>WBMN01000007.1:600000-980270 GCA_010367425.1 Teratosphaeria destructans | reverse complement strand
CTCTAACTTAGCTAGGTAGGTATAAGACTACTCTCTACCCTTTTTTAACAAGTTGTCTATTTATATACCCTACTCCTAAAACTCTCTAAACTCCTATAATATACTGTTAGCGACGCCTATATAGTTACTCTTAGTCGATAAGTACTATATAAGTCGTTAAAAATAAAGGTAGTATATAATAATATAAGGGACTAGTTTAAAGAAGTAACAAAATCGTATATAATATATCTAAGAAGGTATAGAACTAGCTACGAAGGTATACTAGTTATATAAGTTAGGTTGCTAAGTTATATAGGGTCGTCTAACTTATAAGATAGAGTAGTAGTATGCTATAATATTTATAAAGAAAATAAAACTTCTAGAATTTTTTAAGTATTCTTCTATATCTCTTCTAGTAATAAGGTAATAGAATAAGATTCTTTTAAAATAAGATCTTAAGATCGAAAGCTAGAAATAACTTAATATTAATATAGTAAGCCTATAGATATATTATAACTCCTAGAATTTCTAATTTTAAAAGAAAAAAAATAAAAGATATCTAATAGTATTAGAAATATTAGTAGACCTAGTAATAATATTTATATTATTATATTATATAGTAACTCTATCTAGATATATATAAATATAAAAATAGCTAGTATTGTCTAGATAATATCTAAAGAGAAAAATATTCTATATATTACTAGAATCTTTCTTATATTAAGTTAAATAATTATAAATATATAGACTACTACATTCTTAGAAGCTATAACTACTATATTCTTCGAGGCATTTTCTAATCATAGATAAAGCGGTGCTCTTATATCAAAGCCAAAATTATTCCATCCGAAAGCAGAGTGGCATTCTTGCCGGAGTCGATTTGTAAGCTGCATCCCTTTAGTATTCTTTATGTGATCACTAACGGCTGCATATACCGTAGCGACTAGATCAGCTGTAGCTTGTTTCGAATCGGGGGAAAGGGCTCCTAACAGGGCGACAATCGTCTTTGTAGAAGCTTCTGTGTGACGATCCACCTTCCGAAGACTGTCATCTGAGCTCTTCGCCGTGCTTGATTCGGCGCTCGGGGTGCTTGAATCCGTAGCGACCACCTCTTTGAAATGACTCAGAGCGCCGTTTTCGAAAACAAGCGTGTATCGTGGATCTCGGTCGAACTCGCTCTTTGGGCCGCTGAGCCATTCGCCGTTGGCTAGCTGGGCGACAGAGCAATGCCACGGGGTCGTGAATTCGGACTTGGTCTCTAGCAGACTTATTGAGACTTTGTGTTCGCCCGTCGAGTGATGGATCGAGAGTCTGAGATGGTCGGGATATGCTGATTTGACGGCTCCCGCGAATGCCTGCCACATGTCAGACCCCCTCGCTTAACAAAGTCATATTGCTTACGTGGCCCCGAATCAGCATCTCCTTCGCCATGAACTTGACGTCTTTTTTGTATGCGCTCTTGGACCGGTCCTTGTTGAGTGGAAAGATATACTTCAAATCGGACACAAGGAATCTTCGGTAGCCTAGGTACGTCATCATAGTGTCCGGATTCGTCTTTATCTCCCGGTCGATATCGAGATCTTCTTTGCCAAAGTTGTTGAGCAAATGCCGGCGGAAGTTGGTCGCGTTTGCCACGTAAGTGATCTGGTTGAGTTCATCCGGCCCTGCAAAGTTGACCAGGTCTCGAAGCCTAGAGAAGCTGATGTGGTTGCACTTGAGCCGCACTGCCATCTGGCGTAGCGCCTCTCCGTATGCCCAGGTGTCACGATCAGGAACATTTAGGAGGTCTGTGTTTGCATCAGCATATTATTTGTAGCACCTGACTCGGGTTGACAGGGACTAACCATTGTAGACAAGACCATCCGAGATGATCGTCAGGACTGCACCCGGGTGATATATCTTCTCAATAGATTGACACATCCCATTCAGCCGCCTTAATGCCAACTCTTCGGCCCTGTCGGGCAATGTCCCGAGTACCTTCTCTATCTTATTCGCAGACTTGAATGGAAATGCTGGGAGGCACATTTGTATTGCTTCCCTCGCCCGCACAAACTTCTGGATTACCGCGATAAATTTTGGCCTTCCGACTTCCAATCGATCAGTGGCATCCTCAAACTTATGAAGCTTGTAGGTGAAGATAATGTCCAGAACTTTATTGCAGGTGCGCATCTCTTCTGTAGAAGCGGCACCGGGCATTGGTTGCGTGTCGTGGTCCATACCTATGGTCGAAATGATAGGTGCGTCAAAGGAATTGAGAGAGCTGGATAATAAGTAGCTGTAGACGAGGGTCGATATCTGGCAGCCTCTGTCGGGTAGGTGAGCTTCATGACTATATACCTAGAACACAGTCAGCTAGAGCGATAATCTTCCTCATACAATCAAGGCTCATTAGGCTGACCGTCGCACGCAAGCTTGTGTAAGCTATTTAGCGATGCTCCAGGGTCCTGCGTACCCTTGATCCTACAGTCTCATCAGCGCTAACACTAGACGCCTCCGTGTGCGCATCTCAGCGCCACTTGGACCTTGTTGGCGTGAAAGGATCAGCGATGTGTGTCCGACCAGACCAGCAGTCTCGTACCGCGTCAACTTGACAAATCTGACACTGGACCCAGACTAGTCGAGACTTCTACATGCAGCGTCCCAGTCATCGAGTGATGATATTTTGGTGTGCTGGGCTGGCGCTGGCCAGTTGCTCGGTCATTTGGGCATGGCCCGAGCGGCTGTAACGGCATGCTACTTTCGATACTTGTCGTTCCCGGCAGCTCAGAGGGCGATGCAGAAGCCGAACATGGCCAATCCATGCGGCCGTATGGTGGGTCGGGACTAAGATACTGAACAGGAGGATGCCGACCGAGGAATTGTGCTAGGCCGAAAGTATGTAAGCACATAGGGATACCACTTCGTCGGGAACCTGATAGACCAGTATACGGAAACGAAGACACGTCCGTCTTGGCGAATCAGTATGCTGTCATGACGCCGCAGTATCCTTATCACAGGTGCCGTGCTGAAGAATATACACAAGCATCCACGGTGCCTTAGGACGGAGCTTATGACAACCACACTGGACAAGGATCTTTGAAACATACGCTCGATCTTTCAGTGTCTGGCTCGCATCGGTCTCATGTCCCTGCAATGCGCACATAAATCGGTGGAAGTGCAGAGGTTTAACTTCGCTAGAAGCTAGATCGAACCTAGTAAGCCGGAAGGAGATTGTAAGATGTATTATCGTTACGGCCATCAATTGTGGGAGACTCAGCGATAGATGGAGACCAAATCAACCTGCGCCTCACCGATCTTCTAACGACGCGGCATCAAGCCTCATTTGATACTCTTACGGACGTAGGACGGTTGGAATCCCTCTGGCGGCGGTTCCTGAGAACATTCAAGGGCCTTTCTGAGCGCCTTCGTTCCTTTCTCAGGGCTTTGAGGGCGTTCGAGCAGGTTTGACGAGTAGCGGTGTCTACGTTCAGGTCTCTTGCAACGTTACGGACGTACCCCTAATCACGAATGTGGGCCCACGGCTTGGCCTCAATCAAAGATGCTCTCAACAAGACATGGTGCGGGCTGCCAATTTTTGCTCAGAGCTTGCCGCCGGTGTGCCTTCGCTCGGTCTTGTATCTTGCCACTTGGGTACAGAGATCACAGCGACGAGACCTAATAAGGGTGCCTTTTTTTGGATGCTCCGCAGACACCTATACTCCGCTCAGCCATCGGCTCTCGTCCCTGACAATGCCAGAGTACGGACGAAGGCTTCTTGCCCAGATTCTGGACACCACGGCGGCCGCTGAACCTGACCGTGTACTGTACTCGATAGCTACATTCTCCGACGATTCCCATGACTTCCAGCACATTACGGCAAGAGGTCTAGCTCGGGCTGTCGACAAGACGGCATGGTGGCTTCGCTCGTTGCTTGGAGAGGTCTCTACTATCAGACCTCTGGCGTATATAGGACCTCGTAGGTTACATCTGAATTGGTCGACTTGATTGAGTCTAACTTGAAGCAGACGATCTATGTCATATATTACTGACCTATGCTAGCGTGAAGGCTGGATGCACGGTGTGCAAGCTCGATTATTCGACGATTTACCTCTGCTGACATTTACGATAGGCACTGTTTCTTTCCCCCAAGAATGCCATTGATGGGGCTCTCGCAGTGCTGGACGCGGCCGACTGTCACATATGGGTCCAGCCTCCACAATTTCAGCCATCATCTTTGACAACACAATGCCTAGAGGAACGCCCGATGCGTGTACTCGAGATGCCAAAGCTTGCTGAGCTTCTTGATACAGAGTCTACTGAGCCGTTTCCATACGAGAAGAGCTTCCAAGATGTGGCACGAGAGCCGTTTTGCATTCTCCATACGTCTGGCACGACTGGTGTACCTAAGCCTGTTCCGTGGTCCCACGGACTAGTCGGGACGATGGATGCCGTCAGACTACTCCCACCTATCGAGGGTGATGGCGGCCTTCAGCCTTGGACAAGTCTCTGGCATGAAGGAGACACATTGTATAGCTCCTTTCCGATGAGCCATGTGCGTTCCTCGGCTTGCTTCCGATAAACAACATGCTGACTGACTGCGCCCTGGGCTCGCATGTAGGGTGCGGGCGTCATTATGAACATAATCATGCCATCACTTTACGGCCTTCGATGTGTCTTAGGCCCCTCCGACGTCTTGCCAAACCTCAACCTCGTCGACAAGTTGGTGACTCATGCGCGCATCGACATTTGGAGTATGGTGCCATCTCTCGTAGACGAACTAGCCGACTCCCCGGAAATCCTCGCGAGACTCGAGCCTTCCAAGTTCATCTGTGCATCGGGGGGTGAGTTTGGCCATCTTTGCGCCTCCATCAAAACCGCTGACTGTGTTTTCAGGTCCTGTGAGCCCAGATGTGGCTTGTAAAGTCAATGACACCATTCGTATTTTGAACTTGACCGGTACAACGGAAGGACTGTTCATCGGCAATCTAGTCGTTGACAGACAGGACTGGCTGTGGTTCAGTTTCCACCCATACTCGGGTTTTGAATTCAAAGAGGTCGAGCCCGGCGTATTCGAACACTGGGTTCATCGGAACGAGCACTGGCCATTATTCCAGGGCATCTTCCACACGTTTCCCGACAAGCAGTCAATCAACCTGAAAGACCTATATGTAAAGCATCCAACGAAGCCGAATCACTGGGCCTTCAAGGGTAGAAGCGACGATGTTGTGATCCTCTCGAATGGTTACAAGATCTCGCCTCTGCAGGTCGAGTCATATGTATCAACGCACCCTGCGATCAACGGAGCACTTATGGTAGGGCGGACACGGCTACGACTCAGAGGCTCACGCTGACACCGGCTCAGATTGGCACAGGCAAGCGTCAAGCGGGCCTTCTTATTGAACTGAAAGAGCCTACACAGCGGAGCGATGATCTTTTCGACAGCATATGGAACACAATCGAGAGGGCCAATGAGCTCTCGGCAAAACAGGATCGAGTGCTTCGGAACTGCATTGCTTTCGCAGATGCCGACAAACCTTTTGTACGGACTGATAAAGGAACCGTGAAGCGGCACGCCACGCTACTGCTGTATGCAGACTTCATAGAACGCTTCTACGGCTCTCGCGACAGAGCAACGGAGACTCTGGCCCTGGACACAACTTCGCGGGACTCCGTTGAGAACTCCGTCCGTCAGGTCTTAGCCCGCTCGGTGCCCGCAATTCTTGATGCCTCCGTCGACACAGATCTGTTCAGCCTTGGGCTCGATTCCCTATTCGTCATTGAGGCCGTGAGCATAATCAAGAATTCTACCGGCATCGACAAGCTTGAGCCAAGTCATCTTTATGCAAACCCTACTCTTGCCAAATTCTCCAGTCTGTTGTTCCAGCAAGTTTCGGCCTCGAAGCAGTCCTCGGACACTAATCTGCTCGAATCCGAGGCGGACCAAAGGGAGTCTCATTTGAAGAGGTTGATCGATCAGCAAAAAGCACGCTGGTCCCAAAAGTTGAATCCTTTTGACTATGCTCAGCCCAATCACTATCTCGGTAGGTCTCCGTAACAGATGCTTGAACCAACAAGTTCAAATCCACTAACTTGGACTTGACAGGCCTGGTTATGTACCTGCCACTGCGTGAGGGAGCAGAGCCTGCGCAGGTCTTCACGTGGCTCCAGCTGGGTCTTCAGCGAGCGATGAGTGTATTCCCAGCGCTTGGTGGCCAGCTCATGCCAGCTGCCGCCTCGGAGATTGGATACAAAGAAGGCGATTTACGAGTAGTGATCCCTTCACAGGCAGCGACGCATGGCACTGTACGACAATTGAAGTTCAATGATCTGTCCCAGACGTTGCCCCCGTTCAACGTGCTGCGAAGCAAGGGTTTCTCGCCCTCTGCTGTCTGCGAAGACATGATTCAGCCCTGTGACACCTTCCCGGCGATTCCAACCGACATTGTAGCTGCGCAGGCTAACTTCGTGGACGGAGGTTGCATACTGGTCACGAACATCCACCACTGTTGCTTTGATGGATTTGGTGTCATAGTGGCGTTGAAAGTCTGGGCCGAGAGCTGCAGGTTCGTGGCGGGCGATGCGTCCGCGACTTGTTCTTGGCTGGATCCAGAGAGCTTCAACCATAGTCTTCCCGGAATTGTGCATGAGCTCGAGGGCCACAAACGGCAAGTTCACGAGATCGACCCTGGCACATGGGGATTTCTAGGATTCCTCCGTCCAGAGGGCGAGATTGATGGACATCCTGGTGAGAAGCCAGCACAGAACGATCGCTCATGTTATTCGCAGCCCTTGCCGCCTCCGCCTGTGTGGGATAAGAAGACGACATGGCCACCACCCCGAGATCCTGCGGGGCGGGCTTTGACCACAACTACCTTCCTAATTACGAGCCAAAACTTGCGGAAGCTACAACAAGCAACCACTGCGAGTCTGGATCAGGGCGTCAAGCTCTCGCTCAGCGATATTGTGCAGGCGTTCTTCTGGCGCCATGCCATCCGCGCTCGCTACCGGGTTGCCAAAGAGCTTCAGGGCCATACCTTCACTTCAGACGAGCAATCCATCCTGGAATTGCCCATCAACATCCGCCCGTACTTCTCCACGCTGATCCCATCAACCTATACGGGGAATATGCTTACTATGAACCGAGCGGCAATGGCTGTAGAGAAGCTGTGCTCTCCCAAAACGAGCATCGCAGAGGTAGCATGCCTGCTCCGCGAGACGGCCGCCCGCATCACGGTACAGCTTGTCCACGATACGTATACTTTGCTCCAGTCTTTACCGTCGTGGAACCCGCAGGGCCGTTTCAGCTACGCTGATATGGGCTTGGATGGCATGCACGCCATGGTTTCCAACATGATGCTGTTCCAGCCGAGTGAGATTTCGTTTGGCGATAGCTTCTTCGCAAACGGCGGCTCACCTGAGGTGCTGCAGCCACTGATCGAACGAGGCAAGGATTGCCTCCGCTTCCTGATTATCCTCCCGATGAGGCGCGATGGAGGCATTGAACTCATGTTGGGAACGCTTCCAGAAGAGCTCGAGATGTTGGTCAACGATGATGACTTCACGCAGTACGCAGCTTTGCTTGCTGCATGACGGACATGGAAGCCACGTGGGCCTGCTCATATCCCTGCATGTGGCAAGAGCAGGCCTATATCACAGATAGCAGCGTAAATGCCAAAAGGCAATACGAAATCTTTGTTCATCCGCATCGCAAGCCCTTCCTAGACGTTGCTCAGATTTCGATTCAGGGTGTAAAAGCCGCTCTTCAGATGCTGAAGCTACGAGCCAGGACTTGAATCGCGATGACCTAGGACCCTGTAGCTACATATGGACTTGCAAGACTCCTTCTGCGGATCGGTCACGTTGATTCCACTCCAACAGGTGTGCCGTTTATCAAAGTATGTGGGTCGTAGGAGTGACATCCTGCTCTAGATCTGGCCGAGCAGCTTTGAGCATTTTTTCTCGCATCTCCAGATCTCACACGTGGGTGGATGTCTCAGTGACCAGGGCAACAAGAACGAGACCATCATTCGCTAATATCAAAAAGCTATCCCATGATCTGAAAGGCCGCAAATTTGCTCATATCATCTCCGTTGCATCAACACAGAATCGCGGGACTTGAATGATACTCTAGCGTAATTTGCGCGTGCGAATGATCCGAGTTTTCGCCAAGAGGTCTTCCCTCTCGTTGGATCGACAACACGGCCTCCCCTCTGATTGTATCACAACACGGCCTCACTTCTCGTTGTACCGAAAACAACTCCTACCGGCATTGACCCACCGCAACATACCATGGACCCCTCAATTGACAAGACGACAGCCGTCACAAACACTGAGCTCCACGACGATGAAGCATCGACACCGCCACTACAAGCAGGAGTGCAACAGATCGAAGCAGTGACGACTGCCTGGACGACCACCGCCCTCATTACTGCCTACGTCCTCATCTGGCTGACGTACTTCGTCGAGGGCATGTTGTTGACGACTTCAATCGCCCTATTACCTTATGTCACCTCAGCTTACTCCGCCCATTCTCTGACGCCTACGGTCAGCGTCGTGAGCAGTGTGGTCGGGGCCTGTACCAACTTCACCATTGCCAAGGTCCTCGACGTCTTTGGCCGGCCGCACGGATACCTCTTGTGCATTATTACTGCCACCATCGGCCTGGTCATGATGGCAGCTTCTACGAGTGTGGAAGCCTACGCCGCAGCGCAAGTTTTTAACACTGTCGGCAATACCGGGCTGCAATATAGTCTCAGTGTATTTGTGGCCGACACGTCATCGCTGCGGAATCGAGGGCTCGTGCAGGTATGTCAGCTGGAGGGTAGCTTTTATGGTCTCTGATGGGATATGCTGATTCTTCATCCCGTCAAAAATAGGCAATTGCCTATTCTCCTAACCTTATTACCTGTTGGTTGGGGGGACCGATCTCGAGCGCATTCTTGTCCAGCTCGGGAGGATGGCCCTGGGCTTTTGGCATGTTTGCTATCATGGTACCGGCCGTGACATTGCCATTGTGGGCCCTGCTGCAATGGCATCAGATCAAAGCAAGAAAGATCGGATTGGTCGCCGAACAGATCAGCAGTGGGCGCACTGTATCTCAGACGTTAGTCTACTACGCTCGTCAATTCGATGCGGTCGGCCTAGTTCTCTTGACTGCCGGCGTGGCGCTCTTCCTGTTGCCTTTCAACCTGTACACCCTCCAAGGTAAGTCTGATCACTCAATCGGCCACAGCTCCCAGTGCAAATGTACACTAACAGATTGGTTTCTCGTTTCTCACAGCACAAGGCTGGAAGTCGCCATTGATCATATCCTTGCTTGTCGTCGGTCTCGTGATGATCAGCTGTTTTGTGATCTGGGAACGTTCCTTTGCATCAACTGGGACGTCATTCTTGCCATTTTCCCTGCTCACAAACCGTACGGTCGTGGGAGCATGTTTCTTATCTGCCACGCTATACTTCAACTATTACTGCTGGTTCAGCTACCTTAGCTCTTTCCTGCAAGTCGTCAACGAGCTCGACGTCACTGAGGCCAGTTATGTCATGCAGGTCTATCCGGTTGTGTCTGTCATATTTGGGCTGGTAGCTGGCTACCTCATCCACAGAACCGGAAGATACAAGATGATCTGCTTATATGGTGGCATCCCATTGGCCGTCCTGGGCACAGGGCTGATGATGTATTTTCGGAAACCTTCACACATCGCCTACATCATCATGTGCCAGGTCTTCCTCGCCATCTCCGCCGGCTTTGCAATGATTGGCGACGAGATCGCAATGCTAGCGGCTGTCTCGCATCAGCACATCGCTGTTGCAATAGCCACACTCGGATTTTTCGGCAACATGGGCGGCGCTATTGGCCTGACTGTCGTTGCGGCAATATGGCAAAACAGCTTCTTCACCAGTCTGACAAAGTATTTGCCAGCGGAGGAGATCCCAAATATCGAAACCATTTATGGAGACCTGGCAACTCAGCTGTCATATCCGGTAGGCTCGGTAGCTCGCACGGCCATCCAGCAGGCATATGGTGATGGACAGAGGGACAATCTGATTGCGGGGACCGCGGTCTGGGTTGCTGGGATTGCAGCGGTGCTTGTCCTGCGAGACTTGAAACTTTCAGACATCCAACAAGTCAGAGGTCATGTCTTTTGAGTGCGGACACGATAGAATGCGTGATCGAAGCAGGAAGGAAGAGACGTTCGGGGAAGCTCAGGACTTGACGCCAGAAAGGCTCGTGGCAAGAGGAGATAGACAACGGTGCTCCAGCGCCATAGTGTGTACTTCGTGCCCCATTCTTCTACGTGACCACCCAGTCCCAAAACTATGCTTGAGGATTGGGAGTACGTGCGCCTCGGTGTTGATTACGACTTCCGAGAGCGACAACACATCGTCGTCCGAGAAGAGCAAGTATAAGTACTTGAGCGTTTCCGCCTACACTCAGTCAGCCAAGCAATCACAGTCCCTTGATGGAAGGATGTACCCACCAGCCCAAAGCTCTCCATATTGTCCCTCCGAGACGCTGGGAAGGTGCGCACATCATTGAGTGACGTGTAGCCTTTCCCGTCGCCAAGACGAGCATCATCCCGCCACGCCTCAAAGATCTGCCAGCCCCACGATCTGTATCTTTCGTCGTGTGTTATGCGCCACATTATGGACTTTCGACGGTCTCGGGACGTTGTAAGTTATGGGGATCCAGCGGCTTGATCATGGCGTCCTGTCTCCATTTGTCGATGTCATCCGAGCTGTGGGCAATTCTGAATGCCTTTTGGGCCTGCTTCGGATGGAGGTGCTGGTCATGAACGTTGAACCAGACTATCTCCGGAGCGATGCCCGTGACCGGAACAGCATACATGGCGTAGCAAGTCTTGGTGAGTTCCCTTGCAAGCTGCATGTCTTCGTCTTTCGTGGAGGACCAGCTTGGTAGCTTGCGGTCTCTGGCTTCTGTCATTCCACCGGTTGCGCCCAGGGCTATCGCTGCGGGCAAGAAGCAGACGAGGTGATCCATTTTGGGCGATAGAGGTCCGCCGACGCCATAAGGGAGTTCAGCGACAATGGACAGCTTGGAACGTCGAGTCGGGACAACAAGGCCTTTGATACCTGCTAATGCTTCCTCCCACATGTCCTCGTAGGTCGACTCACCTGTCTGCAGATACTGCTTGACAAGGTACTCTGTGATCCGAAAGTCAGTCACCGCTATCCAACAGTCAAGATTGAGAGCGCCAATACCGTAACATGAGTCTCCGCGGCTTCCTAGGCGGATCTCAGCATTCACAAAGCGCCCGCTACGCGGGTCAACGAAAATCGGCACAAGCCCATTCGGAGCCTGATTGTCGTCGATCACTTGCATCACGTGCTCAGCCTTCCGCCAGTACGTCTCGTTGCCTGTAAGGTATGCCAAGTATTTCATCTCTAGCTGCAATGTGGTCGCTTCAGCGGTCGAAGAGGCGCCTCCATCCGCATGCGATACGATGGCCCTCGCGGTGTCGAGCTGTAAGCTCGCATACGGAATGCCGCTCGGGGAATCGTAAGCTCCAAGCAGTCGATCAGCTTTGCTGTGCCGATGATACATGTAGCTTGGATGTAGGAGGAGCGTGCTCGTGGCGCGGAGCATTGAGGAGGACGAGTGTACATGTACCGATCACGGCAAGTGCGACCATCGCCTTGAGCGCTCGATGCTTCATCATCATATTCCGGCGGGAGCTCGAACTCGTAGTCTCCAGCTGGCTGCGAATGGGTGCTGATGATGTCTTCGATGGCTTCATGTTCTTGCGTCGTGCCGTCACTGGCATGTTGGAGTCGGATCACATGCACCTCTGGACGTCAATAATGTTGTGAATATAAGTGACTCTCACCTCCAGTCGTGTGCAATTCCGATCGGATGCTTCGGTGCCGATGATGATGTTCCACACTTGGCAGGTGGCATTTGGTGGATCCCTCCCTACATAAGGAAGGAGTGGTGGGACTCCCGGGTCGCTGCTGCCTTAGTTGTGAAAGCCGCCGTCGCCACGTGCACGTGCACGTGCGCAAACGTCGATCTGGGCTCTGCAGCTCTGTGTTCGGTTGTTAAGCGACTGCGACCGACCTCGAGCATTCGGCATCATCCGTGTCGATGAGCATAGTTGGACCAGGAAGACCGTACGTGATGTCGAATCTGCAATAATACCTTACGGTCGATCCTGTTAATGTAACACGAACCACAGCCACCACCGCGCACGACCGTCGTTCAGTCTGTCGACAGTAGAGTCTGGCGCCGTCCTGACATATGGCTCCACGTCCGCTCTGGATAGCAATAATTGGTCGATCGTAACGACGACGTTACGCAGCGCCTCTACCGTGGGTGCAATTGCAGTCGTCGGCTGGAACATTGCGCAGAGGACATCGGTGTCGTCAACTTCCACAGCATCCTCGACGTTTTCCACCGCGTCTTCGATATCTTCGCCAACCTCGACTTCGGCAACTTCCTCTGCGCTCCTTAACAGTCAATCGACAACTGCATCTTCCAGCAAGGACGACCTGCCCACGGGAACTGCTGCTGGCATCGGCGTCGGCGTAGCCGTGGGTGCAATTGGTGTGATATGCTGATTGCGGCGTTGCTGGTGGTCAGGAACAGACGCAAAACGCAAAGTCGAGATGCCACCCCAGCTGAAGTGAGCCCACCAGGTTATGCAGAACACGGACCTCAAGGGCCGGTGGGGGTGTTCTCATCAGAAGCAGCAAAGCAAGATCAGTTCGCGCAGCGTCGATCAGAGCTACCTGGTGATCGGGAGACAGGAGAAATGGATGCAACAATGGCACCGCTGGAGTTGGAAGGTTCACAAGGCGTACCGAGACAATAGAGGTACGAATTGCGTAAACACTTCAAGTTTCCGAGAGGACAGTAGAGTCGATCGCGAATTCCGTTCGCCGCCACGTGCGTCGTTGACCCCTCGACGCGGGTGGTTGAGATTTGGTAGCATTGCCCTTTGAACTCGCAGATGTGAATTGGTCCCTGAACATGGTGCATGCAGCCTCCTTTACTGGCCCAATGTTGACCATGACCTGCAACACAACTTTCCAATCCATGGTCTGGATGAAGTCCGCCAGTCCAAATCGAATCCAATGCACTCCTCCGGGGATGCGCCGAGTCGACAGCATATCAGGGAGAAATGGGCTCGAGCGATGGGAAATCGGTCGTCTGCATGTCCACGCATGATCGCGATCCATAGTCCACAGCGCAACCACTGAATCGGCCACTTTGCGGCAGCGCCAACGTGCGTCGAGTGTTCAAGGTCCAAGCTGTAGTCCACGCGGTCAGAAGACCTTTCGAAAATGCCCTCGTTTTCATACCAGCAGTCTACACAAGTATATGGATATCATCCCAAAATCATGCGTCCTTACATTAAGCAGCCATGCCCTACCAATCTCCCTGCCCGTCGTCGTTCTGGTGCATTGCCTTCTGTCTCGCCCTCAGGGCCTCCGCCAGCCCACCAGCCAATCCAGCTCCGCCACCCGTAGGCGTAGACCTCCCACTATCTCCACCCGCGGTTCCGTTTGAATACCCTGAGTCTCTCGCCGGGGTCGCAGGAGCAGGTTTCCTGCCCGCTGGACGCTTCGCGGGAGGCGCGGGAGGCGTAGGCTTAGCTTTCGCTGCTGGAGCAGCGCCATTGGCCATGCCGTTCATCCTACTGGCAGCAGGCGCGGGAGGCGGTGGCGGACGTGATGCAGCTGCCGGAGCAGGGGGTGGAGCTTGTTTGACTTCTTCGAGATATGCAGCAGGTACCCACCCAGATGCGGAGTGGTCCAGCCGGCGGCCCAACCACCAGCCTGTGTCTAGGTCAGTCTCAGCTTCATCGCCATCAGCGGGAGTCGACTTACCATTGTTCTCTTTTTGCGTGATGACGATGATCTCATCCTTCTTCAGGCTGAGCTCACCACTGGTCTGGCCATGAAATTCGTAGAGCGCCTTGAACTGATCCTTGGGTGGCTGAGCAGCGGCTGGCGGGGGAGGTGGAGGAGGGACTCGCGCACTCGCGGTTGACGTATTGCGAGCATGCCCGATACCGTTGGATAAAGCGGCCATGGGTTGCGATGCAGCGACTGGTTGCGACGGCGCCATTGGTTGCGGAACAACATGTGCATTCGATCGTGTTGCAGATTGGCCAGGCAGTGGTTGCGATTGCGGAATGGGTCGTCGTTGTGCAGCTTGTTGTGAAAGCTTTCCTCCGGCGCTTTTCTTAAGCAGTTTGCCACTGGTGATAGCCCTTCCAGGTACGCTCCTGCCTTTTGGTGTCTTCTTGCTTACGCTGTTTGGCGGCTCACCTGGTCCAGTATGAATTTGCCCTGACTTGTAGACATCGTCTCTAGGAACCTGTGGGTCCTTCACAGCCTTGACAGTGGCCGGTTTACCGGGCTTCTTGTTGTACTGGACCGTATCACCAATTTGAATCTGGGTGCTACCTCTGGTGACTTGCTTCAGTTGAGTGAAAAACTCGGTCTTGAAAATGCAGTTGACAAGCGGATCTGGTTCTTGCGGGCTGCTTGCACCCAGGGCAAACCAATCGTCCTTCAAATTACTTGCCGACACGAATTTCAGGGCACCCAGCGGAATCGTTCGGTCCGCAAAGATCTGCAGTTGCTTGTTCACTAGTGCCTGCTTGATCAAGTACACGTTTTTGTTTGTCAGGACCAAGAACCGCGACTCGGGCTTCGATGATCGACCTAGCTTCGAAACCAGGACCTCAGCACGGCAGGAAAAGTATGTCTTTTCACCGGAGCCAATACCAGCATTGGTTCGAAGAAGCTCGCCAGTGCCACCTCTGTTGTCGATGCCGAGATAGTCGCCCAAAAATCGTCTGTATCCGATCAATGAAAACCGTCGTCGCTCTTTCCGCCCGGCCAAAACCCTGTGACCTTCATCACGCAGCACCATGTACGGCTCGCCGCCACTGACTTTGCGCCAAAACCTTTGGATGCGAATGGCGCACTCGATACGGTAACGCAGGTAGTTCCTCCAGGCACGCTGAATGCGAATGGCCATATTGTGCCAATAACGATCTCTCATTGTCTCAAGCGCGAAAAGCGTCTCAGGTGTCTTGATGAAAGCTTTTGTAACACCCATTTGCCATTCTTCCTTGGGTATCGAGGTATCCTTGAGGATTTGCTGGACACCACTGCGAGCATCACCGGTCCACGTATACTCACCAGCATACGAGCATTTTGGAGAAAGCAGGTAGAAGCGCTCGACAAATTTTTCAAACGTCTGCCTGTAAGCAAACCCGGCGCGGCGAATACGGACGTTTTCCTGCAGACCAAGATATTTGATCTGGTGCAGGACGTTCTGATTGTTGTACTCGGTCGGCGACTTATTCTCGTTCGGCTTGATCGTTCGGATATACGAGGGCGTGCACTTCATCAAAGTCGCTACAAGATCGTTCGCTGAAGCCTTGATTTTATCACCTGCAGTGGGTGGCCTACGTTTGTTGTCCTGGTCTACCTGCTCAGGAAACAGTGTGTGGACGAAATTGTTGCTCGACTGCGCAACAAGGTTGAGAATGTCCTTCAATAGTTGGTCTTTGTTTTTATCCGTCATGCCTTGTACCGAATAATTGACGTCTCCAGCATAGTGCTTGATAACGAACTGTCCTTGTCTCGGTGCGAAGTTTGGGTTGCCACTCAAGGCATTCAATCGCTGGACGAACGTCTGATCGGCAGCTGATGGATCGGCATGCGCCGTGGCACAAGCGTCGTTCAACGCAGCGAACACACCCGGCGGCCGCTTCTCTTCGATGAGCTCACAAACCACTTTATTATCGAAATATTTGATCGGTGTCCACTGGATCTGCTCGCGCTCGTACTCTTCCTGCTCGGTCTTCAATGTGAGCTGGATGAAAATCTGCTGCAACTTCTCGTTGACATAGTTGATGCACAGCTGTTCGAAGCTGTTGTTTTCAAATATCTCAAAGCCGTAAATATCCAGGATGCCGATGCTGTGGGCCATGGCTGTTCGCGCCTGGAGTGACTGATTCACACGCTGCACGATCCAGTCGAACATGTTATTGTAGATGGCCTTGGCAAGCGCATCTCGCACACTGCTCGCTTGCGCAATGTTCATCGGTGAATCGTATACACTGCCACGCCTGCCGCCTCTGCTCGTTTCGATAATGCGCGTCGTCACCGCCTTGTTGACATGCGCCGCGTCTACTTCGAGCAGGTATGCCACAAAGTCAATGACACTCTGATCTCGGACTGCTGCGTTGCCTTGGTCGTCTTCCGCAAACGTGATGTTGCCGATCCACAACACAGCTGCCAACATGCGGAAGACCTCGTCCTGCTCTTGCTGGCTCATCCCAATCACGCGCATGGCCTCCACCGTATCCTTGAAATCCGATACATCGTCTATCCCAGGCACATCATAACACTTGCTCTTGCTGGTGTACAGGTACGTCTTCGGCTCCTGCACCCCAAAAATCTGCCGATGTGCCTGGCTCGCTGCCTTTGTGAACTGGTAGAAGATGTGGAAGTTCCGCTCGTCCTTGATCTGGCCGACCACGCGGCTCTTTTCGAGCAGGTAGTTCTTGATGTTAGCGCCCACTGGTTCGCCCTGTGCGTTGAACTGGATCTCGAGGTACTTGCCGAAACGGGACGAATTGTTGTTGCGCAGGGTCTTGGCGTTGCCAAAGGACTCGAGCAGCGGGTTGGTGGCCAGAACCATGTCCTTGATCTCCTGGATGGAGCTGTTGCTGCCGCCCGACACGTTGGCGATGTACTGCATCAGGCGCTTGGCGGCCTCAGTCTTGCCGGCGCCGGACTCGCCAGAGATGATGACGCACTGGTTCTCGTGGTAGGCTTTCATGTTGTAGTAGGCACTCTCGGCGATGGCAAATACGTGCGGCGGCACCTCCAGGCGGTTCTTGCCGCGGTAGCTGTCCAGCACGCGGTCGGTGTAGATGCCCAGATCGCGGAACGGGTTGACCGAGACCAGCACGTGGCCGATGTACGTGTAGATCTCGCCATTCTCGAAGCGCTTCTTCAGGTTGTCATTGATGGCCTCGTTGCTGATCTTGCTGATGAGCGTCAGATCGCTGACCCCAACCTCCTTCTTCTTGCTCGTCTCGTAGGCGGCTTTTCGGATCGCCGGCGGGCCTCCTGCCCCGGGCCCGCCCCCACCACGACCTCCACCTCCACCTCCACCTCCACCTCCACCTCCACCACCGCCTGCCTGCGGATGTGCTTGGGCAGCGTCCTTCTTGCGTCCCGCGCGTTTTGTCACCGCCATCGTCGAGGCTCACTTGCAGCAGTAGTATCAAGTGTGCATGTGCGAGTTGCAGGGCAGCTGGGAAACGGAGAGGATCGCCCGTTCAGTGGGCCGTCGCGCTTGCGCCGCCAGTCCAGAGTCACTACAAGGAGTCACCGTGCGCGCCTTCTCTTTCTGCTCGTCGTCGTGTCACTATATTCCGTGTGCCAAAGGACTCGACCGCAGCGGAGACAGCCACCAAATAATAATAATCAGAGAATAACTGCACAGGCGCAATGCTACCCAACATAATCTACCGCCTAATAAGGTACTCAGGCGAATGACGTCGCCAAGACCTCTGCACTCAGCCTCGTCCCAGACTCGCCTCGAGGCAACGCGCAATCATCTTCGCCATCTCAAACACTCTTCCTCAAATTTTCAGGCATCAGTATTCTGGGAGGCGATACCATTGGTGCTTCATCACTTTTATTACTGTACGCTGGTGGTTATATGCGACACTGATTCAAGGATCTGTACAACATTGGTGAACACTGAACCCTCCATAGCGGGCGGAAATCATCGAAGATCAAAAACCAAGACGCCTACACGCGCCTCGAACTACCTAGGTTACTGGGTAGCATGATTGCTATATCATGCCCTCCAACCCACATGAGCCACTGACTGCCCAATATCCAATCATCACTCCATGCTGCTCTAGCACAGGCAATTTTTCCTGTATTTCTCAAACACAGTGAGGCCTAGACCTAGGCATCTACGTCCAGATTTCGATGTCCCTGTTGGATCCGCTGTTCACGGTCATCAGCGTAACAGGAAGTCCGTCGGAAGGGAACACTCACGCTGACACTGGAGTAAGTAGCCGGTCGCGTAGTCGCAAGTGCAACAGTCCTGGTTGTTGAATTCCTCATAGCAAACCCCTATCGTCCGGAATTCTCACGTTAGCATGTATGTCTTAGGTTATCGGGCGGTCCATGAGCGCACCTCCGGCGGCCTGCCTTGCTGGCATTTTGACGCCCTGTGGAGCTGCCTCTGCTGTAGCGAGGAAAGCGATGAATGGAATGAGGCAGGTGGAAGCAAGCATGGTTGTTGCGCCGATTGTCGGAGTAGGGACGGCTTGCAGTGCAGTTTGGTGGTCCAAGATGTTTGTGAACCTGGGGATGAGAGTGTCTTATTTATTTGGACAGCAAAGGAGGATAGCAGTAGCAGCGGGCTCCAAGCTAGATATATTGAACGGCTTGTCTCAGCACGCCAGCTCGGCGCACGCGAGATGATACATCACTGACATCCTGACACTCCCAGGTACCTGCTCGTAGTGATGGAGTCACACTAGTATGTCACTAGCTGCATCAGCACCCAAACCGTTCCCGCCCAGTTGGTGAGTAGATCAGGAAAAGCCCTGGCCAAGAACCACGTAGACCAGACTAGTATGCCAACCCTGCTTACGTATCATATAGACAGTCGATGGAATAGCCATATCCATGACTCCGTGGCCTCGTTCCATCAACCGAGGGGTCGCAGTAGAATATCGGAAACACGTACAACGTATGGCATTAATTTCACCGAGTCTCGTGCAGGCTTCTTGAACAGGAGGGTGCGTTGGACGGTCTTGCCGTCAATCCGGCGAGTACTGAACGGAACATCTACAGCTCGAGATGCATACTGACCTTAGCATTCGCTTGACATTCAGCTTCCGCGTGCTCAGCCTCACCGTGTCCGTCTTGGTATCCACAATCTCTCACAAGTCGCAGTCACATTCAGAACATGAGCTCCATAGATCCGCGGTGGTACGCTTGGCCCGAGCAGCCGCACACAGTTTTAGCAACGTACGCTTTCAACAATTCCTGATGGAGCATTCGCTGCTCTGGAAGATAACTCGGCTCGAAGGCCCCATCGGCAGTCAGACTTCAGTTTGCCCTTGTACGGCACCGCAGTCGACCATGTCACATTCAGCATCTGGGATGCCGCTCCTAGGGCCAAGAAGCATACGCGTGGCTGCATTCCGTTCGGAGTCTCACGACGGGCTTATCATGTTATGGGGCTTGATCTCGATGAAGAAGCTTGCATGACGTATGAAGGATCTCTTTCAGCTTGGACCCTCGTATTGATGGTCAAATCCTCGAGGACCACACAATCACCCTGGCTGGACTGCCGCGGGAGATTAGAGGCGATTCGGAGGGAGCATCGCGACATTTGCAAAAGCAAGACCAGGATCTGTTCCTTTGGCCAGTCGCAACTGCCCTGTTTGCCTCGGTTCGAAGCGGCCATAGCTCTAGAGGCTATTGACACACACATGCGACCGCTCTGTCTGTCGTCAGGTGTGTGCAGTATGGCACCGCAGCTTACCCAAATAAGCGAACGCTCCCGGCGCGAATGGTCCCGGCAAGTCGATGGATGCAAGGGCTTGGCCATCACTGACGGCAGCTTGGCAAGAGATTTCTCTTTCGCGATGTGGCTGGTGCTTCTGTCACGACTTACGAGTACGGGTGCAGTCATTCAGGATCTCGTGGGTATTTTCCAGCAAAGTCCCGCAAAAAGCATGCAGTGGACCAGACGCTGGCAAGCACACCTAGACCGGCACGATCAAAGCCTGACCAAGTCAACCACGAGTCATGAGCTCTTCTGGACTCCAATTTCTGCATTTCGATAGCTCGATACAGTCCAAAACCTCTCGATTGCGTATGAATACATTGCCAGAACACCTCCATAACGAACTGTTCACTGGCCAATACCCTAATTTCGAAGGTTGGGGATATTGTTGTCATTCCACAATGTCTCATTCAGCATCCAGAACCCGCCCGCCTTTGCAAAGGCATCCTCAAATCCGACAAGCTCTTTGGTGTTACTGTCGCCGATGGGTCGCGGGACGACTTCATCCATATCCGTACACTGCGAGCCGTGCTCCAAACCCTCCTCCGAAGCATAATCGCCTCCATCGTATTTGATGTGGACTTTCTCGGTCACGGCACTGATCTGTAGGCGAGACATTAGTACAAAGACGCTTCAATCCGAGAAGAAGAGAGTGCACTCACCACGCTGGCTTTGCTACTAGCCTTGTACGCGCTGAAAAAGCCGCCGTGCTCTCGCATGTGTATGATCCGCGCATTATCTAGCGTCTTCAGCAACCCACCATGTACAAACTGAATGGGCGCATCCACGCCATCAGGATGGTGCTGTCCAAACGAATGACCGCAGTACGTGCTCTTTGCGCCACCTTGGTACTTTGACATCGAATCATCAAACTCGCTTGGCGGCATCTCATGCGGGAAATCCGGTTCGCCTTTTGGTCGGCCAACATATCCCACACTGGTAAGCCACCTAGCTGGACGACCGTATGGCGTCTTGAGCGCATGCCAAGCAAAGCGAAAGCAGTCCTTGTCACCCAGCAAGAATTTTTGATAGTAGTCTTGGTGACCAAACCACGCAGCAAGCTGTAAATGATACCAGAAACGCCTCTTGTCCACCAATAGTTGCCCACTCTCTTGCTCGTATTCATCCGGTTTACAGGGCGTGTTCGTGATAGCCCACATCGGATTCTCCTTCCTCGTGCGTGCAATATCCGGCCAGAAGACAGTGCCGAAAGTCTTGTATGACTCCGATGTCCACAAGCCTGCTGGATCCGAGACCGGCACATTGTCCGAGTCCATCAGCAGCGGCTCAGCGAAGCGGGAGTTGAGCAAGGAGGCAGTCTTGACATTGTAATTGATCCAGAAGTTCTCATGCTTGGTGCTGAGAATGACATCCGGGCCGTTCAAGTCATTGAAGAAGGTGTTGGGGTACATACCCTGCAGATCGGTCCTGTTGTGTTCGCTCAGTTCTTCGTCCCCAAAGTAGTGCACCTCAACCGGCACTTTGCTCTGTAAGTGCGTGAGCATCCGCAACAGCACTTGCAGTCTAAGCAAAGATCTCTCATTGCCAGCACACACGACGATGCCCTTGCCTGAGAATTTTGGGGCCACAGTCTCATACGGGATGAGCTCACTCTTGACAAAGTCATGCCACTCCTTCTGATGCGCTGCAATCTCAGCGTCGCTTCTGTCTTGCACCACCCAGTCGGCGTCATCGCCAAACTGGAAGTCGACATCCTTGATGTCAGTCCAATGGCACGTGGCTTTCGTATCCTTGACAGACATCGGCGGCTCCTCCACGATCCGCTTGAAATGCTCGAGATAGCTATCAGCTTGCTGCGACTGGGCCTGCTGGGCCTCCTGCCAGGCCGACTGTTCCGCGGTAGGTTGATCTGGGAATTTGTCCGCATCCTGTGCATCTGGTCGCGTGTCTAAGACGATGTCGGGCCTAGATGGGTTGGCGACCACATTCGGCACTTCCATGTGCTGTCTGCCATCTCCGGTGGCGCCAGTAACCACATCTTCTGTTTTGGGCCCTGTGGCTGGCGGGCTTGACGAGCCAAATCGCGGTATTGATAGATTGTCGGAGGGTCCAGCGTGCCACACGAGCAGGATCAGTAGCACGACCGCGACAGCTATCCATCTCGCCGCCGGTCGCCCGAGCTGTGCGAGCATTATGGGCTGTGAGATATGAACTTCAATGCCAAGACCGCGCTCGAAAGTCACCGTCCCATTGCCGTCCAGCTACCGTCGCTCACGAAGACGCGTGAAGCAGGGTGTGTAGTAGTGTCGAGAAGTAATAAGTGTGTCGTTGTGAGAAGAAGAAGTACGCGCCTGGATCTCTACTAGGTACTACATGTACAGCATCGAGTGAACTATCCCTAAACTCTAACTTCTAGGCGGCGCCGAGGTGAACCAACCATGGCACCCCACACGCCACCGCCCCCTTGCAAGTTGCGCCGGGCAGCTCCCCGGTCAAAGATCATATCAGGCAACTCCTTCTGTATCTTTTGATGGAAGATCATCACGCTTATTATTAGTATGATAGACTCAGACATCGAAGATGTTGACTTGCACAATATCGCCAGCTTCGACGAGACCAAAGTATTATTAAGTAGCAGGGGTAGCAGGGCTGTAAAATGATAATAATACTTGTACATGTCCCCTTCTTCGGAATGTCCTCCGCACCAATACGCTGACATCCACAGGACCGGCCCGCTCTTCACATGCAAGAATTCCAAATGCCGCTCTACTTCCTCGCTCGCAGACGATAGAGTCTTGGGAATACTGATGAAAGGCTCCTAGAGAACGAAGATTTCTTGACTATTATATGATAAACCTCTCTGCAGCACACAGCGTAGCGACTCGCCACATCAAAGCACCTTCTCCTCCTGCCTCGCGAGGACTGTCTTCGCCCTCTTCGTCATCACCTTTCACAGATCTCGTGCGTACCTTACGAGCGAAGCACACACGGGACGATATAGTATAGCACGCATCCCCAAATCCTTAAAGACGGCCTCTGCCGGCGCTCACGAGCAGGTGCCGTTTTATCCCGGATCGCACGAACATCTATCAGCATCAGCGTCTGCCACAAGCTGGGAGACATCGAACATAGAGGCTTTACTCGACATAGTGTTTAGGCCGGGTAGGAATACGGTCGGGATACACAACATGGAGGAGGACACTTGGAGCTGAGGCGATCAGAGCACGATGTCCAAACCTCTGTCTGGTCCATGGTACTCATGCCTCGCTCGCAAGGACATAAGCGCTCCACATCCGCGATCCATACCACTATCGGTCTGCACTTAATACCACTGGCCCCAGTGACTTCAATCCTTAGACCCGTGACCCCAATCCTTGAATCCCTTCCACCCCTCCCTACCACTCGGACTCCCGTAATCCTTGCCCCAGCCCGCCGACTGCGCCCCGATCTCAAAGACAGCTATACTGTACTCTGGCAGCTCGAATGAGAAGCTTCCATCATAATTCGCATACACGGTAGACGTATGTCTGTCCACGATATTACCACCGACCGGATTCGAAGCATTCATCGGCGCGGACAAACACGTCAGTGTGCCACATGCCCCGGCACCGACACCATCAAAGCTCATCGTGATCGAGGTCGGACCCGTGCTGTTGTAATTGGCAAACTTGGCGATATGTGATCCCGTCACGTCCGAGCGACCCGCCACAAAGTACAGTGGGCCGAAACCACCGGAGCCGAAAGTTATGGGCAGATTCTCCGTGATGCGAGTCTGACTGAACAACTGAATCATGTAGTAACTCGTCGACAGCGTAGTGTGACCCGGGAATGCGTCGTACTCAATCAAGTCAGGAATCCACTCCCACCGATTCAGGTTCTGGAACGAAGGCGCATACAGAGACCCAATAACTTTATCCGAGTTGCGCTCAGCCCCCAGCAAGAAGATAGCTTCGGCCACACTGCCATACCAGAAAGGGAAGAAAGCTCGTCCAGCACCAGCCGCCCAGTCCACCCCAGTGCTGCCAGGTTGATCGTACTCGAGGATTGCGTACTCTCCAATGAGGACCGGATGCGCCGAAGTGTACTGGTCAAAGAAGCCAAACTGACTAGACATCTGCACCGGGATAGCATACTCATGATAGTCGCCCGCGGCACCGTCCGGCGGAGTCGGCCCACCCACAGCCGGGTCGTAATCGCCCACATTGTAGAAGGACGTGATGATAGTAATGTGCGGATAGGCAGCATGAATGGCATCGTAAAACGCCCGAAACCGGTACGCGCCATACGAAGGAGCGCCGCCATTCAGGGAGTCCTCGTTACCAACCTCGACGAAATTGATCTGGAAAGGTCCATATCCGAGCGCTTCCCGTTTGGCTCCCCAGGTCGTGCTGGCATCTCCCATCAAAAACTCCAGCTCGTCAAGCGCGGACTGCACATACACGTGCAACTCGTCCTCTGGCACAATAGTCCCGTCAAGCCAAAGCCCCGACCAGACCGCCAAAAGCGGCTCCATCTTCAGATCCTGCGCCCAAAGCAGATGCTCGATCAAGCCCAAGCCATTCGTGTTCTCGTAGGACCACGTTCCCGGGAAGCCAGGTCGATCTTCTAGTGGCCCGATAGTATTTGTCCAGTTCCACCAGTACGGTGGTGTTTGACCTTCCACGTTGTTACCGCCTGGAGCACGAAAGATGGACGGGTAAAGCCCAGCCATGGCCTCCATGAGATCCACTCGGTTGCCGTTAGGTCGGTCGTTGTACGTCGGCGGGAACAAACTTAGCAGGTTGAAGTTGGCTGAGTTCTTCAAGCTCGACGATGGAAACGTGAAGTTCAGCGTATTGTTGCTGTTCGGTGCACTTTCCGAAGGTGTAAAACTGTAGTGGTACTGCGTCCACGACGAACTCGAAGCGCACACATACACTGACGCCTCCGTGTAGACTTCGCTTTCCAGCGAGACCAGCCGGATAGTTATGTTGCTCTCGAATCCACCAAAAACCCAGAAGGAGCCATTGTACTCCCAGCCCGCTACGACCGGGAAACCCCAGAACCCATCGTTGCTGAATCCAATCGTCTCGTCACTCGATTCTCCAGCGGTGACCTCCATCAACGTCGGCAGCGCACTGGACAGCGCCGTCGACAGATTCGCCAGGGCGATCTGAGCACCACCAAGCCCTTGCCAAAATGCCGTTGATTTGGGGAAGATCTGTCATCATCGTCAGCGAAGCATACACTGTACCCTCCCCTACAAGGCGAGACCCACAGAATCACCCTGAAAAGCGCGATTCTGAATGAGCTCGGCATACACGCCGCCATCCCCGCTATTATTGATGTCCTCGAACATCAGTCCGTAAGCATAAGGCGATGTAGAATTGCCTTTCTCCGACGCCACGCTGAAGCTCACGGCCTCAGCAGCAAAGGTGGCTGCAAAGGCCGAAGCGAGCAGAGCACTGGTGAGCATCCTAGTGGCCATTGGAAGGAGCTAGTCCGCCGTCAACCAGAACTGGACCTCGAGGACTCCAGCGGACTTATATTGCTCCCCAGCAGGACCAAGTGTGACCGGAACAGCGGCAGGCTCCTCCATTCTTGCAACCCCAAGTCCCAGCCCGGATTCTTCCTCTCCTCACCATCATGCTCATGCATGACCACTATTGCAGGTCAGCAAAGCGAAATGGGCAATCTCATGCACCTACCTCGTGGTCATACACCCCGCAAACAGCCATCATAAGTCGTTGTACCATCTTCCTGCGGGCTCCCTGTTGGCGGAAGAATTGATGCCTCAATACACTCCCGCATTGGATCGGCATGGCCAAGCATAAAGGAATTTGGAGAATAGGAGGAGACTGCGGGGTAAAGTTGTGGTCGCAGGAACAGGAACAGGTGGTCTAGCACCGGCAGATGGGGTTGTTATTAAAAGATCGGTTGACGGTGTTCGCATTGAATGGTGGACACATTCCGGCTGAATAATGCAGACCGAGTGCGCTCGGATGACCATGCAAGAAGCTGCAAGGCCTACTAGGGCAAAGCCCTGTACCAATCTATGCATTGAAACTGCCCGAGGTACACAAGACTAGGAAACACGCCACAAAAGACCCAAGAACTAGAATATAATCCCCAAAGACGCCATTCGCATCTGCCGAATGTTCATTATCAACACATCACTTTATGCTCGAATCCTCTTGCTTCGTCTAGCAGGGCGTCAGGCTGCCTTGCCGGTGCAGCTCGCATGGCAAGCAAAAGGAGCTTTACTGATCAACATCCATCCTATCACCCTCGCCATCGTCTGTGCGAGCGGCATTTGCACCCTCCGCCCCTTGAGCACCACTCCTCTTGCCTTCGCCCTCGTTCTGCATTCTTCCACCGCTCGCAGTGTCCGCGGCGCTGGCCTCACCATGGTCCCGAGACCTATCAGCCACCTCAACACCATCCTCTGCAAGCTTCGAGAACTTCGCGCTGGCCCTCTCCACATCATCCTTACTCATCCCCTGTCCCATCGCCTCATTCGCCAGCACATACTTCTCCTTCACCGTCTCCTCTCTCTCCGCCGCGAGCTCAACTGCCTCCGCAATGCCATCCAGCCCTTCCGCTCGTACACTGAGCGGCTGGATCCAGCTTTCGAAGCTCTTCGGCTCAAACAAGATCCGGTAGCTGTCGACCGCAATACGCACAATTTGCTTTTCTTCATTGCTCGCGCCCAGGACTCTACCGAGGACGCTACGTCTCAAACTCTCTGCCTCCGTGCCTTCAAGCTCAGCAGGCGGGCTTGGCGGGTAACTGTTGCTCTTCGGGTCCGCGCCCATGGCCTTCAAGTTGCGGCTCAAGAACGGAATGCCGAAGTATGGCGGCACGCTGTCGGTAGCATCGACGCGCTGATACGATGCAATGTATTCGCGCCATCGCATCTCCCGGTCGAGCGGACTCATGCCGTCGTCGTAGTGTGCCGGGTCGTCTTTCTTAACAAGATAGAAGGAGATGGACTGGCGTTGTTGGTCCTGTCATCACAACTCAAGTCAGCAAACAACAATCTTTGAGATCGGGTAGGCGGGTAATGCCGCAGCCTCGCCACCAAAACAGCGCTAAGCATGTGACAGCCCGCCACACAAAAGCAGGATTCACAACTCACAAAGTCGATGCGATAGAGATCTCCATCCCTGACCATCTTCTCGACTGCCTTCCGATAATCCGTCTGATGCGGGACAGTCGTGGTGTCTCGGACACGATCGCGCTTGAAGAGATTGTAGATATCGAAGCTCTTCTCCTTGCCCTCTCCATTCAACACCGAAGCCGCAAACCTCACAGTCTGCTGCACCAGCTTCTCAAGCGGATAAAGCGTATACCCACCCTGCAGATAATAGCGTCGCAGCGCGTCCTCAACATCTGGGCTGAACTCCATGTCGCCGAGCAAGACTGCCTCAAACTTGGAAAGCATCTGGTTGTAGAAGTAGAAGCCATTACCAGCGCTTGCGGCAGCAGCGCTGTCAAGATCGGGGAAGAAGTCCGTAGGCAACTTGTCTACTATGCCAATGTCAACTGCGGGCTTGTGCTTCATCGCGTGGCTAATAGTCTCCGCTGCCGCACTTTCGCTAAGCTTGAGCTTGTGCAAGCGCTCGTAGAAGTTGAGGAGCATTCGCATAAAGCAATATATCGGCGTTGAAGCCCACATGCGAAAGGTGTCCCGCTTCTGCGGCTCATTCGGATCGATCTGGCGATTGTCGAGGAGATTGCCGGTGTCTGGGTGCTGGAACCATTTCTTCGTTGCCGTCTCGACAGCTGGTGAAGCAGCATCTGCATTGTCGTTGTTCGTGTGAGCAGCATCGGTGGCCAGCGCGTCGATCGCCATGTCTTCAGTCCCATCACCAGCATTCGATATGGCTGGACTACTGGCACGGCTTGCGGAAACATGACTCTCTTCGCGCTGCCCACGAGCCATTTTCCTGCCTCTAACAGAAGGATCGAGGGCAGAGCGCAGAAGAGTGTTACCCTTACCCTTGGCTTTTCCGCGAATCGCACCGTCCTCGCCGCCGCTCAGGGGCTCGTCGGTGAGACCAGTCTCGTGCAACGGCGTCGCATTACCATTGCCTCTCAAAGCAACCTTCATTCTGAAGAGTTCAGGGTCGATGCCGAAGAAAAGCGGGACAAATTCCTGCAAGAAGCCAGCAAGTCTCGGCTGCTCCGCCTCGACCGATCTTACTTGCAGCAATAGCAGATGCGTCACGTCCACAATCACATCCAAATCTTCGACCTCGAAAATCATCTGTGGCTTCTTCATCGTGCCCGGCACAGTCAACTCAAGTCTCCTCATCTCTTCATGCTTCACAGCGATCTCAGTCTGCAGTGCCTTGGTCTGAAATTGCTTCTTGTCCTTGCTTGCTCCAGAGACATGCTGATGATCCAGACTCTTCCAAAACATCTTCTGCGTCTGATCTCGCCAGACCTTCTCCCACTCGCGCTGCGCCATCTTCCACGTCTCGAGGCGCTCCTTGAGGCGGTTGAGCAAGACGGGAATGACTTGGTATGGCTGCTGATGAAGGTGTTCAATCACCTCATGGCCCTTCTCCCGGCCATACACCTTCATGATGATGCGCTTATAAATCGTTTGGCTTTGCCCTCCAAGACCCGGCGGCAGCTGGTACGCTCTCTGCTCCATGTCCGTGCAGCGTCTCAGCTGCTGCGCGATCGGTTCGAATTGCTGGATCGTTCTAGAGCACGCCTCAATATTGAAATCATAATCATGACGCTCCTCCTCAATCCGATGCAAAGCCTCCTCGAAGGTATTCTTCCTGTGGGCGATGAATCCGCTGTCCTCACTTGCCCATGTGGGGTGGCTGGCCCACTCGTCGTTCAACACAGCATTGCACAGCTCATCTCTGCCCGAGCATGGCTTCTGTCTCTCTCTCTTGGGAAGCAATCTGTACGATGGGCCCAACCCGCGGCAGTTGCTGAGACTGACCCTACCAGTCGGGATCCGCGGCTTGAGCTCGATATTGCGGCTTTTGGTGTCCGGGTGCACAAACTCCTCGAGGAATTTCATCAACTCAGAGTTGCCGCCAATGAAAGAATGCGCGCGATACAGGAAGGTCGCGCTGTCCATGAAGTCTTGCGTGTACAAGTTGCAGAGCTTCAAGAATTCAGTCATCGTGTTCTTGTTACCGATGGCCTTCTTGACCTTGTCGAAGAAGTTCATCTCATCATGGGTGGCAGCGGTGGTTGTCGTCGGCGGAAGGGGTGCAGGCAGCGCTGGCACGAGACTTGGTGAGGCGGGCGCGTGATCGGTTGGACCCTTGGCCGGCGGGTGGGCCTGCTTTTGCCGCTTGCCCTGTGGTCCGCCATATGGTGCCTTGGAGCCGCTCGGTCCAGCAATGCTATCCGCCGTGCCTTGCCTCTCCGGCTTCCTCTTCTTGTTGTCCTTGGCAACGGGTGTCGGGGCAAAGTTGCCGACAGGCGGCAAGCCGCGCCCGTGGCTCGGTGTACCCATATGTGCCTCGCGCGACAGCACCGGGCTGGCGTAAGTCTCTCTGGTCTCCCCACGCACATGCGACATCATGGCGTTCTCTTCAGCTTGCTGACGCGCTCGTTCCACGGCCTTAGCGTGTGCTGCTGACTCCGGCAAGAACTGCTTAAAGTCCTCAAGCAGATCCGGCGCGCCGTTGAAAAGGCGCGTGACTTGGCCGTAGACGTCCTGTATGGGCTTCGACTCGCGCTGATATGTCTGGAGGATCTCGAGGAACTGCTTGTAGATGTCTGGCTGTGCTGAGAAGCGGTTCTGCGAGAGCGCGTCAGTGAGAATCGTGCTCACATGCCACAAACTTCATGTTTTGAGCTCACCTTGATCTTATTCACGTAGCTGATAGCATGGTTGAACTCAACAGGACCGCGCTTATCGGCACCTGCACTGCCGTCAACAGTTCCCACTTCACCACCTTGCCCAGGCATTGGAGTGGCTCTCGGCGAGATCCCTGCGCGTAGTCCACCCGCGCCAGTCGCCGCCGAGACGGCGCTCTGCAGGCTGTTAACCCCGCGCTGCTCTTGTGCATGCATCGCCTGTTGCTGCTCCTGTCGCGCAGCGTCCAGAGGCGAAAGATGTTGTTGTTGCTGCCCTGGAGCGGCAGGGCCGACTGGACGCCCACTCGGTGAAAACATCATCTCGGCGCTTTGACCACCCCCCGGCTGCGGTGTGTATGTTCCGTTCGTGGGACGTCCAGTTTCGCCATCCAGCTCGGCTCTGCGGCTGTCGGCCAACATTCGACTCAGAGGCCGCGGCTGCGGCATGCTGCTCACCGTAGTTCCCATGGGCGTAGTAACCCTGATGGCGTTTGGGTCGTTGTCGGCGCCACATTCGATGCGGTATCCAGGAGGCAGGAATGTGTTAAATCCTTGGATCAAGTCGGGGTTGCCAGCGAACAGCGTGCTGACCCGCCCAATGACGCCTGGCGTGTCTATCGCACCGGATTTGAAGTCCTTCATGATATCTAGAAAGCGGTTGTAGACATCCGGGTGGTCGGCGAATTGGACCTTGACTTGGTCGAGATAGCTGAGGGCGTCGTTCAGGATGGGCTGTTGACCCTGACCCTGACTCTGACCACCCTGAGCCATCTGCTGGACCTGTTGCTGTTGCGCGCCTTGGGCGAAAGGCGGCATGAGCAGACCAGGCTGCATCTGCTGTGGTTGGTGAGGCTGCTGCTGCACCGGCCCGCCGGCGAAGATATTGGCCGGCCCAGAGGGCGCGCCGAGCGGTAGCTGGGGCTGTGGCTGTGGATGTTGTCCCGCCATGCCGGCATTGAGAATGCCATTCGGCCCATGTGCCCTCGGCGGTCCAACGGCGACCGGCTGATGCAGCGGGGGGCCGCCCTGCGGCTGATGTGGTGGCGCTTGTTCCATCCTGCGACGCTCTTCCTCGCGATGCCTCCGGTCTTCCTCTTCTTTGATGTGAATCTGTTCCGCCTCACGCGCCCTCTCCCGCTCACCCGCGGCCTGCATGATGCCTGGCAGAGGGAATCCCGGCGCTTGACTGGTCTGAGATGGAGGCGCCGCACCAGATGCGGAGGCAGGTTGTCTGGGACTGCTCTGGCTGATGCCGGCTAAGCTCGCCAACCCGTGCGCGGACTGGTGGAAGGAGAAGGGGCCTCCCGATGACGGCGGGGGAGGCAGCTGTGGGCCGGCAGATGGTGGTGGTGCCAGACCAGATGGAGGTTGCGGCGGTGATTGTGCGGAGGGTGTGCTGCTGGAACAAGACAAGCCAAGTCAGCAAAACATTCATGTGTCTTACAGTGAAATCATGACTGGTCACAATGACGACGCGCATGGGATCAAATGCTGTAGATATTCAGATTGACGCAACATACCCAAAATGTGGCCCTCGCCCAGCTTGCGCCTGGCTCGATTCCGCGCCGCCAGCAGGACCATGCACGGCCGACGCGGGCGGAGGAGGCTGCGGCGGCCACCCGCGATGAGGCTCCATGGATCTGGCGGAGATGCTCACGCCAGAGTGCGTGTTCGTCGGCGGCGCTGGAGTTTAATGCAATGAATAAGATAATAATGCAGACTACTGCGATGGAGCCAAGCAGAGCTGTCGCGAAAGCACAGCTCTCAAGTCTCCGCACGCGTCAAAAGATGATCAACCCGTGTAATCAGGTAGCTCTATGGTGCCTTGCTCGGCTGGTGCTGATGAGCTATGCCATCTCATACAATGATCATCGTCGAGAGGGAACAGGTGTGATGAGAGAGGATTTCATTAATTCAGCATTCACCAAAGAGCACATGCTCCCCTCGGTGTTACAGGGCCACATGCGATGGGATTCTGCCGCTTCAGTCCTCCCTGCAGCTGGAGGCGGGCGGTGAACGTAAACCCCTATGTACGTCATTGTCTGTGGCCCATCTCCACTCACAACGATATCGGCATGTGTGATGAAGATTCAGTAGCGAAGACTGAAGCCATTCGATTTTCGTCTCATCCCATCAGACGATCGCAACCAACATCACTGGACATGACAAAGCAAGTCCCGTGGTCGCCTCAGTCTACTATGGCCGCGACACCTTCGGCTTCTGATCCAGGCTTCCAAGCAGCTCTGGCAGAAGCCAAGAAAGGTGCAGCCGAAGGCGGCGTGCCCATCGGCGCATGTCTCGTAGACAAGGATGGCAAGATCTTGGGTCAGGGGCACAATCTGCGAGTACAGAGATGTAGCGCGACGTTGCATGTATGTAGCTGTGTTTCCGATATCTGTACATTTTTACAGCCTGAAAGCTTTTCCAGCTTTGCCATGCTCATACCTCTACGTCTATGCAGGCCGAGATATCAGCCCTCGAGACCGCGGGTCGCCTCCCAGCGTCCGCCTACCGTGGCGCCACCATGTATACCACTCTATCTCCCTGCGACATGTGCACCGGCGCTTGCGTCATGTACAAAGTCTCCCGCGTTGTGCTGGGCGAGAACAACACCTTTGTTGGCGGCGAGCAGTACCTGCGTGAGCGAGGTATCGAGGTCGTCAATCTCCAGCATGCCGAGTGCGAGGCCCTCATGACCAAGTTCATCAAGGAGCATCCCGAAGATTGGTGAGTCGATACCTAATTCATTTTGATGGCATTACTGCTGACATTGAGATCAGGTACGAGGACATCGGAGAGCCAGACAAGGAAAGCTCGTGAGGCGCTCAGTGGGCTACCAATCACTCTGCATGATGTTTCTGTCGTGCATCCGTTCTTCCGCAACAGCGAGGTCAGTTGTCGTCGGGAAGCCGTTCTCCTGATGGAACCCTAGACCAATGTTGGCAATCGATTTTAAAGTGCAGGTGCCGCACGGAGTCAGCTACCTGATATCCTGTGAATCTCTTCGAAGTAAAATTTGAGATCGTCGGGCTTGACAAAGGGTGTGATGCCTGTGGCAGGAATCAGCATTGACTTCACATCGACAGTTGACAGCGCATTCATACCATGACCCAAATTAGCGATCCACCCCTGCTTGCCTCCTCCAAAGCCCCTGACCATCTCTTGCACGACTTTAGTGATCGCCTTGTGCCCTCCATAGAGCACGCCCGGATCTGCATTGCCCTGCAACACCTTGCCATGCTTCTGCGCCACAGCGTAAGCCTGCTTCGGCTCATGCAACCAGTCCAGCCCCACAACATCGTACTTCGTCTGACACAAGTCCTCCAATGCATACCACGCACCCTTCGCAAATACCACCATCGGCACCCCCTCTTCTCCTAGTTCTGTGAGCCGAGCGGGTAGATGATCAGCAATGTATTCGAGATACGGCAGCCCAAATTCCTTGAACGATGACGGACTCAGCTCTCCAGCCCAAGAGTCGAAAACTTGCACAATCTGCGCTCCTGCTACCACCTGCTGCGCCAGATACTCCACACAGAGCACTGCAATCTTCTGTAGTAATTTCTTCGTCTCCTCCGGATACCGAAAGATCCACGATTTGGTCTGCCTGAAAATCTTGCTTCCTCCACCTTCCACCATGTAACACATCAACGTAAATGGCGCCCCACAGAATCCATACAACGGCACCCGCCCCTCCAACTTCTGCCTCGTCAACGTGATGGCATCATACACGTACTTCAATTCGGTCTTGACGTCGCATTCCCTCTCCATCACCTGCGCGTACTGCGGGTCGGACGGATCTCTTAGCGGCTCAGGGAAATGCGGTCCCTTCTCCGGCACCATCACGACCTCCATCCCCATCGCCTGCGGGATGACCAGAATATCGCTGAAAATGATGGCGGCGTCAATGAGTCCGGCGTATCTTTCGATAGGTTGGAGCGTGAGCGTGGAAGCGATCTCGGGATCCCGACAACACTCAAAGAAGTCGCGGTTGCCTTTCGCTTCGTGATATTCAGGCAGGTAGCGACCGGCTTGTCGCATGACCCAGCATGGTGGGCGTTCGACTTTGTGTCCGCGAGCAGTGCGGAGGAGCAGATCGTTCTGGAGAGGCGCGAATTGATGAGACGACATGGCGGTGGAATTGGTGTGGAGGGTAATGTGGAGGGAAGAGGAAGGTGGGATGCTCATATTTGTGCCGAGGGATTAATTAACTTTTGATGAGACACATTGATGGACGGCAGATTGAGCATGATTCATGGCAATATCAGGCGCGTTTACTTCGCGTCTCCTGAACCACGTCTTTGCACAATTTCAAGCTAGATGAGCTTCAGGGCGCTTTCACAAAAGGTAGCATGCAGTGCGCCAAAGCACCATCTCAATCTCAGAGCAGCCCAAGCGGTCTCTCCCGCAACACTTCCCCCCCGGCCGCAATGGACCGATGGATCATGTAGCAGGCTTCTTTTTGTCCCGGTCCGTGGCGCCAAGACGAAAACAACCATCAAGCGCGGCAGTCTTCTACAAGGCGTCTTGCCACCGCTAGCTGTCGATGAAACCCAGGATGCTCCTGCCAAGACCTACCCAACAGTCCTTCAGCAGCACCTGAATAACATCCGCAAGTTCAAAGACTGCGTAGTCCTGACACGAGTTGGCGACTTCTATGAACTGTACTTCGATCAAGTAGAGCAATATGCTCCACTTGTCAATCTCAAAAAAGCCAAACGGGCCACGGCGCTGGGTGATGTCCCAATGGCTGGCTTCCAGGCCAACTCTCTGGAGCGATACCTGAAGATGTTCGTGCAAGACCACGGCAAGCAGGTTGCTATCAGTGAGCAGATCAGGCTGCCCGACGGGGGTAGACCAGGCGGTGGTCCGATGTATGATCGAAAAGTCACGAGGGTCATCACCGCTGGTACGCTGATTGATGAGAACTTTATGGATCCGAATGAGAATAATTATCTCCTGGCTGTGTATCTGGAAGGGCCCCTCGCGATGACAACCGGCAGAGTTGAGAATGACGAGGCCTTGGATAGGTACAAGCGAAGCACTAAAGTCGGGTTGAGTTGGGTTGACCTGTCGAGCGGTGAGTTCTTCACCCAGGCCAGCGATCTGGCTTCCTTGCCATCAATGGTGGCGAGAGTCGGGCCAAGAGAGATCGTGCTGGACTCCAGCATGGAGGGCCTGGGTCAAGTCCAATTGCAGAGATTGCTCGGAGACGGCGGACATACCTTCCACTTCCATGTCATGACCCGACCAGCCAAGTCAGTGGCTGAATGGACGCCGATGCTGGAGCGTGCGGTGCCGGACAAGGAAATCGATGATTTCTCAGCGCAAGAGATTGTAGCCGGCAGTCTGGTGTTGGACTACGTTCGTGATAAGCTGCAGGATATGTCAATACAGCTGCAGCCGCCGGTAAGACGCTCAGAGGATGAGTACATGGCAATTGATAAGCAGAGTCTGCGAGGCTTGGAAATACGTAGTACACTGCGAGACGGCACATTTGAGGGCAGCCTGCTACATGCTATTCGACACACTGTCACCAAGAGTGGCGCACGCCTACTCAGTCAACGCCTTGTCTCACCGTCCATGTCGCTGAGCGTCATCAACCATCGTTTGGATCTCGTGCAAGAAATGCTTTGTCACGATCCATTGCGAGAAGATGTGCTTGCTCTACTGCGACGGACGGCTGATGTACGGCGCTTGTTGCAGCGTTTTTCCATCGGCAAAGGCGATGCGGATGACTTGCTCAGCCTTGCGAAGACGATCGACGTGATGGGCCAGGTGGTTGAGGTGTTGCATGAGCACATATTAAGACAGCAAGATCTCGAGAATTACGAGGCTGATTCTGAACAGGTGCAAAACAATCTTGGTGTTCTCTGGGACATCCTCAGTCGAATCGACCTCGAAGGTCCTGCTAAGGTGGCCAAAAGTATTGGGGAAGCGATCGACGAGGAAGGACTTGTTCGCCAACACACTGCGGATGCTGAAGACCAAGAGGTGGCGGAGAATATGACTGAGGAGGTCATCACTGCTGATGCTGCTGGAGACAAAGTTCCCAAGCTGGCCAGACGTGCCTCCAAATCCAAAGCGTCAGCAGCCGCAGACGCCGGACCCGACGAGATATGGACCATGAGACGCAGTGCTTCACCGACGCTGGAAAGAGCACATTCTGATCTCGATACGCTGATGCAATTGAAGCAAGACCTGGCCGTGCGGCTGCGCAGAGAATTGCAGGCAGAAAGCTTGAGTCTCAAATGGTCCGCACAGTTGGGCCACTTTTGCCATATCAAAGGCCGAGATGCTCAAGGCACCCTTGCTGCCCTCCCTGGAGCCCGCAGCATCGGCTCGACGAAGAGCACCCGCTCTTTCTACCTGTCAGACTGGACGCACCTCGGCGTCCGCATAGACGACAGCAAACTCCGCATCCGCACAGAAGAGATGCGCGTGTTTAGCAAGCTGCGAGCTCAAGCCATCGAAAACCTCATGAAATTACGCCGCAACGCCGCCGTGCTCGACGAGCTAGACGTTGCTTGCTCCTCGGCCACCGTCGCCAAAACCCGCAACCTCCTCCGTCCAATCCTCCACCCAGGAACCTTCCACAACATCATTAATGGTCGCCACCCGACTGTCGACATTGGGCTGCGCGAATCGGGTAGGCTCTTTACTCCAAATGACTGCTCTGTCGGCCTGGGCGACAAAGAGAAAATCTACCTCATCACCGGCCCCAACATGGCAGGAAAGTCGACATACCTCCGCCAAAACGCCCTCATTACCATCCTCGCTCAAACCGGCTGCTTCGTCCCCGCCGACCACGCGGAGATCGGCCTGGTGGACAAGATCTTCAGCCGCGTAGGCTCAGCAGACAATCTCTACCAGGACCAAAGCACCTTCATGGTCGAAATGCTCGAAACATCCGCGATCCTCAAATCCGCCACCCCTCGCTCCTTCGTCATCATGGATGAAGTGGGCCGCGGCACCACACCTGAAGATGGGATCGCGGTGGGCTATGCTTGTCTACACCACTTGCATAATGTGAACAAGTGCCGGACGCTGTTTGCCACGCACTTTCATAGCTTGGCAGATATGACAAGGGACTTCGAGGACTTGGGATGCTACTGTACGGATGTGGAGGAGGAAGGGGACGGGAGCTGGGCTTATGTGCATCGGTTGAGGAGGGGCGTAAATCGGAAGAGCCATGCGTTGAAGGTTGCAGCAGTGGCCGGGATGCCGGAGGGTGCGGTGGAGCTTGCTCGGGAGGTGTTGGAAAGCCTCGGGAGGGAGACGGGGAGGCATCAATCGTCGACTGCGCTGGAGGAGGGTGAGACGATCCGGGATCGGCCGTGTTAAGATATGTTGCAAGTGCTTCAAGGATTGAACACGTTGTCCTGATGCCCAGCAAAGACACCTGTGCTCAATGACGCATTGTCAAGGGCCGCAGCCCGGCAGCCACTTGCGGCTCCAGTGGTTAACTGATGGGAAGATCGATGGATGAAGGACAGTCGATATTTGCAATTCTACAATACAGCAGCTGGAATGCCGCAAGTCGCTGTCCAAGGTCTAGTCGCCTGGAGCTTTCCTGAGTCATATCTGAGCCACGGGAGCTTTTGTTATCGCGCAAGTCTACAAGGACATCCGGACGCTAATCTTCTGCGAGTCTGATCCATTTCGACATCTCCCTTGCCACAAAGATTTTGGGGGCCGAGCTCTGCTATTTTATAGCCATGCGGGCAATACTTATCTCCTTCGTCGCCCGGCACGGCTCCCCCAACAATTCTTAAAAGCCAAGCCTTGGGGCCCCATCGTTTGCTCCAAGTGGGCTTGATGTACCAAGGATGCGCAATGTACTGTGCAAAGTGGTAGCGTCCATCTATGGTAGGCTCGTCACTGAACCAGCGTTGGCGCAGAAAATACGGCCGCGGCAGGAAGAGGTGCCGCACTATCATTCGCCGTATATCGACGAGCAGGTCGAGCATCACGACGGTAATGCTAGCAGGCTCTGCAAACTTCATCGCTGTCCTTAAGCGCAGGTCTAGCAGACTCGAGACGATATCAAAGATGGCTCGGTGCAGCATCTTTGGGAGATTATGTAACGCAATGTCGATGGTATGTTTTGCCACAGTCTCGTTACAGTCGGCAGGCTTCATAGTGTCGATCTCGTAACGAAGGCTCCAAGTTTCCAGGTCTTCAAGAAAATCTAGGCCATCCTTCCACTTGCCGGCGGAGCCCAAGGCATCCAATGGAATCTCCATAGCGTCGGCCATCCATCTCCAGTACAAGCCCATAGCGCATCGTTCGACATCGCTGACTTCCCTCCAGTCGAAGCGCTTGGTCCAACGAATCGGCTCGAGCAGAAACAGGCTGAGCGTGTACAACATGTCATCGTCGGTGATCTTGCCGGACTTGCGGTAACGGTCGTGCAAGAAGTTCATGCGAGCTATGCCCTCGATCGCTCGCGGAGAGTTCGGAGGATGAAGAACGACCTCCGTCAGGATAACGCCCGTGTCTGCTGCGCGTTTGGAAGCCGTGGCGGAGCTAGAAAGTTGTCCAGTCTTCGTAAGCAGCCGGGATATGGACGGAATGCCGTACGTCTGGCCAGAATTTAGTTCTAGCTATGATACGATGTTTGGCGTACACGTCATCTACCTTGAACAGTGCAAAGAAGACCGAGCCCGAAAAGACCGTTGGAAACTCGAGTTCTGCAAGCTGCAGCTGGATCGGAAATGCGTCCTCCAGGGTCATCGATGCAAATGATGGTCGACTCGGGAACTTCTTGGTTGCCGCATCGCGACGCTTATAGCGAAGCGCACGGACGATGACCAAGTAGGAGAGCGCCGGAGGAATGAGGCAGATGGTCCAGAGCCATCGAGATGCAAAGTCCATCATGGTCTTGACTGCTCAGTGCATGTGATTGGTGTAGACACAGGTGCTCACTCAGCCATCAGCCGTGGGAGGCGGTAGGGACTCGCCGTTGTCGACTTCGAGCGATGCTCAATGAGAGTGTCATGGAGAAGTACATTTCTTGTCCTATGGAAATTGGCATAGGATATATGTATGGCTCGATGAGTCCTGACACGGAGGTGCAGGCGGGCGCTTCGTCGTACAGCCGAGATTGCGCCGGCGTCATGTGATTGGAGGACGGGGGCGGCAAAGATATCACATCGCTTTTGCTTCCAGCCGGACACATTGTATGCACACCTCACTGTCCAGCCCGAAGATCTGGGGTGAGATATCCCTACATGGAGACGTGTTAACCATCATGGCCATCAGGTCCACCGAACCCGGCATTGTCCTCCGGGTCTGGGTCACAATGTGTGCTTATTACACCGATACCAAGGTCAGCATACCTACGGTTGCTGGAGCGCCTCAGTCACCTCAGATATGCACTTCAGGCGTCTGCTGTGCCGCAGATTCGGCACAAGCGAACCCTCGAGAGCGGCTAGCTACTGGCTGGATCTGATCTTGACGACGCGCCTATCTCATCTTCCTGCGCGTGTAATGGTTGGCAGGGCTCGATGAGACCCGTCAGAAGGGACTGCATCTCTAACAGACAGGTAATGTAAGGATGCCGGGTCAGGCTGCGCGAGAATAGATCTCTCTGAGCCGTTGGCTTTCTTATAAAGGTCGTGCGCAATGACCATTTCCTGCGTGACATGTAGCTTCATCATCATCGTCATCATCCATCATGAACCAGACCACTACTTCTCTCTTGGACGGAGCAGGATCGAGCATGCCATCGCGACTGGGTTGGCAGGGGTCTCCGAACCATCGTGGGACCATGGACATCATATGGAGTTGCGTCTCCGCGCTATCATTGTGTTTATGGACCATGCTGCACATCAATGTACCGGCAGAATCCGATAGCTTTGCCACCATCACCTGGCGCAAGGCGCGCTGGCTTCTCTTAGGCATTCTGGCACCCGAACTGCCAATGCTCTTCGCTTGCGGCCAGTACGCATCGGCAAAGCGATCTTGCCATGACTTCCAGCAAGCCGGCTACACAAGCGAGCAATGGACGCTGATGCACGGATTCTACGCTGACAGTGGCGGCTTTGTGGTGCAGCCAGCAGATTCGCGGCCCTTTCCTGTCACCGCGAAACAGCTCTGCTACCTTGTCGAACGGAAATACATACACTTCCCGGACGTCACGGACAAACACATCAGAGATAAAAGCAAAGCGGACCATCTCGCGAAGACCCTGGCGTTCTTCCAATCTGGATGGCTCATTGTGCAGACAATCGCCCGTGCAGTCCAGCACTTACCAGTGACACCATTTGAACTGGCCAGCATTGCTCTGGTGGGTGCATCGCTGACAACGCTCGGGTTCTGGTGGAACAAACCTCTCGACGTTATGACACCGACTGTTTTGTGTACCGAAGTGACGACCATCGACCTTCTTCGAGAAGGAGGCGAAGCTGCGAAGTCGCCATTCCTGGACACTCCACTCGACTTCATCGAAGGCCAGGTGTACATGTCCAGCAAATGGAGTCGGCATATCCTGCGCTGGATCCTCTATGCTGGTTTACAGAAGCGGCCACTAGACCGCATCCCGAATGACCGAGACCCGCAAGCGAATCTGAAGCAGCACAGCCTGCTAGGTATCGGGACAGCAACATTCGCCACGGTACACGTGCTAGGCTGGAACTTTGATTTTGCAACGCACTGGGAACAGATGCTTTGGCGCTCTAGCTGCCTGAGCGTATGGATACTTCTGTGCATATATGGGTCCGTAGAAATGGCTGTATGCTACAAGGAGAAATATCAGGTCCCTGGGCTCGAATCTGGTGGCGCTTACAAGATGCGTTGGCCACACTGCCTTCTGTTCTTTATCCCAGCGACACTTTACTTGATGGCACGGCTATGTCTTGTGGTGATTGCTTTTACTAGCATGGCCTCTTTGCCTGCTGCCGCGTACCAGGGCGTGCAGTGGACTTCTTTATTGCCGCACATCTGATATTTTGGGAGCATGCAAATCGCATATACGGCCTGTAGAGGCTTTCATGGAGTTGTCCCTGCCGAGCGGCGCATTACGCTCAGCTCTGGCTTGACCAAGTTCGGAGCCCAACAGAGCTGCGCCTGCGAGTCAGGCTGGCGAATGACGCTCCGATGCAGGCATCGCATGACACTCGTGCAAAGTGGAAGATCTCCGTGTGCAGTGGCCTTGCGATCGGGGTGAGAAAGACCGGACAGCTTGATCGTCCAGTCAGTCAATGCAAACTGTTGCGACGCAGTCCAGCACACGGGAGCCATGGGTGATATTCATACGAGTAATTGCGCGGTCCTAACGTAAGAACCTGGCCCATCACTCACATCCAAGCACCTGGCACTCTCAAAGGTTCTGGAGCTGAAAGAAGAAGCTCGACTCTCTCGAATAGAAAGATCCCGTCTTGCACTTGCCATAACAGTCTCATATCTTCGATTCTACAGTACAGCCTGAATCGCACCATACCTGCTTGATGATTGCGTGCAAGTGGCTTTCGAAAACGCTGCAATCGAGCATAAGCGTATGCCGTTTGTCGAGGCGCCTTTCGATGTCGATAGCGAGCAGTCGGACCCATGCGGGGACGGTTGTCAAGATCTCGCGATTCTCCTCATCCAGCTGTGCTTTGGGCGACGGATGCCGCATCGGAAGAAAGTGGTCAGACATGAGTCGAAGGAGCAGCGCAGGCAGGCCATATCGCAGGCAATCCATGACTGGACCTTGTCTATCTCCCCCGACGCAGGTCCGCTTTACCAGCAAGCCGTGGACTGGTGCTTTAAAAGGCCGAGTGAAGTTAAAGGTGGTCAGGCATGTCGTAACGACTTCGCAAGAAACCTCGTGCGTCCCCTCCATCAGTGTTGCCGTTTTCTTGAAGGCCAGTGACCCCTAGCCGGCAAGTAGCACGACCACAGAACCTTGCATGAGCGAGTCGAGGGGATGCCAAGAATGCCATGCCAGAGGAAGCTCTTGTAATGAATTAAACTTCCAACGAACTTGATGCTTATGCTTGCATCGCACGTGTCCGTGGGGCCCCGCCACATCAATTTCGAAGCTTTGACACTAGACTCTCCTGCGATCGAGTTGTACGTCGAAATAAGAAAGCCGGATTCCATCTGTGCTTGATCATTGTCCCAGCATTCGCTCTGTAGTGTGCGGTATGTAAGTGGACACGGGAGCTCCCGCGGTCATTACAGTTGATCAATACTGCTGAGGAGTCAATGTATTGTTAAGGCAGCTTGACCTCGTCGTTGGATATGGCCTCAGGGCTGGGCGTCACGAACCATTAGGCAACGAACACCCCGCGGACTTTGCCGATCCAGGTCTCCAGCAACCAGAATTATTACAGTTTTACACAGGATCCAGACTTGGAAGATTCCGGTCTCAGCGACGGTGAGCTCGAAGATTGGCTGATATGCTGTATCGATGACGATAGTCCATGGAGGCTGGAACTCGGAGCTTAGCCACTCTATCTGGGCAGGTTGAGTCCTATTCGTTGCACGGTGTTGGCAAATCAACAACAGATTCTCGGGAATTTTCCCTAAAGGTACCACAGAACTCAAGTCCAGGACCGGCAAGTTATGTCCTCTTGTATCTTTCGGCCAAAAGCTTGACGGAGCTCTGCGGAGTCTTTCTTCTCCTTGTCCGCAACCTTGTACAGGTGAATCTACACGGCTGACCAACGGATCTGATTCTTTCTTATGGTGCTTCCTTGTATGTATAGGCGGTGCCGATAATTCTAGCCTTGGACTCGCCCAGCCACCCTTGCACAAGAGCTATTCTATTAGCTCGCTATGCACCACATGTGACCTTCCCCATAAGCGATATTAAACAAAGATGATCCTATTCGGTACATGTCTAAGGCCTGTAAGCAACTTTGTATGTCCGTTTGATCTGCTTGGCTGCTTGGACGGGGAGTGTGATAGAGTTGGCGGTGCATTAATCAAACGTAACAAGGACCTGCTGTGCGTCAACCTATCCATCGGAGTAATATGTATATATGCTCGCTTCCTCCAGACCTGACCAAGAGTCGGTGAGAATCCACGCTGAACGTTGTTCTTCCGCGCATCTGGTTCTTGTGAGACCTACCTGAACAAGAGAACAAACCACTATTATCAGGAGAACATTTGAAGAAACCCTATTCCCTTCAAGCACCTAAAAGGCCATCAAACATGCAGTTTCCACTCCTCCTCACTATCGGCGTGTGCCTGCTCGCACGAAAAGCCCACAGCCAAGCAGCAGACAGCGTCTGCCCGGACGACCACGAGCTCTTCTGCCAGTGCCTCTCTATCAACGACGAGGGGGTTCTCAAGTACGAGAAAGCTGCGACCAGGGCTGCATGCTCCGATTATCCCGCCAACCAGAAATTTACTTTCGACGACCACATAGATCTCGTACGTGCACGACATCTGCCTCGTCTGGTCCTTTGGCTGACTATTTTACTCTCCAGTGCTGGGACAAAGGAGGGATCAAGGGACATTACAGACCGTTCTGCGGCAAGGTCTTTGCTGCCGAGTGTCTCAAGTATGGTACCTTTGCCAACTGCGCCAATAAGCCAGATGACAAAGGGATCCAACATTGACGCATGGCGTACGGTCTAGTCGTCGATGTCTTGCTAGAAGGGTTCGAGTGGGTGATTAGCTGGAGCGCGAGCGGGCGCTGAACGGAGCGTGCATCATGCTAGCCCTGCTGGAGGAGTTCGGAGAACAGAGGTGTGGCTTTCGAGCGATCCCGATGTAAGGCCTAGTAATAGTTTATATCGATCCAAGCAATTGTGCGCGTTGTCGGTAATCGTCGCACTCGAAATATAAGCCTGAGCAGGCGGTATGCATAATAATTGAATGGCAGGAAGCGCGCATCCTGAGACTATAGCATGACTTAGAAAAACAGACGAGGATATCTTTGCTACCCGCCTTCTCTGTTCGGCTTAGTTCTCTGCCTGTACTTCGCCGGGCGACTGATTCCTTTTCTCAAGAGTCTTAGGAATGATAGAAAAGTGAGCACCTCTAAAGCTTCTTATATTGACCTTAGGGATGTATGCGACGCGAATGCTGAAGGCTAGACACATCTGTTGCTCATTTAGCGTTGAGAGACGGACTTTGCTATCGCTCGGCTCGTTGCCTAAGTTCACTCGGAACTTGAAGTCTGCGGTGATCACAAACATAGCCTAAGAGATCGATAGGACGGCGGATCTGCGAGTCTGGGATTTTGATAATGTAGGCTAGTGCTGTGGAATTCTAGGGTATCAAGGTAGGAAGTTAGCCAGCGTAGCATCAGTAGAATAGCTTTACATTATTGCCGGTGCTATCGTTGTCTGGCTAGGTATATGTCGGATAAAGAAGAGATTGTGCGCACAGAGCTCAATCGCGCGCTTATAGCCGTAACGTTTCCGTGCTGTCAACCGGCACATCTTCTCTTCTAAGACAGGAAGGAACGTACCCGAGTCACAGCTATAGTACCCGTGAAACAGATGCCTCTAGGCTTTGCGTTTCGTCATCGGGATTTGATGGGCTCGTCCTAGAAATAATCCCAGTCATCATATATCCTAGCAAGCCTAAGCCCCCGCGTATGTATATCGGTCACAGAAGACGGAGGATCCCGTCGGTACTACGGTCCTGTTGCCGGTCGATGAACACCTGCAGCCGTCAAAGCAAGACAGGAGCCTCCCGACTGAGAAATTGCCGACAGGGTTTCGGGAAGACTAAGGATCCCGGTCCCGGGAACAGAGAGCCTAGGCTTCGCGGGAGATTCGCAGTGTCCGGCATCTACGAGTAACTCTCACAAGCTACAGTGGCTGTCGATTATAGGCTGTTTACTAGCCCGTGCGGTTTCTGCAACTTCACTATCAGTATAAAAATCATCGATTTGACGTGAACTGTCCAACGACTTGATTCCATCCATCTATTAGTTCCGGCGCGGGTAAAACGATAAGACCCATGTATCCGGTGCATTCCGTTCCGTGACTGACGTCCGTCCGTGTTCGTTTTCAACGGTCCCTAGAGGTCTCATCAGCTGACCTGTCGCGATGTGGAAGACGAGTTGGAATACGGCGTAGGTCCGCAAGATGTCGCTCGGTCTTGGCGCGATGAGGCTAGGACATTCGAAGCAGAATTGACCCCTAGAACATTGCCCATTCATATTTCATATGCGCAACAGCACAACCTATCATCTGTGGAGCGCAAACTTAGCGATGCTTGATGCCTGCCTGCGATCCTTGAAGCAGCTTGTAACAAGAGCGCTTAAGCTCTGACCAAACCCAAGAGGCCGGAGTCCAGATTTTGAATACGGTTTGAAGTCGCGAACCTATCGCCCTACCGACATATTCAACCTTGCACTTTGGAGAAATTGAGTACGAGCGCAATCTAGACCCAGTACGAGGCCGAGGACAAACATCCGACGCATCTCTAAGTGCCGAGCATCAGCATACTATAAAGTCATGAGTTCATGTCCGTCTTCAGTCGTTCTGTACCATCACACAATCCAACAAGAGCAACGGCACACCCAGGCTCCATCGACATCATGAAGTTCAGCACCACTGTCGCGCTTCTCGCGATCGTCGTAGCTTCGGCAGAGGGCTTCTCCGGCGTGAGCTTTTCGTGACTCCTCGACTATATCCCTAGTCTCGGCTGACTCTTCGGCGTAGACATGCAAGAGAGCAGGAGGCGCGCATGCCGAGGGGGTGTGTTACGATCAGGCCGGCCGCGTTTTATGTGACTGCAGTGTGGTTAGTCTGACCTCTGCCGCGATTTCGCGCCTGCTCTTTTCAGTGCACGAATACTGACATGTGAGCTTAGGGCTGGAAATGCAGTGCCGACGGCCACAAATGCAGCATCGAGTGGTACCAACCCGATCCTCGCCTTGCTCCCGAAAAGTACTGCGACTGTCAGAGTGACTAAGGGCCGCCGCACAGAGTGTCTCGGATGGCAGAGCCCGAAGCATTGATGAGACGGCCGCGGGTCAGTTACAAGGGCGCCTGGATCAATCGCTCTCCTGTATTTAGGCTGTTGAGTTGGTGGATCAAAACTGCACATGCGGTCGTTCCCACACCGCTGTGTGATCTGCGTTCTTCTTCGGCTCATGTTGCAAGGTTCCTGCTAAATGGTAGCTCTTCTGAATCGACCTGGGGTGAGCATTCATGATACTAGGTACTTCACCAATCGATGTTCTGTGCACATCACCTCATTGTCACATATGTGTGTGTCATGAGCAGCGAACTCATTCCCGTTTGGACACTCCATGCGGTAGAGGTGAAGTCAACTGAGTGCCCAAAGCTCCCGTCCCGCTGCAGACGGGGCGGAATGGTCCGGGAAGTTCCGTCAGCGCCGCACCTTCCTCTTGCGTGCAGATGTGCAGCAGTACATGGTAGGAGGTGATGTCACATGGAACTGATCGCGCACTCCGGCAGAAACAGCTGCGTGCAACCGTCCAGCTCACCCATACACCCATCTCACCTGCAGCTGGGTGGGACTTCAACTGATACAGCTATCAAGATGACTTGAAATTACCTTATCGCCTACGAGAGCTTTCCCGCGATCCAACAGCCGCGAAACAAAACCTGCAGCTCACCTACTCCTGCGTGTACATTTCCAGAATGCCTCCACGATACTTCAAGAACGACGCGCCACTCGCTCGTCGAGGTATGCGCAACCCCTCCACGATAACCATACCCGTCACACACTGCTCACACTCCCGCAGACCCCCGCCGCCAACTCGAAGCCTCCCTCACTCGCCTGGTCACCGACTTCCCACCCGCCTCCATCACCCCCGGCGGCGGTCTCTTCAAAGGCCCCGTCTCCGTCGCCTACGCCCTCCTCGTCCTCTCTCAGTTCTACCCGGACCTCACCATCGCCGACCATAATCTCGGCACCTGGTCCGCCGCCTATCTCAAGGTCGCACAAGATGCCTTCGCCAGCTACCCCGGCCCGCGTGCAGGGAAGTGCGGAGTCATGGATGATGTGTTAAGTTTGCTGGCGATCGGGGCAGCGAGCAGCAAGGACGTGGATCTGGTGGCCAATCTGTGTGACTACAGCGCCGAGGTTCTGGACCCGGAGAGTGAGAATGAGTGGTTGTATGGCCGGGCGGGATATTTGTATCTGCTGAGGCTGGTGAAGGCAAGCTTTGTGGACGATGCAAAGACCCTACAGCTGATCACGGACACGCAAGAAGATGTCATTGACGCGATATTGGAATCGCAGCGGCCGTGGAGGTGGCATGGTAAGGTCTACATCGGGGCCGTGCATGGAGCGATTGGCATCATCACGCAAGTCGTGATGACGAACCCGCAAAAGTACGCGGCCAAGCTGGAGGCGGAGCTCGCGGTGCTGCTCACATACCAGTACGACAGCGGCAACTTTCCCAGCAGCGTGCCGCCGGAGCGAGACCGCCTGGTGCAAGTATGCCATGGCGCGCCGGGAGTCGTCATCAGTCTTGTCAGCATCAAGGAGTACTTTCCCAACTTGAAAGACAAGATCGACAAAGCCATTGCCAAGGGGCGAGACTGCATCCTGGAGCGCGGCCTTCTTACCAAGGAACCTTGCCTCTGTCATGGTAAGCACTCTTCACCACTTCTGTACACTTTTGTACGATCTCACTCATGTACAAACAGGCATCTCCGGTAACGCTCTCGCGCTCGAAGAAAAAGAATTCGAGCACTTTTTGACATACACCACCGGCCATGAAATGAAGTCGATGGAAAAGGACGGGATGCTGGAGAAGTCCTCAGCTCCAGAATCGCTGTTTGGTGGCGAGGCGGGTAGGGCGTGGACGTGGGCGGTGGCGGATCGAGGCGGGAGGAAGACGCTCTTGGGATATAATGATCTTTGATGATCTAGAACCACACGACAGAACAGGACAAAGCTGGACTGGCGGTTATAATGACGCGATGACCGTAAAGGGGTTAAGATATGAGTAATGAAATCCGATGACAATGATGATGGATACGGCAGTGGGTTGGTGAAAGGAGAGATGTGACGAGGTCATGAGAGCATGAGATGCGATGGTTGTGGTGCTCACGACTTGTTGAGCAGTCCTAGAGGGGAATGTCGATACCATGTCGTCGAGTGATGACAGCATGCTGAGTTTCAAGCCATCATAGGAGCAGGAGCTTGAGTGTCAAGCCATCATAGGAGCAAGAGCTTGAGTGTCAGTACAGCGTGTGTTGGAACCACAGTCAACCACTCTCCAACATCTTCCTCGCCCCGTCGACAATCTTCTTCACCTCCGCGGCGCCTTTCTCAACCACCTTCTCCATCTGCACGCCCGCCTTCTTCAGATCGTCCGGCCTCACCGTCTTCCCCAGCTGCAGCGCCCGTAACTTCCTCTGCTGCTTGCCCCTCGCATCCCTCACACTCGTGCCTGCCTTGTCACCCGCCTTGCTCGCCTCATTGACAGCTGCCTTTCGGGATTCCGCAGTCGGAGGAGGGATGTTAATAATAAGCAGCAGGGGGTTGGCGCCTGTGGGATCGGGTTGGGGGTTGAGGGAGAGGTTAGAGGACTGGATGGCAGAAGTGATTGGCTTGAGGTGCTAGACGTACCTATCAGTATCGTGATGTGTTTTGAGTGGGTGCACGGAGGGAATGTACCTCTGTCTCCCCAACCAAGATCTGCACGATCCGGCCCTTGGGTATGACCTGGGCCAGGTCGTTCAATTTCACCGTCTGACTGCTGCCTTTTTCAGGCTGCACGCGCAGATTCTCCAGGACTTCCGAGTTGAAGCGGCCTCCGGCTCGGAGCTTGGAGAGGTCGGTTTTGAGGCGGTCGATGGCGGCCGCGATGTCCGCTTCGAGGGCGGAGAAGTCAAAGGGATCATCGGAAGCTGCTGAGCCTTTGCCTGAGGAGCTGCTGGGAGAAGACTGTTTCTCTTCACGGGCTTGCTTGGCGCCTTTTTTGGCGAGGAGACATGATGAGGTGCCGAAGCTGGTCGTTTGGGCGGGTGCGAGTGCGATGGGAGGCCGGATCACGGCTGGTTTTCTGGGGCCATGGTGAAGGAAGGAGCGTCTCGAGAGATCTGCTCTTTCCCTGACGATGAGTCTGGTGAATCTGGGGATGATTATTGCTCTTTCCGCACTCATCTTTTGGGTGGCAGCAGCTGCAGAGGGCAAACAGCTTTGCCGAATGCCGAGTCGCGTGTTGGTCTGTGCGGGGCGCGACTTCCACGACCACCACATGTACAGTAAGAATGGCGGCAAGCACGTGCGATTGATCAACAAACATCCGCCCCTTCGTTCTTGCCTCTTGCTTTGTTGAATCGCAACTCTTTCGGCAACAACAACACTGCGACTGCCTCGCACCCCTCCGACCCATCCTTCCCACTCTCTCTCCGTCTCCGACCCCCACATGCCCGACACGATGGATGCGAAACAGCTCACCGAACTCGGGCGCCAGCTCATCAAGGCCTCGGACGAATCCTCCTCCAACCTGCTCCAGCTGCTCTCTCCCTTGCAAAAGTTCACCGCCACTGAAGACCTGCTGCGACAATCCAAAATCGGCGTCGCCGTCAACAAACTCCGCCAGAACAAGGACCCTAAGGTGGCACAGATGTCCGGTGCCCTGATCAACAAGTGGAAGCAGGACGTCAACAAGAGCAAGAAGGCGAAGGCCGGCTCGCCCGCGCCGGCTGCCAAGGTGGCGAACGGAGCGAAACCGGGCACTTCTTCGCCTGCGCCTGGTGTTAAGACGGAGGGTGTCAAGACGGAGGGCGGCAAGCGCAAGTCGAACGTCGCACCGGAGAAGAGGAGCGCCAAAGCCGATCAGATCAATTGCAAAGTCTTGGGCGATCAGGGCCGAGATAGCTGCATCGAGCTGCTCTATAATGGGCTGGCCTTCATGTCTGAGGAGGCGCCTGAGGACATTCTGGCGGTCGCTCGGCGGGTCGAGGTGGCAGCGTTCGACGATCACAAGCACGAGACAAGCATGGCGTACAAGGAGAAGATGCGCTCCCTCTTCCTCAACCTCAAGCTCAAGCCAAACGTGGATCTGAGGAGGGATGTCTTCTCCGGCAAGATCCCTCCCGGCAAGTTTGTCAAGATGACGGACGATGAGCTCAAGCACCCGGAGAAGAGGAAGGAGGAGGAGAAGTTGCAGGAGGAGAACATGCGTGTGGCTATGACTGCGCAGGAGGAGAGGGCTATCAGCACGACGTACGTATACCTGACACTCTCGACTGGCAAACACCTGCAAAGACCTCATACTGCACTCCTGCGAGACTCCGCATCGGGGCTCCAGGCTTTGCGGTATGAGGTCTTCTTTGCGTTCGGCAAAATTCATGCTAACGGATGTCACAGCATGACCTGCGGCAAGTGCAAGCAGAGCAAGGTCGCCTACTCGCAAGCCCAGACACGGTCCGCCGACGAGCCCATGACGACATTCTGCGAGTGCGTCAATTGCGGGAACAGGTGGAAGTTCTCGTGAGCGTGGTGTCAGGGTGTGCGTGGTAGACTTTCTTTCGAGGCGAAGGCACGAGCGAGAGTATGATTGACAGCGAGTGTTTCAGCGAGGCGTTGGTGTGGTTTGTTTAGGAGGTCAGATAGCCTCTCAGCATGGCTGCAGGTGAGGGTATGCAGATGCGTCACGACATGGAGATCTCAGAGTGTTCTGAGTGGGTAAGCCTAGCTGCTAGAATCGAAGAGTGGGGCACCTTGTCGCGAAATGATACAATCAAGGCTGTACTCCTAGAAAGAGGCTGTGAGTGTACAAGCAAGGTCACGAGACCAGTCAAGGGTCAATGAGAAGGGCTTATGTTCGTATCGGATGTCCCAAAGGTACAAGTAGCTGCAGAGATCGCAAGCTAGGGTAACCTCCACCCATACTTTGCTCAGACTCTACGCACCTCAGCAATGACCCTTGCTTGCGTCTCTGGCACCATCATCAACGAGCTCGTATCTCAATGCGACTTCTTCCACTCAGCATGACGTGGCCGCATGGTCTCCTCCGAGAAGCGACCTCAGCTTGGCATTTGACCAACATAACCACATTGGCAGGAGACTGTGGCTGCTAGATACAATGGACGGAGGAGATGAATGAGCACTTGCAATGACCAGGTGTGTCGGCGGAGGAGATCCAAGCCCTCTGGAAGGGAAGATGAGCACCGGTCACGCGAAGACTTATACTCTCCCCACTCTGCCCGTACTCGCGAGGCAGAGACGCCGAATGCTAGACGAAAGCTCCAAATTGGCAAGAGGTGAGGTCGGCATTGAGAATGCCAGGAGATCAGACTGGCACATTCCACTGGCGAAGATCTTGGGAATCGTCCCCGTCTCCGAGTGACCTGGATGCAGGGTGAGTAGAGCTAAATCACATTCGACGAGCCGGAGTCTTCCTCACTGACGTGCCAGCCGGGTCGAGCAGTCCAGATCGTACTACATGTACTGACCAGCCACTACCTCCACCCAGACCATTCTCAGACGCAGACCAGCCGGCACTTAACTTGAAAGAACAATCATTAGACTGCTTATCTTAAGAATGAAGACCCCAAAAATTGTTAAAAACTGCCGACGCTATGCCATTAGGACAGAAAGAAGACAAGTTCGCCCTGTCGATTAGATTTCCAAGATTCTCCAAGCCCCATACGAAAGAGATCCAAGACTCGTCCACCTCATACATCGTGAGATCGCGCGCACACATCAGCACTACTCTACACATCCAGCTCATCCTGCATCCTCTGCATCTCCAGCCTCTCCTCCCAGAGCGCCTCGGCCTTCTTGACGAGCTGACCGAGACGCTTCTCAAGCACCTCACGACCCTCAAAGGTCTTCCAGACGTAGTGCGGGGCCTTCTTCACGACATCCCAGGAGACCAGGTTGTCGGTGATGGTGGTCAGATCCTTCTGCTTGCGCTCCCATTCCTGGTCCTTCGCATTGCTGATGCCAGAGGAGACGACGACGAGAGGGGTGTCGGCAGCTTGGAGCTGGATGTTCCTGGATGAGACCACCTCGGATTTGGTGAGCGAGTCGGCGACCAGCGACTCCTGTAGCTGAGCCTTGATGAACTTCCCAGTCTGGTAGTGCTCACGACCGTACACTCTGTCTTCTCGCGTGCGGCCTTGGAACAATGCACCGAGGACGCGCTGGATGCCCAGCGGTGAGATGACGCCCCAGCCCCAGAGTACGAAGCCGCGGCCAGGCGATGCGAGACGGTGCAGCAAGTCCTCGTGAAGTGGGTCGATCAGGATCAGGCCCACGACATCACGGAAGTGGCGTGCGCTGAAGATGCGAGATACGATCGAGCCATAGCCTGCGGATGCCAAGATCCACGGTCCTTCCTCACCGCGCACAGCCAACGCCTCGGCGAGATTGTCGGCGCTCATGCCGGCCGAGTGAGGTGACGGAGCATTGTCCGACCAAGCGTAACCTGGACGGTCCCAGTAGCAGTAGCGTCCGATGGTGCCATTCTGCCATGCAGAGTAGGCCCAGAATTCAAAGTCGTACTCCAATGGATCTTCGCCTGCCTCCAGCAACAAGGTTGGACCTCTGTTTCCCTTGCTGTCGGTTGTGACGTTGCCAACGCAGCCAAGATGGATCTCGTACTTGTCGCCGTCCACAAAGTATCGCTGGCCTGTCATCTCGAGCGAGGCATCGCGAGCCCTCAGGACGAGTGTGGCGGTCATGAAGATCACGATGATGATGTAGACGACGAGGATGATGGTCGCGACCAAGACGGAGAGCCACTCCTTCAGGGTGCGGCGGGTTTCAGGCCGGCCTGTCAAGCGCTCCTCCTCCTCGCGCTTGCCCCAGGCTACCACTCTGTCCGTCAAGACACACCAAATCGCCATCAGTGTCGCCCAGACCACACTCGCCATGCCGGGCGGTCCTTCTTCAGCTCGCAGTCGCGGCACAGACACAATGATGATGAGGTCTACGAGGAGGAAGACTCCGAGGACGCCCTGACACACACGCATCGCCATGCTGGGTGCCGAGAAGAAGAGCAAGCTCGTCAGCAGCATGCCGGTGGCCAGAGTGGTGTAGGAGAAGTCGAAGAAGCCCGAGCCGCGGGTGTGGAGGCCGGGAGGGGAGACGAAGATGCTGACGAGGAGCAGCACCCACCACACGAAGGTGACGACGAGGAAGAGGACGGAGAAGAAGCGGAGGGCGCGGACGGTCCAGAGGTTGTACGGCGAGACCTGGGAGACGTCAGCAACGGAAGCATATCGGAGTAATCCATCGACTCGAGACATACCGCTGGGTCATCTGGATCTAGATATCCATCGGCATGCGGTGCACGAGGCTGCTGACTAGGAGGCAGCAATGGATCTCTCTCGGACGGCGCTCTCCTGCTCTCGCCGGAACGACGCAGCGCGCCTTGGTCGTCATCCTGCTGTCCATCATCCTTCTTCTTGGAGCCCCAGAGCGAAGTCATGTCTCCTCTCACGAGCTGGACGCGCTCCCGTGTCGACGCTGCCTAGTGCCACCAAGGAGTGTCGAGGATGTGTTGGAAGGAATGGAGGAAGTACCGATGTGAGTCTGGAGTCCTCCTCAAAGATGCGATCGCCGTGTACAAGGCAGTGCGATGGTTGTGGGGGGCTGGGACATGATCATGACATGTCTTTTACAGACAGACGGACGGGTGTTGGTGGTCAAACTCTGTCCCGCATCTGCGTCGATGAATGGGATCGACGAGCCGCGTGCCAAAGCGAGGTCGAAGCACCGACGTCATGTGGCGGCAGCTTCAAGTTTTCCCACAGTCCACCTGCATGCACCTTACTAGTACCAAGCAGCAGCAGCGTCTTCTATCCGGACGCGAGCTCGAACCCTACGAGGTGTTGTGCGATGATCGATGATCTCCACAAGGATGACGGTCTGGCCGAGCGCCAAGGATTTCCAACCTGGTGGATCGACAGCGGCAGCATTGTACATGTCCTGTATATTGATATGTACATGTACTCAATGAGATACAGCTACCCTGAACAACCATCACATCACCATGCCATGATTATCATCATCAAGAAGCCAACTCTGAAACTCCCCCACCCTTGACATGTGAAAGTCTCCCCCTGCACCTGCGCCACATCTCCTCCACCACCTCCAGGCTTCAAGCCGCCAAGCCGGACATAGCTCGAAGCTCATCGATCCCGTCCAAAACATACACATCCCGCCCGCCACGGCAACATGTCAGACCGGTTCCGGCGAAGCGTCGACGGGACCCCGGCGCCCCCGCCTCCGCCGCGGCCGAAACCGAATCCCATCCCGGCCTCCGAGGTCGACGAGCACTCGTCGTCGGACTCGTCGGCGTCGTCGGCCGATTCGCTGGCCTCAGTCAACACCGTGCGGCCTTCCTCGCGGGAGCAGGAGGCCCCCCCGACCCACTGGACGAGCTACTTCGCGCAGGAGCTCTGGCTCCAACAGGATCGCGACGAGCAACGGGCCAAGTACCACGTCTACCTCACGCCGCCGGCGGATCTCCACAAGGGCCCTCTGTTCATCTGCCATCACGGCGCGGGCTCCGCGGGCCTCAGCTTCGCAATCTTCGCGCGAGAGGTCCGACACAAGCTACCCGAGGCTGGCGTCCTGGCCCTCGAGGCGCGAGGACATGGCTCCATCATCACCCACTCGACGACGGGCGAAGAGCTGCTCGACTTCAGCCTCCAGACCCTTGCCTCGGACGCCGTCACGATGATCACTCTCACCCAGACCGAGATGCGATGGCCGCAACTACCGCCTGCAGTCCTCGTTGGCCATAGTCTCGGCGGCGCGATCGTCACTCAGATGGCCGCCGACTACGCCCTCGGCACCCAACTGATCGGCTTCTCCGTCATCGACGTCGTCGAGGGCTCCGCCGTCGAGGCCCTCCAGCACATGCGCTCCTACCTCTCCTCACGCCCGAGCATCTTCGCCTCGATCGACGAAGCCGTGACCTGGCACCTCCGCTCCCGCACTTTCCGAAACCCAGAGTCCGCCAAAGCGTCAGTACCAGCCCTGCTCTCGCCATTGCCGAGCGGGAAATACGTCTGGAAGACCGACCTCACCACCACCGTCCGATGGTGGGAAGACTGGTTCACCGGCCTGAGCCAGAAGTTCCTCGCCGGCCGAGGCGCCAAACAGCTCATCCTCGCCGGCACCGACAGGCTGGACAGAGCGCTCATGATCGGGCAGATGCAAGGCAAGTTCCACCTCGTGGTCGTACCCGAGGCGGGGCATTTCGTGCAGGAAGACGTGCCGGAGACGACGGCCGGCTTGCTGGTCGAGTTCTTCAGGCGGAACGATCGGAGTGCGTTGGTGCTGCCGCCCAAGGTGAGCGAATTGATCGCCATGGGGAAGAAGGTGTGAAGTGTCATCGGCGGCCAGTCGAGGATGTGAAGCATGATCGTGTGAGTGGAAGGGCGCTCGACATGTCTATAGAGATTCATCAGACCAACGACAGTGAAGGGTATGCATCGACCGATTTGAGACTTGTCCGGATCGTTCGTTGGAACCACGTGAAGATATGCAGAAACTCGTGGTCCAGACAGCATTCACGCTCCCATCCTGTTTTCCTGGTCTGCGCAACACTCTCTGGAGACTGACTGGCTTCCCCATCAACAGAGGATGCGTCACGTCTCAGCCCCAGCCAGTGACGCCGCATCATTATAGAGGCTGAACGCCACCGCGGCACCACCTTTGGGGCCAAAACTAGACTGTTGCACTTACAGCATTCTTCAAGCAATACGGAGCACGCGATACGGAGCACAACTTGCTTATCACAACTAGACAGCATTAAAGATGATGGTGACAGCCTCCTGCCATATCTGTCATCACCGGGTCTGCTTCATTGACTTTCTGTTCTAAGCGCGTACAACCTCTACTTCTTCTCCTCTGGCGGCGCCGACCCCCCCGTCGTCGGCAACCCCATAAATATCTTGAACGAGTCGTAAATCATCCATTGAAGGCCGGTCAGCGTGCCAATCATGACGATTCTCACCGGCAGCCCGTTCCACAGCCCAGAGAACCCAATATCCTTGTAGATACGTCCGATTGCCGCCCCGGCACCCTCACCAGGCAGGCGATTCGAGTTGAGCTTGGAGACCATGACATCAGCTGGGTGGGAGACGATGGCGCAGAGGATACCGGCGAGGTAGCCACCGGTGAAGGCGACACCGGTTTGGGCGCCCTTGGAGTAGTCGGATTTCTGGCCTGGGAGGCGATGGTAGATCATTTCGACGATGGTCTCGAAGGAGGCGAATTTCATCATGGTGTAGGGGATTTGACGGCCCCAGAGGGGATAGAGACCTTTGTAGAGGCTATGTTCACGTGAGTGGCAAAGACCATGCGCGTAGGATCGATCCACGGCCATTGCTTACCCGCCAAAGCCTTCGGCCGCGACAATCTTGGAGATGCCATCAAAAGTCCCCTTGGAGAAGGGCGGCATGGACGTCTGGTTCCTCACCTTGACGGCCTCCAACGGACACAGACCAATATCGGCAAAGAACTCGGCCGACGCGGACCCAGCCAGGTAGATGCCCGTCTTGTAGTTGACGGCGGCTTCGGGCCCGGCGAGGTCGGAGTAGAATTTCTTGAAGTACTCGTAGAGCCCGTACTTCAAGGCGCCCTGGATGGAGTAGCCGAAGAAGGTGGGCGCGCCGCCGGTGTAGATGCCGGGGTAGCCGTCTGCGGCGATGATCTTGCGCCAGCCGTCGAAGTTGCCTTTGTAGAGCTTGGAGTCGACTTGGCGACGGCATTTGACGAGGTCGAGCGGCGTCACGGCCCAGTGGGTGAGGCCGCAGGCGAGGGCCCCGCCGAAGGTGCAAGCTGAATCATAAGGTAGTCGCGACATCAGCTCGATGCATGGAGCGTCGTCAGCATGTCATGATCCGGGGCCGGACTCACTGGCGTAGTATTTGCCGCTGTACAAGTCGATCTTGCCGGCCTTGGCCTGAGCGACGTCGGAGGCCTTGTTGAACTCCTTGACCGCGGCATCGCTCAGCTGCTGCGTCTTCCTCTGCGCGTCCTCCGACACGCTCCAGCTCTGGTAGAGCTCCGGGCGAGCCTGAGGCGGGCGACGCGGGGCCGGGGCACGGCGCGTGGGATGGGGAGTCGCGTTGCCGAAGGTCGCGCTCAAGACGCTCGCGGTGGGAAAGAGCGACGGCATAACGATAGTCGTTCGTGCCTACCCGTGGGCTGTTGTCAAGGGGAAGAAGGAAGGTGGAGGTGACTGCTCGGCTATTAGCAGCTTATCTCCGCTCGCTCTGACGACCTTCGTGGAGATGCGATGATGATGAGTCTCTTGCTTGTATGCTAAGGTGGTGACGTTGGAGGCAGGCACGATCCAGACTCGCCAGGTCGTTGCTGCACTTTGCAGTGGACGACAAAGGAAAGAAGTCGGTGATTATCATCTATCGCGGCTGCATGCTGCTGCTGCTGCTGCATGAGGTGAGCTTCGACCCACTTATGACGTCACATATCTCTCGGATCCAACCGAGCGATCGGCGGCCCGAACCGTATTGGTGAAGTGAATGGTCAACCCGAAAATATCGCTGGCGGCGACACGGTGGCAGTGGACAGACAGCACAAGCATTACTCTTGGTTGATTCACTATTGTTCAGGAACAAAATGGCAAACTCGGCAGCTCCGGCATCAACAGGCAACGCGCCAGAAACCGCACCCTCCCCAACCCTTCAATCCAACGGCAGCTCGCCCTGGGCCTCAAAGTACAGAGGGGTACACCCACCCACCCTCCCACCCCTCCCACCACACGTCGACCCACTCACCCCCTTCGCAGGCGACAGTCGAAGACCTCGACCCACCCCCCGCGCTCTCCACCTCCCCCTCCTCCCCCGTCTCCGCCGCCCTCATGGCCGGCCTCGAACGCGACTACACCCACCTCACCGTCATCCACCCGCACGACAAGTCCCTGCTCGGCTACCTCAGCATCCCCCGCCTACGCCACCTGCTCGAAACGCGACAGGTGCGCGAGGATGAGCCGGTGGAGAAGGCCATGGTGACGTTTCAGAGGAAGGGCAGGAAGTATCGGCTGATTACGCTGGAGACGCCGTTGGAGGAGCTCGAGGCGTTCTTTGACGGGGACGGAGTGGTGGGGAGGCAGGACTTCGCGGTCGTGACGGATCCCGCGCGGAGGTTTGTGCTGGGGGTTGCGACGAAGGGGGATTTGGAGGAGTTTTTGAGGAGGAGGCCGGCATAGTGTGGTGGGGCGTGGGGTTTGATGGCTTAGCGTAGGCGTTGTGGGGCGTGTTGCCCATATTCATACGTGAACTTCCCGGCACATCAAGTCACAGCCGTGGTGGGACTGATTCTATTCCAGACCTTAACGCGCACTAGCGGTACTACCTCACCAAAGACTGGCGTACACAATGATATCGGCTCTCGATTGTGCTGATACGAATCGCATGATAAGAAGAATAGTGCGCAGAATGACCGGTATCGAGCGGCCGCCAAACCATCACAGCCACTTGCTGCGCCCGTATCGCTTCGCTGTAGCCCTAGCAGCCTCTGGTCCTAGCATCACCCGCCCCGTCCTGGCCAAGGAGGCAAGTCTGGTCTAGCAATGGTCACAGATTCACGGCCGCGGAATCTGAATATTTTCAAGGCGTGTCCCTGCTCTCGAGAACCTCGTCTGTATGCGTTGTGCTGTGATCGCGAACGTTCTGATTCTTCATCGCAGGGGAAGTTGGCTCTGAACTTCCTGATCTATTCATCGACCGACGACTCCCAAATGCTGTACCAATCATGACATTCCTGCCTTTCTTCATCGCAGGAAGAGTGGCTCTGAACTTCCTGATCCATTCATCGACCGACAACTCCCAAGTACTGTACCAATCATGACATTCACGCCTTATACCCTCGAGCGGAGTGGCTTTTGGGCATTCCCTGTCGCTGGGTCCTAACGATTCTACTTCCACCGCAAGCTGCTGTCCGGAATCAAAGTGTCCATGCCAGCATTTCCAAGGACTCTCGTCCGTCATATCAACAGAGCAATTGACTCGTGTCTGCTGTCTGCTAGGAAAGCTCGATGCTGTGGGGATGTTAATGAAGGAGTAAGAAGCGCATGTGAGCATGCTATATAGATGTCACACAAGCAGGCTTTTCGCGCGGCGTTGTTCGAACTCGTTACCCAATGACAAGGCAACGCAATGGCCCTAGCCTGCGGACTCGAGATGCCTCGCGCAATCGGTGTCGTATGCCTTCAACTGCTTCATCTTTGCCTCAACGAAGGCGTCTAGACCTGCGCGTGTCTCTTCATCCAGCGACTCGATACTGGCATTGCCGTCCTTCAGACAATCGTTGAAGATATCATCAATGTCGAATGGTTTTCGGGCCGCGTAATTGAACCAGAAACGTTTCGAGCGCCACGACTCACGCATGAGGCGGGACAGGGGCTTGTGATGCTCTGCGGCCGGGTGGGTCTTCTCGGCTTGTTCCATCGCCGCGAGGAATTGATCCAAGCGAGGCTCGTACATGTAAGCTTCTACAAATTGATCAAGGGTCAGACCTCGAACCAGATATGAGTCGGGTCCGGCTAGCGACAGCCACCAAGGCGGCTCGGAAGCGAACTGGCTAGGCATGGCGGTGGTGAACTCGAGATCAAGCACAGCCTTGATGCGAAGGGTGGTCGGATCCACGATGATGTTCTGAGGTCGAAAGTCGTCGCAGAAGAGCTTGAACGGACCGCGGTCGTCGATACAATGTCGGTCGACCAGCTGCGCGAACAGGTGATGAGAAATGTATCGGTCGTGGGCGTCTATCGGGCTGTCGCAGAGGTTACGCTGCGTCCAAAGATGCGTCTTCTGCTGAGCTACGAGAGATCGGAAGTATTCTCCCGGTCCGATGCTGAAAAGATTACATTGCAACTGTGTAAGATTGTCTTCCACGTACGGCCAGAGGTCGATCAAAATGCAGAGCATCCAAAAGCTACTTTCCATAGGGTTGTCCATGGATTGACGGGACGGGAACTGGTTAAGCGGCGCTTGAATTGTTCCGGTCCGATGCTACCTTACATGTACATATAACTCTAACAAAAACACATCATTGATAGAATAATCAAGCATCAACATCCATCCCATAGGTCACTAAGAGAACAGAGGATCCCGTCCGCTCTCCTGAACTTAAGCTGTGAACCGGTGGATTAGTACTACGGTGGGTGACCACGTGGGAATCCCCACTGCTGTACGTTTTGTCCATGTTTTTGGCGATCCGCTGGCAGCCTCAGGTAAGGCATATACGGTTCTCTCCGACCCCCTGCCATTGTCGACTTGAGTGCTCGCAAAACACCACCGCCGAGATCAACCACGCAACTCGAAGCAACGTCTACTATAGTGACTGACGACTCGCATGGACTTGTAGCTTTGAGGTTCCAGGTGGGAGATGCAGTGAAACCAAACGTCGGTTTTAGCCCCGTCTGGCTCTCGACTCTCGGCCGATGGATGGGGTTGACGCAGCCGAAGACGCGTCACAATCATCCCAGATGATGCAGTCGACTTGATGCTAATAACGATGAAAGGTGATTCTGCTTGCGGGTACAGGCAATGACGATCACTCGACTACGGCCAACCCAAAGCACGGCCAGAAGAAGAAACAAGGCAGAATGCTCCCCCCGAAGCCGCGTGCACCATCAAGGGTTCACGACCATCCATGTCTCCCAGTGGCCGAATAGTTACATCATGGGTGGGAATGGTATATAGGGACATGGATTCGCCTGGATCGCCATGGCTTCCAATAACGCCACAGGCAGACGAGAAACTCCAACAGGATGCCCCTTTCGGCTTCACAGGCGCTGCTGCTGGCCGGCGCCGTCGCTCCAGCAGGCGCCCAGCTCTGGAACAAGACGATCCAGACCACATATGGACCGGTCCAAGGATTCAAGTACTTTGATCAGAGTACGCTCGAGACCTACTTCAACATCTCGTCTTCAAATGTCACGGCATTTCTTGGCATCCCCTATGGCGCAGACACGGCATACGAGAACCGCTGGAAGCCTGCCTTGCCTCCTCCGAAGTGGAACACCACCTTGAAGGCGACCAGTTTCGGCCCTCAGTGTCCGACGAGCACCAAGCCATACGGCGATGGCGTCGTGAGCGAGGACTGCTTGTAAGTGGACCGAGAGCGCTCCGCCTGACACCCATGCTGACTGTCATCGCAGGAGTCTCAACGTCTGGACCAACGCCGCCTCGGCAGACGCAAGACTGCCGGTCATGCTGTGGAATCAAGGCTCCGAGGAGGCGTCCAACAACACTTGGTGGTACGGAGGCGGTATGGCACTGAAGGATGTCATCCTCATCACGTTCAACCGCCGGGACGACGCTTTCGGCTATCTGGCTCATCCAGACCTGAATGCTGAAGGCTACGAGCAGTTCGGCCACGAGACGAGCGGCAACTACGGCGTCCTCGATCAGCTCGCGGTGCTGAAGTGGATCAAAGCCAACATAGCGAACTTCGGCGGTGACCCTGACCGTGTCACGATTGCTGGGCAGTCATTCGGCTCGTCTCAGGTCTACCATGCTGTCAACAGTGAGCTCTTCAGCGGCTACTTCCACGGCGCCATCTCCGAGTCCGGCATCAGATGGCCTCATGATACTATGCTGGCTGGGCTCGCGACGTCGTATCTGACGATGAAGGATGCCATTGACTTTGGCATCAACTACACGACTTACAACAACGTCACTTCCGTCGCAGAGCTGCGCAAGCTGCCCATGGAGCAATTGGTGCAATACTCCGGCGACCGCGTCACCAACTGCTCGATCGACTGGATCACGGCCCTCAACGCCGATTACCCTCTCATCTTCAAGCCCGTCCTCGACGGCTACGTCCTCCCCAAGAAGTACATCGACAGCCTCATCGACGGCCCAGCCAACGACGTCCCCGTCATCACAGGCAACACCCTCGACGAGTCCGGCGCGAGCACCTCGACCAACTACACCCTCGCCGAATTCGAATACTACAACCAGCTCAAGTACGGCAGCCTCTACGACAACTTCACCGAACTCTACCCGACGAACGGTAACGACACCCTCGCCAACCAGCAATGGAACCTCGCAGCCACCGACGTCAACATCGTCGGCGACTGGCTCTACGCCACAGCCTGGTACCGATCCGCCCGATCCCCGTTCCGAACGTATTTCTGGACGCACGCCCCCCCAGGCCAGTCGCAAGGCGCCTTCCACCAATCCGAGATCATGTACGCCCTCAACGCCCTCTACGCCAACGCCGACACCTACCCGTTCACCTCGGTCGACTACGAGATCCAGGCCAAGATGTCGGCGTACTGGGCCAATTTCGCCAAGACGCTGGACCCGAATCGGGGCGGGAGTTATGTCGGCCGGGGCGTGAACGGGACGTTGCCGCGCTGGAGCCCGAACGATGCGAATGGCACGCAGTTTGTGTTTGAGTTGGGCGATTCGTTTGGGAACATCCCGATCGCGAAGCCCGGGCACGTCGAGTTTGTCGAGGCTTTCTTCGCGAGACAGGCGGCGTATTAGGGGGTTGAGATCGTTTTGGGCGGTGGTGAGCACATCGTCTGTAGAATATATATACCAAAGCGCGAGTAACAGGACCTACTGGTGTAGATGATAAACGATGCAGTCTTGCTGTCTCCCTGCACTTCGTCCAGCCTGTCGACCCACGGAGGGACTCCTAGGCGGGGCTCCGCTCTTCGTCAACTTGTCAACGATTCGCCGCCTCATGAAGCAGCATTTGACCGCATCATGAAGCACTCAATGATAGCGTCAAGCAATTGAACGTAGCATCAAGCACTCAACGACATCGTCACCCAGTCGACGTCAATACCATGCAGTCGACGCCGATGGCAGCAGTCGACGCCAATATCAAGCACTTGACACCAACATCGCATAATCAGATACCTTGACCATTCCATCGTGCGATCACCTCACAGCATCACAGAGAACATCCCTCATCGACCCTCCAAAGGCACGCCCCTCATCGACCTCTAATCCACCCCTCCACCACCTCCGCCACCACCAGATGATTCCTCTCCAGATACAAAAAATGCCCGTTCCCCTGCACCCCGAGCTCCCCCAACCGGATCCACTCCGACTGCACACCCGCCTGCTCCAGAAACGCCACAGTGCAATGGTCGTACGTGATATGCGGGCTCGCGGCGCCCGTGAGGGCCACATACGGCACGCGGGCGACGTTCGGCAGCGTCCTGGCGGGCGAGGTCTGCATGTAGCATGATCGATTGCCGCGGGTGTCCTCTCCCACGAGCGTAGTCCGGAGCTGACTGCAGTCGGTGATGGGCGGGTCGTAGCCGATCAAGGTGGCTGTCAGGCCGCAGGGTCGGGCAGGGGCGTAGCCGACCCCCGCGACGGTGCGGTTGCCGACGAGGTTCTGGAAGGGCGTGTTGCCCGGCTCGAGGTTGATGCTGCCTTTGATCCGGTCGGGGCATTGGTCGCTCATCAGGATCGGGTAGGTGGACCCGGCGCTGTGGGAGAGGAGGTAGGCTTGTCGGCCGATCATGTGGAGGAGCTTGCAGCCTGCGAAGCGATCATTAGGATGGATCGGGGGAACGCTATCATCTTCGATGAGTGTCGTCCGCCAGGCTCTTGAGCGAGGGCAAGCAGAACAGCTAGGAGCTTCGACTTACCTGCCGCACGCATACTAAGCTCCTGCGCCGTACTGTTACTCGTCAACGGCAAGATACTCCTGCTAAAAGCATCAAAATCCGGATCCCCTCTGGTCCCATTACCGGGCCACTGCGTGTGATTGACCGCCTGCGGATACGCCCTCAGAGTCTCCGGCGCAGTGTAATCGTCCTCGGTGATCTGGACATCGCTACCGATCTTCAACGGCCATTCCGCAAAGACATTCTGAGACGAGCGCCCGACTCCCGTGATGTCCACGACATAGACCGCATACCCCCGGCCGACAAAGTACGACGCCCAGCCCGTGCGGCCGTCCGGCGTATTGAGCCATCCCGCTCCAGAGGGGAGCCCGGCGTTGATGAAGACCAAGGGATGGGATCGCGTGCTCCCGTGGACGGAGACCAACTTCTCCACATACATCTGTTCTGAGTAGAGCTCGGACTTGTAGGTGGCAGAGTAGGTGTAGCCGCCGCCCACGTAGAAGACGTCGCGGGTCATGCCGACCTCGTTGGAGACGCAGTCGAAGTTGATTGCGTTCTCGCCGGTGCAACGGCTGCTGCTATGTCCGAACACACCGTGCATGGATGTGGCACTGAGCAAAGCGGCAGAGGTCGGTAGGGCTCGCATAATGGAATCTAGTGGCGTGGTCAGCTACTCTCTCGGACCTTGGCAGACTGGTGCTGGGGCACGAGATGGATGAGATCCGAGATGGTTGTCCTTCGCGTCGTCTCCGCTTACTCATATGTAGTGATCTGAACACTGACCACGGTGGGTCCAAGAAGCGGAGTGGGATTGTCGATCTCTTCGTCACTTCGACCAGAGTGGCAGGCCTCCAAGGAGGTGCTGACCCAAATCCCGTGGTCTTTTCCTGCGTGTGCTCGACGATCGCCTTGTACCTTGTCTACCTACTCGCCTCAACCATTGCAGTTTTGTGTGATGTTGGGCGTCAGATCACGAGACCTGACAAGAAAAGGCAGGGCCTCAATACACTCGCCATAGCATACAGTCTCACCACTAGCTAGCCTCTTGCTCGCCATGAGCTGACTGAACGACCCGCTGTGAGTATCAGAACTTTTGGGGTCGTGCAATCATTGCAGTCTATATGCTTCCCATCAGAAGAAAATGCGCGCACAAGCAAGACGCCTGGAACGCCTGCCAATGCACATCACCACAAATCGTGATAATCATCACCCCCGGTCACCAGCTCCGGATTTATTTCAACGGGTGCTCATGGCCTTGGTGACCACACGCTTCAGCGCCAACTCCTTCTTCTTGAGGTCCTCAGAGCTCGAGTCTTCGATCTCGAGCTGAGCCATAGCATCGCTCAAGCTCTGCTCGATCTTCTCACGCTGGCCGCGCTTGAGCTTCATGCTCAGAGTCGGGTCAGACACAATCTCCTCGACACGGCTGATGTAGCTCTCCAGCTGCTGCCTGCTCTCGAACTTCTTGCTGAAAGCCTCGTCGCTGGTCTTGAACTTGGCGGCGTCCTCAACCATCTTCTCGATCTCGCCGGAGCTGAGCTTGCCGACCGAGTTCGAGATGGTGATGTTGGCCGAGCGGCCGGACGTCTTCTCGGTGGCGGTGACCTTCAGGATCCCGTTGACATCGACTTCGAAGACGACCTCAAGAACAGCGTCACCGGCCTTCATGGGTCTATCGGGCATGTCAGTATTTGTCGATTGGCGTTCGCGGGTTGATGGCAAGCTTACGGGATGGGAGCAAGAGTGAACTCGCCCAGCGAAGTGTTGTCCTCGCAGTTGACACGTTCTCCCTGGTACACGGGGAACTGGACAGTCTGCTGGTTGTCGGCGACAGTAGTGAAGGTTCGCTTCTTAATGGTTCTACCGCGAGTTAGCTCATATCCATGGCAACGCGAGGAAGTCATGACTTACGGCACTGTCTGGCCACGCGGGACGACTGGAGCAAAGATATTGCCCTCCATGGCCACACCGAGCGAGAGCGGCACGACATCGAGCAAGAGCAGGTCCTGGGTGTCGGCAGACGTGGCCTTGCCTGAGAGGATACCAGCCTGAACAGCTGCACCGTATGCAACGGCCTCGTCCGGGTTGATGCTCTTCTCGAGCTTCTTGCCATTGAAGAAATCGGAGAGGAGCTTCTGTATCCGTGGAATACGAGTAGAACCACCAACCAAGACAATCTCGTCAACCTTGCTCTTCTCCAAGCCGGAGTCCTTCAGCACCTGCTCAACTGGCTGGAGGGTGCCATTGAAAGCCTTGCTGTTGATATCCTCGAAACGAGCACGGGTGATGTTGGCGTTGAAGTCCTCGCCGTCGAAGAGGGAATCGATCTCGATGGTGGTCTGGGTGCCATTTGAGAGAGTACGCTTGGCGCGCTCGCAGGCTGTCCGCAGACGACGAAGAGCACGTGGGTCGCCAGAGATGTCCTGGAGGGATGTTGTCAGCACCGTCACGCACTCAACTTGCAGTAGATTCCTGGGCTCATCGCCGTCATCCAACCTCCGCTTACTCGTCCTGGGCTCATTGTCGCCACTCAGCCTGTCACACCTTGTTTTCGAGCTCACAATCACCAGTCAACCTGCTTTGACTCGTGTCTAAAGTGACCGCGGCCATCACGTGCCTTCAATGCAACCTCAAATTCATCAAAGATGCGAAAAGACAATGTCTTACCTTCTTCGTCTTGCGCTGGAACTCTTTCTTGAAATGGTCGAGAAGATTGGTGTCAAAATCTTGACCGCCGAGGTGGGTACTTGAGTCCATCGTCAGTAAGGAACCCAGTAAGAGATCATTCCAAAACATCACTTGAGAGGTTGTGGCAGAGGGCTAGGAGGGGGCGGACTCACTCTCCGGCAGTAGCCTTGACGGTGAACACACCGCCCTGGATGTGCAGAAGGGAGACATCGAAGGTACCGCCACCGAGATCGTAGATCATGACATTGCGCTCCTTGTCAGATTTTCCAGAGCCGAGACCGTAGGCGATGGCGGCGGCAGTAGGCTCGTTGATGATTCGGAGCACGTTGAGACCAGCGATAGAACCGGCGTCCTTGGTGGCTTGTCTCTGGTTGTCATTGAAGTAGGCCGGGACTGTAATGACGGCCTTGGACACCTTCTTGCCGAGCTTGGTCTCGGCAACCTCCTTCATCTGTATACCTTGTCAGATACCTCGCTCACGATATCCTCTCCATCTAAGTCGTACCTTGCCCAACACCATGGCGGAGATCTCTTGCGGCGAGAAGCGCTTGGTCTCGTTCAGGTATTGCACCTCCACCTTGGGGTTGCTGTCCTCGTCAACGACCTTGAACGGCCACGACTCGATGTCCTTCTTGACGGTGGGGTCGTCGAATCTCCTGCCAATCAGGCGCTTGACGTCGAAGACGGTGTTCTCTGGGTTCATAGCGGCCTGGTTCTTGGCGGCCTCGCCGATGAGACGCTCCTCTGCGGTGAAGGAAACGAAGGATGGGGTGGTGAAGGAACCCTGCTCGTTGGCGACTGTGATTGTTTGGTCAGCCCCATCGCGTTTCGATGGCGAACATGCGTGTGCGACTCACTGATCTCAACGCCGGCGCCCTCATAGTTGGCGACGCACGAGTAGGTCGTGCCTGAGGAAATGTCAGCTGCCCATTCTCGCATGGTTGCCCATTGCGGCGCATGCATACCAAGATCGATGCCGATGGCACCGTCGTACACTTCGTCGGCCATGATGTAGAATATGGAGGTGTTGGTAGAAGGTGGAAGGGATGGGAGGTGGTGAAGTAGATTTCTTTCGCAAGTCGACTTTTACGAAAATCAGTGGAAGGCCCGTGCTCCCGAGAACCCTGTCGGCTACACCCGCGTGAGACAGGCTGTTCTACCTCCTACAACCACATATCATCTCTCATCTATTCCTTGGACCGCCACATTTATCTCGCCAGAAAATGCCCGGACGCCTCTCCTGGGCGGCTCATGAGTACCCCATGGCTCTTGGCGTAGCGTCCTGAGGCCCACCAGCGCATGCCCGGTGCTCGCGAGGACCATTATGATCACGACACACCGTTTCACCGATCCCCTGGGACTCGCTCGTCCAGAATACGTGTAATATGGCTTATCCGGCAGATACTAAGACCTCTTGGATTATTACAGTGGCCTAACGCCGGTGCACAGCGGGCAGGGCCTAACGCTCCGTCTTCTAAACCTTTGACAGGTCGTTCTTGCCCAGCATACCGCCGACCCCATCAGAAGCGCACGCACATCGAAGCCCCAAATGTCGACGGCACGCCAGTGCTCCACCTCCACCGCGAGCATCTATCCAGTTGCCTCCAAACATGTCCACCACAACAGCATCAGCGCGCATGACATGCCGGCCCTGGCTCAGGTCCGGACCCGTGTACTCGAAGACGCCACCCGCGCTGCTCATGCCGAGAGGGCCATGACGCTTCGCGAAGGCTTCAAGACTTACCCACAGGCAATCATGTGGTCGCTTCTCGTCTCTACCTGTATCATCATGGAAGGCTTCGACATCGTCCTCATCAATTCCCTCTTCGGCCTCCCGGCCTTCCAGAAGAAGTTTGGCACCCAGTCCCCAGACGGCTCCTTCGGCATCAGCGCCGCATGGGAGTCCGCCCTGGCCAACGGAGCCATCACCGGCGAGATCACTGGTCTCTTCATCGTGGGCTGGCTGGCAGAGCGCTGGGGATACAGGACCACTTTGATCGCTGCTCTCGGCCTCGTCACTGGATTCATCTTTATACCCTTCTTCGCACAAAACCTTCCTACGCTGCTGGTCGGCTTGTTTCTTTGCGGAATACCTTGGGGCGCATTCCAGACCCTCACCACTACATACGCCAGCGAGGTCTGTCCAGTCGCCTTGCGCGCCTACCTCACCACGTACGTCAATCTTTGCTGGGTGATTGGTCAGTTCCTAGCATCCGGCGTGCTCAAGGGAGTCTCGCATCGAGACGATGCGTTCGGATACAAGCTTCCGTACGGCTTGCAATGGATATGGCCGATCCCGCTCATAGTGGTCGTGGCCTTCGCGCCCGAATCGCCGTGGTGGCTCGTCCGCAAGGGTCGCAAGGAGGAAGCCAAGCGCTCCATGCTGCGCCTCACCTCACGCGACCAGCCCAATTTCGATGCGGGCGACACCGTCAGCATGATGGTCTACACCACGGAGCTCGAACGAGCCAACACCGAAGGCTTCACTTACCGGGACTGCTTCAGAGGTGCCGACCTGCGCCGGACCGAGATCTGCTGCATGGTCTGGGCCATCCAAACTCTCTGCGGATCATCCTCGATCACTGGCTTCTCGACATACTTCTTCGAGCAGGCCGGACTCGACCTGTCGAACGCCTTCTCCCTGACGCTCGGCCAATACGGTCTCGGCTTCCTCGCCACCCTCGCGAGCTGGTTCCTCATGGGCCGCTGCGGCCGCCGCACCCTCTACCTCTGGGGTCAGATCGCCATGGCCCTGCTGCTCGTGACCGTCGGGCTCCTCGCCATCCCCAAGAGCAAAGCCAGCGCGGAGTGGACCATCGGCGGCACAGTCATGCTCTACAACTTCGTCTACAACCTCACCCTCGGCCCGGTATGCTACTCCCTGGTCGCCGAACTAGCCTCGACCCGCCTGCGCAACAAGACGGTCGTCCTCGCCCGCAACGTCTACAACATGACCACCATCGTCGCCAACGTGCTCGCCCCGCGCATGCTCAACCCGCACGCCTGGCACTGGGGCGCCAAGGCCGCTTTCTTCTGGGCCGGCGCCTGCACCCTCGGCGCCATCTGGACGTACTTCCGCCTGCCGGAGCCCAAGGGCCGTCTGTACGTGGAACTGGACATGCTGTTCCACGCCCGCGTGCCGGCGAGGCAATTCCGCTCCACCGGCGTCGTCTCCCTGGCTGCTGACGGCGTCCATCTACGCGACGACAGTTCTCGGAACGCGGACACCAAGGTTGACGTTCACGAGATGCAGCGCGTCGTTAGTGGGAGCTCGGCCTCGACGTGACCTCGGTGCTGGATGGGTTGTGCCGCCATCTCCCCGTTTATTGTTCCAATATGTGTTGTGAGAGGTTTGTATAGCAACTCGTGTACACTAGACATGAATCATTTGGTCTCCGATTGGAAATTTGTGGATCACGGCCACGAAGATTACGCATTATGGGGTATCTCTAGATCTACTCATCTATCTGTGCTGCCTCGAGTTCCACGTGGAATCCTCGACGGAGTCATTGCCGCCGTCGTGAGCTCTGGCGCCCCAAGCAAGGCAGGCTTCAGCCTCCGAGACTGCAAGTCCCGACGGCCAATGTGGCATGCAGCAACATGGCGCGCGGGTCGCACTCAGAGCTCCGCCAAGGCCTGCTCGGCCAGGTCGACATACCTCGTCGCGTCGAACCGGGGTCGTGCCCAGCGTCTCGCGCGCCCGGCCTCGAGTCGCCTCCGTCGCTGCTCCGGCGTGTCCTTGTCCTGCTCCGTCGGGCGCGAGGTCTTGGATCTCGGCAGGACGCGCCGGTTCTCGGCCGACATGACGCTGTCGTGATTGCTCGACGTGGAGCTGCCTGGCCTGCTGAGCGGCGCTGGTGAGAGGAGAAATTCCGGGCGTTCCGCCGCGCGAGCCGCTTGGACGGCGAGAGTCTGCCGCTTGGTCAAGTCCAGCATGGCGATGTGCTTGCGGAGTTGGAGGTCCAGTGCTGCGGCGTGATGACTGGGGACGGGCGGTTCGTCCCATTCTTCCTCTTCGCTCTGCTCGGCCTCGAGGGGGAGGGCCTCGTCGGGGGATGATGGGCGCTCTGGTGTTGCGGGGGAGACTGGAGAAGTCGTGGTGACCTCGGAGAAGTCGCCTTCGTAGCCGAGGGGGGACACTGGTGACACTGGCAAGTCCGCAGAAGACGTCGGTGGCATGGTGGTACCGTCGTCGGGCAACGCAGGCCGTGTCTTTGGATGTAAGTCTTCCGTCTTGAGCTTCGGCAATGTGCTTGTTGGGCTCGGATTGTTGGCGCTGTGCTGTGACGGCCGTGCTGGCAACTGGTGCGGTTTGGCTGGAGAACCCATTCTGATTGGTCTCAACAACCCTTGCTGTGCGGATGGCGGGTCCACGATCTGGCGTGGGGGTGATATGGGTTGCTGCTGGTGATTGATATTTTCTGTCGGATGTAGCTGTCGGATATCTGTTATGGTGGAGGTGGTCCTGGGGAGGCCCGAGGGCTGTCGCGGCGGAGAGTCGTCAAGCAGCGATATTTTTGACAATTCCCGCTGCAGTTCCGCGGGGGAGACTGAGGTCGGTGGCAGATCGGTCGTTTGTCGCTGCCATTCTTCTAGAGAGGCCTGCAATCTGACGGTCAGTATCTTGCTAATATTTCGTTGGACAGATTCCCGACAACGAGGTGTAATCATGTCATCAGCCAACAGGCTCGAGGCGGTCGTTCAGGTGAGCCGTCGATATACAAGTGATCTCTTTCCTGAATCCGTTCGCCCAAAGATCAACTGTCGGATTGATTGGTGGTTATTTGTGGCACCATGTCGATAGAGGGATACGTACCGCGCGTGTGTGATGGCGGCCATTCAACTTGGTCGGAGTCACGATCTGATCGAAGCTCGAGTGACTCTCGACGTCAGTCAGGTCGGATCCACTGGTCTCTCTCGAGACGGGTTGAAGAGATTGGGCGGAGAGATGGCGATGACGGAACTGGCCGCGAGGCGAGGGTGATGGCGATGCAAATTGGTAGTAGGTGTCGTGGGCGATCTGTTCGGGGGTCCGAGTGCTCGCCGCGTCGATCGGGCCTTGGAAGAATGGATCGCGCTCCACGCGTGGTGTCGCTGCGTCGAGCCGGACTTGTTCGTCGATGGCGGACAACGCACCCAAGGCCTCGGTGTAGAACTTTTCGGCCTAGGCGGCGGGCGTCAGTACGAGGGTGGAGTTGGTCGTGCGATGGTGGCATTATTGGGGAATCGACTTGCCTGATCAAAGAAGGGGAGCTTGGCCGGCGAGAGATGCAGCATCCGACGGGCTAATTCGTCATGTGCCAATGCCAGGTAGAAGGTGCAGAAGAGCTTGATATGGCTGGGTGATGCTTGAGTGCAGGTGGCGTTGAGGAGGTGCCGACATGCTTGTATGCATGGCCGGTAATGCCTGCCGAGGTACAACGCCTTGATGCAGCGCAGCTGTAGTTGTTGAGGCGCTTCTTGGACGAGGTCGACGGCCATCTCTCCGTGTGTGGTGGGTGTGGGTGGGTGGGTGGTGGGTGGGGGGGTGTGTGTCGACGCTGTGGTGGGTGTCGCGGTCGGGTTGGTTGGTCGAGGGAAAGGAGAATGCAATCATCCAGCGGCACCAAGGACCAAGAGGACGGGTTGCAAGCGGGCAGAGGTTTCGTAATTTGATTCGGCCAAGTTCGAAGTTGGTGCCTCAGGGCGTGCAAGGTCAAGGTATGGTATGGGTGCCAGGCAAATGGAGGATGTTGGCGAGTCAGGGCGGCAAGCTTCCCGCGTAGCTAGCCCTGTCGTCTCCGTCGCTAAGTCGCATGAACGATTCCGCCATTCTTATTGTTCCTGATGGAGATTCTCATGGATGGCAGAGGCTCGGCTCGGCCTGGCCTGGGCCGGTCACGCGACGGCTCAATCTCGAGAAGGCGTGGTGGACATGGGACCTGAGTCAGGTACCTCGGGAGAGAGTTTCAGGTTGGGCAGCGTAGGTAGGTGCTGGTGATGAGGAAGGCAGGAGCGTTCATCAAATGAGACGGCAAGAGCGATCCTGGTACATGATCGATATGTCGTCACACCTACCTTATTCCACTCGCATCAATAATCGATGACCTCCCTCCTCTTGGCGTCACATTTTACCCATCGGTGCGACACCAGAAGACAGGTGCCTCCCCGGCTTGGTCGTACTTGCCCTGCCTCCGCCATGCCGCCCCTCCTACTAGACCGCAATCCCCGTGGATTGGCCGCCTCACACCAAGCATCAGCACCACCGGCAGGTACATGGAGAGTAGAGCTGGGGTGTGCTACATGTACTACTATTCTCGGCCACATGCATCATCTCCATGACGAAATCCCCCCCCCCCGCGCGCCTACCGGATGCCAAGCCCGCCCGGATCCTGCCGCCCATGGGGTAGCTCCTACCTCCAACCCCCTACTAGCTCCATCCATCGGGTTGCCTCGTCGATGATGATGGTGATGAGGCCGATCGCTGGACGACAGACTAAGAACAACACCACTTCTTCATCATCACCACTCCACTGATCAACTGAATACATCATGGGCGGCGAGCAGAATCCGCGCCTCGCCTCCACCACCCCCTCCGCCTACCCTCAGCTGGCTCTGAGGCCCAAGGGCAAGCAGATCCACCATCTGTACAAGGACCGCTTGCGCCAGTTCACCGACCGGGGCCAGTACAAGCAGCAAGGCCTGCTCGCGAAGCTCTATGATGCTCGCGTCGCCGGCGAGCCTCACGTCAAACTCCACGTCTGGTCCGCCCCACACACGTCTCGACCGACGTTCGCAGAGGCCACCAAGGAGGAGAACGAATACCGTCCGGCCAAGAAGGGGGACGCCTTCGGTCCGAGTTGGACCACCCACTGGTTCAAGGTGCAGTTCCGGGTGCCCCAAGAGTGGAGCTACAAGCCGCAGGTCGAGCTGCACTGGGACAGCAACAGCGAGGCCATGGTCTGGACCGCAGATGGCAAGCCGTTGCAAGGTCTGACGGGCGGAGGGGAGCGGACCGAGTGGGTGTTGCCGACCGACCACAGGACATTCGATCGGGAGCACACCATCTACATCGAGATGGCCTGCAACGGCATGTTTGGCAACCCCATGGGCGGAGACACGATCCAGCCTCCAGACCCGAACAGATACTTCTCGCTCGCCGTGGCCGATCTGGTCAGCGTCAATCTGGATGCCAGGGCCTTGTACTACGACTTCTGGTACATCGGCGATGCTGCTCGCGAGTTTCCAGAAGACAGCTGGGAGGCACACCAAGCCTTGCAAGTCGCCAATGACATCATGGACCACTTCATTGCGGGAGACGGCTCCCGAGACGCCATCTCTGAGTGTCGTGACATTGCCAAGCGATACCTGGGTCCAGACATTGATAGTGAGAAGGTATATCAGAGTGACAAGGACAAAGAAGCCATCGTCTTCGCAATCGGCAACTGCCACATCGACACTTGCTGGTTGTGGCCCTGGGCGGAGACCAAACGCAAGATCTGTCGATCATGGTCCAATCAATGTGACCTGCTCGACCGCTACCCCGAGCATCGCTTCGTCGCCTCTCAAGCACAGCAGTTCAAGTGGCTGGAAAAGCTGTACCCATACGCGTGGGACCGTGTCAAGGATCATGTCAAGAAAGGCAACTTCCAATTCATCGGAGGAAGCTGGGTCGAGCACGACACCAACATGCCCTCCGGAGAATCGCTGGTGAGGCAATTCTTGTACGGCCAGCGCTTCTTCGAGAGCCGATTCGGCGAGCGTTGCAAGACCTTCTGGCTGCCAGACACCTTTGGCTATTCGACACAGCTCCCCCAGATCTGTCGCCTGGCCGGCATGACGCGCTTCTTCACGCAGAAGCTGAGCTGGAACAACATCAACAATTTCCCTCACACCACGTTCAACTGGGTGTCGCTGGACGGCAGTCAAGTCATCTGCCACATGGCGCCTTGTGAGACCTACACGGCCGACGCACACTTTGGCGATGTCAGACGCAGCGTCACCCAACACAAGAGCCTGGATCAGGATGTCACGTCTCTGTTGCCGTTCGGCAAGGGTGACGGTGGTGGGGGTCCCACGTTCGAACACATCGAAAAGCTTCGCCGCGCTCGTGGCATGAGTAACACCGTGGGCTTGCTGCCCAAGGTCCAGATGGGGGTCAGCGTCGAGGACTTCTTCGACCGTATCGAGGATCGAGTGGCGACTGGTCAAACCGAGCTCGTCACCTGGTATGGCGAGCTCTACTTTGAGCTCCATCGTGGTACTTACACGACCCAAGCGAACAACAAGCGGAACAACCGCAAGGCGGAGATCCTGCTCCACGATCTTGAGTACCTGGCGACGCTGGCGACCATCCGGGGCAAATCGGGGTACAGGTATCCCAAGAAGGAAATTGATGACATGTGGGAGCACGTCCTGCTCTGCCAGTTCCACGACTGCCTGCCGGGTTCCTGCATCGAGATGTGCTATGACGACTCCGATGAGCTGTACGACCACGTGTTTACGACCGGCAAGAGGTTGATGAAAGACGTCCTGGGCGCACTAGGCTTCAATGACAGCTTGCAGACATCTGCATCAAACATGACGTTGCAGACTCTCGGTTGGCAGAGGCCCGCCAATGTCAGGCATGTTGGCGAGGCATCGGTCTCGAAGATCCGTGATAATGTATTCATGCTTGAGAATGACGACTTCAAGGTCAAAGTCTCCAATGGGGCCATCACCTCTCTCTACGACATCAAAGCCAAGCGCGAAGTCGTCCCCAAAGGCTCCAAAGCCAACCAACTCGTCATCTTCGACGACAAGCCACTTTACTGGCAAGCCTGGGACGTCGAGGTCTTCCACCTCCACTCGCGCAAAGAGCTCGACGCCGCGTCTAGCACCACGATCGTCGAAGATGGCCCAGAACGAGTTGCCGTCGCCACCATCACGGAGATCTCTGACAAGTCCTGGATCAAGACGACCGTCTCCCTCAAGGCTTCGACCTCGGACTCACAACCATCGATCGTGGAGATCGATGCCGAAGTCGAGTGGCACGAGACGATGAAGTTCCTCAAAGTCGAATTTCCCACCACCATCACCAATACCGAGGCCTCCTACGAGACGCAGTTCGGCATCATTCGCCGACCCACCCACTACAACACGAGCTGGGACATGGCGAAATTCGAAGTGTGCTGCCACAAATGGGCGGATCTGTCCGAGCACGGGTACGGCGTCAGCATCCTGAACGATTGCAAATACGGCTTCGCCACCGCCGCAAACGTGATGAGGTTATCGCTCCTCCGCGCGCCCAAGGCCCCGGACGCCCACGCCGACATGGGCCGCCACCACTGCAAGTGGGCCATCATGCCGCACGCCGGCGGCCTCGACCACCGCACCGTGCGCGCAGGCTACGAGTTCAACTACCCCGTGCGCGCGCACAAGCACCCGGACCCATCCGCCCTGTCCGACCTGTTCTCCGCTTTCAAGTTGACCGACGGGAGCTCCAAGAGCTTGGTGGTCGACACCGTGAAGCGGGGCGAGGACGACGAGGACGTGAGCAACGGGGATCTGCCGCCGAAGAAGGGCAGGCACGTGATTGTCCGGGTGTTTGATAGTCTGGGTGGGTTGAGTCGGGGCACGATCGCGCTGGGGCCGGTCAAGGTCAAGAGGGCTTGGAAGTGTGACGTGTTGGAGGATGAGGGGGAGGAGGTGAGGGTCGGGGAGGATGGGTTGGAGGTGGAATTGAGGGCGTTTGAGGTGGCCAGTTTCAAGTTGGAGTTGGTTTGAGGAGCGATTGATGGAAATGGTTGATGCCAGAATGAACGGTTCTGGATGTAATGTACGAATTATGCGGCTATATGGGATATCTGTCATCCTGTGTTGTTGGATAATAAAATCACATAACCCCGTCTGATCAGACCGGAACCCTCAAGCTCCCCCACGCAGACCTCGGCTCAGCCCATGCTCACATCAACCCACCACTCATAAACCACACCCTCACCCCCTCACCGGACCAGCATGGCCACGCACCCACCATGGCCGCCCTAACCGCCGCATCACAGGTAAATCCCTCCCCCTCCCCCTCCCCCTCCGAATCCTTCAAACCACCTAACCCCCTCCACCCAGAAAGCCCTCGCCAACCTCCGCGCCTTCCACCCCCCGAAAACCACCTACCCCCTCCTGCCCCCCTCCCGCCGCGCCGCCGTCCTGATCCTCCTCTTCGCCGACCCACACACCGGCCACCTCCGCGTGGTCCTCACGATCCGCTCCGCGCGCCTCAGCACCTACGCCGGGCAGGCGGCGCTCCCGGGGGGCAAAGCCGACGGCGCGGCCGAGACGGCGTTCCAGACCGCGCGGCGCGAGGCGGAGGAGGAGATCGGGTTGCCGGTCGCGGACCGCGGGGCGTGGGGGTGGGTCGTGGAGGAGCTGACGGAGTTGCCGGTGCATCTCGCGGCCACGGAGGTCGGGGTGAGGCCTTGCGTGGCGTTTTTGCATCGGCGGGGGGGCGGGGGACGGGGGCCGGGGCGGGGGCGGTTGGCCCCGCGGGTGGACGCGCGGGAGGTCGCGGCCGTGTTTACGGCGCCGTTTGATGGGTTTTTGAGGAGTCGGGAGGGGGGGCAGGGGGGGGAGTGGTATCGGGGGAGTTGGCATAGTTGGCATGAGAGGGCGTGGCGGATGCATCAGTTTTTCGTGCCGGTGGGGCCGGGGAATCTGTTTTTGGCGGGGGAGGGGGGAGGGGAGGAGGCGGGGGCCGCTCCGTCGTCGCCGTCGCGGGGCAGCGCGCTGCGGCCGCCGCTCCCGCCGACCGTCGAGTGCGACCGCGATCCCTTGCGGCAGCCGCGGTATCGGGTGTTTGGGCTGACGGCGCGGATCCTGGTGGATTGTGCGCGGGTGGCGTACGGGGAGGAGCCGGAGTTCGAGCACAACAGTGATTTTGGGGACGAGGAGATGATTGCGCGGTTGTTGAGGATCGGGCGGTTGAGTGCGGTGAGGAAGGAAGGGGAGGTGTTGACGCGGGAGGTGATGAGGGAGGCGGCGAGAGTCAAGATCTAGATGCGTTCCGTTGCGCGGCGGGGGAGGATGGGTTGGGTGAGGCCTGCTTAGGGATCTATCGTGACGGTCAGAATCCGCCGGGCGTTTCATACAAAAGTGAAGTCTATCCCTCTAATCGCTGACGAGCGAGTACACTGTCCTTTCTGGTCCTACGCCGCTCTCTCGCGTGCATTTTGTGGTCAAACGCCATCACCATCCATTGCTGCTATGCTACAAAATCCCCAAAACGAGAGTCTATCCTCTATGCCTTCGATGACAGATCAGGCCGGCAGCGAACCCAAAAACACATCATGGGCCAACTAGGCCTTCGGTTCTTCGCCCTTCTTCGCCGGCCCCGTCTCGCCACCCTCGTCGATCTTGAGTTTGGCATCCTCGTCCTCGCCTGTGGCGGCTGTCGCTTCGCTGGTCGCGGCGTCTTTGGCCTCGGCTTCTTCCTTGGAAAGGGCAGCTTCCTGCCGGGAATCCTCGTCCTTTTCGTCAATGTTCTCGTTGTCAGAGACGGATTGCGCCTGCTTGCCACCTTGCTTCTGCTGTTCTGCCTGCTCATTCTCTTCCTGAATGAGCTCTTGTTGTTCCTTCAGCACCTCGAGACGCTGCTTGTTGGTTGCTGCGCCCTCTGCGGTGTGCACCTCGAGCTCGATTTCGTGGAAGAGCTCCTCGGGGATGGAAGACAGCACGGCCTGCAGTGCGTCGAGAAGTGAGTCGAATTCCGTCTCCTTGCCTTGGGCGTACATGAAGGCGTTGCTGAGTACCAGAAGCGTTGACGGGACGCCGTACTTGAGGCGCAAGTCGAGCCAGAGCTGGAGGTCATCCCGGAGACGGCCGGGCGACATGCCGTGGGTCCTCAGTCCACGCGCAGCACATGCGGTCTGCAGCTCAGGCACTGAGAGCGACTCTACACCTTCAAAGGAGATGGCGCGGTCGTCCCGCTTGATCTGTCTCATCCTGTGCCTGACTTGATACCGGAGCATCGCATCTGTGCCGAATGTATTCAGGTTCATGTATCTGCAAATACCCACCAGCTGTGGTCTGCTCAGGTTGTCCAGGGTCAGGTCATCCTTGAACAGCTTGCACACCTTGATGATGTCTGTTTTGCTCGGCGACTCGCCCGTGGCCCTCACTTTCCGGAAGAATTCCGTAAACTCGTCCTTTTGGGCATTCGCGGCGGATACTGGGATACCAGTCTCTTTGAGGGTCGATCGCAGGAATTGCGAGACTTCCTTCCGGTTCGCTCGCAAGCTCGTCGCCTTCTTCTCCTTGCTCTTGGCGTCCTCGTATGTGCTAGGCAGCAGGTTTGGGAAGAGTTTGAGGGCGACGGGCAGAAGCAGTTCCGCAAAGGGCACGATGACGAACATACTGAACGGGACCAAGCGGCCGAGGTCCTGCACGGTGCGGTGAAGCTGTCGGTGTTCTCGTCGAGTCAACTCGTAGCCAGCCGCCATCTTCAGCGCCAGCTTGCTCGAGATCCTGACTTCGGTCGCCAAAAGCTTCGTCCCATCCCAATAATGCTGCACCTCGTGCTTCACGCGTTGCCAAATGGTCATCTTCTTTTTCTCCTCTTTCTTGGCGACGGCCTTCTTCTCCTCCGCCTGATCCGCTGCCGCCTTCTCCGACGCCAACTCGTTCAGGGCGCGCTGTTCCTCAGCACTGGTCGGCGCATGGCTACTGGGCTGCGCCGCGGGGATGCTAATGTCCTGCACTTTGTCTGAGGCCTTCTGGCTGGTGGAAGGGGACTTTTCTTTGGGCAGCGGCTTTTGCGCCTCCTTGAGGTTGAAGCCGGGAGGAGGTTGATTCCCATCGCCGGCGTGGTTGGTCGAGGCCTCGGTGGCGTAGGGCTTGCGCGGGACCAGCAGGGCGATGGCCTCGACGTGTCTTGGCAGACGGACAGCTCGGGACAGGGCGGTCCTGTTTCCTCTCAGGAAAAGGGGCGCGAGTTGCGCGGCGGCGCGATTGGAGGCCATCGGGGAGGATGTAGTGGAGAAGGCTCAGCGGAGAGCTCCCGCTCGTGGATGTTATGTGGAGGTAGGGTGGTGTTGTTGATGTCGTTGGTGTGGTAACAATACATGTATGGTGGGACGGAAGAAGAAGAGAAGAACAGGATGATGCCAAACATACACCTCAGAGTCAGCCTCAGCGTGGCGGCGGGAAGGGCCGCTGCGAGCTTCAACTTGTGCATGATTATTCATCAAGATATGATACCTTATGTATGCACAGATTATGCAAGACATCGAATAATAGTCAATAACATGCCCCTCTCCTGCGTCAATATGGATAGCCACCCGTATACGGATAGTGAGCTTCTTGCCACTGTGTCGGGTTTTGCCGGCCAAGCCTTGAGGTCAAAGGTCCTTTGACAGAATTCGCCGTCCTCTCTTCATCTGCGATCACGCCGCATTACGTCCTGTTGAGTCCGGATGACCTGTGGTGGACTTCTGCATAACATCAGCACGACTACTGCACTTCCCAAAGTTTTGCCGAAGCTTTCAAACAAGCCTCGACGTGAACACGGCACGGATCGCAATCACGCAATCGCCAAATGAAGTAGGCACGTCCATGAGTTTCACCACGACTTTACCTCTCCACACCATCTTGCCCGCCTTGCGTCTGGAGCTGAGCCGTCGGCTAACCACCACATCTCACATCATGTCGCCAACTGTCTGCCGAGAACAAATGACCACCCAATGGACCATAGTGGGTTGAGCCAGGACGCCATCCCGGAGCCAGAGCCTGCATACACCACGGGAGAGCGTCCCGAGACCGCCTCAGACGACGAGCGAGAGGCGACTGAACTGCACGGCATCAAGCCTCATGATGAGACGAGACGGATCTCTCGCATCATCAGCCCAGATGAACCGACGGTGAATCGGTGGGACCCGGTGCGGAGATTCTGGCGTCACCATGTGAGGATTTCCGTGCCTCACGACGATTGTCGTGATCACCTTGGTGCGTGGCTTTCTCCAGGACGGAGGCACGGGGATGTTTCTGACCACGCGAACAGCCAACGAACGCACCTACCTCGGATACTACAGGACCTCGGCCGCGCTATCCATGCTGGGCGCAGTGATCTCGCAGCTCTACCGTCTCCAGCATGTGGCCCAGCCGAGCGCGGTCTTTGGGTATTATCTCTTGAGCAAGCCCATCGCGTGCTTGTTCCAGGGCTCCGCCATATTCGTGGTTCTGCTGGGCACGATCAGATTTTACAGGCAGCAGAAGGCGATGTCTGTTGGGAAGGTGCATGCTGGAGGGTGGGAGGTGATTGCCATGAGCGTGTTTATGTTTTTGGTGAGTACGAGTGTGCTGCGATGGAAATGCATGGGCAATTTTGCAGGTTTGCTGATGGGTGCCCGTCTAGCTGCTGCTGGCGACTTTCGCTATTCATGTCGGTATCGATGTCTACAAAATGACGGGATGATGTCCAGGAAGGGTTGTCAGACTGTAGCCACAGTGGACAGCTTCTTGTCCCTTGCACTTCGCGCTCCATGCAGAATAAGTAATACTTCTTGTCCTTCTCTCCTTCTACCATCACAAAGTCGAGGTGGCCTGACCGGAGTGGAATTGCGACTCAAATATGACACTCGCTGGATGACCTTGCAGCTTCTCGGCTCGTGCAATCGGAGGATTCATGCCCGTAGATCAAACATGTGAAGACTCATTCCAAGTGTGCCTCGGCAGTCGCTTGCGTATCCAGGGATTATCAGTTTAGCGAACACTCGCTGATGTCTTCATGTCCGTTTGTGATGAGAGGAAGCCCTCGCCGCGGTGGACGTGGACACCAGAAATGGAAGGTCCCTGCAGGTTGGACGGAGGGTAGGTACAATGTCAAGGAAAGTTGTTGGGGATTTAGTGTACCTCGAGACAACGTGGTCGATTATCGACTTTCAACGACCATCATCCGAGTCGCCGCCGTGTGCATGAAGTCAAGAGGTCGGAAGCATATGACTCCTTTTGTCGCATGTCCCACTGACCCATGAGTTCCTGCAGCCTTGTGTATACATAGGGAGACTTTCCAAGAAGAACCCGCCTCTTCTACCTCTTGGCTGACGTGCTTTCCACCAGCTTCGATACCTCCTACGTCTATTCATTGAATGAAGTTGTCCCGAGCCGCCCGATCCTGCATGTGCCAATGATTGTCGTAGCTAGCTCGCTGCGCGTGACATTGGTCCGAGGGGCGCCTCGAGGCGATGGAGGAGGATTGCGCTAACAAAAGTCACCTATGGAGACGGGTCAACGGCGCGTGGCGGCATGGGTCTTCGGGAGGCGTTTTCTCGATAGACGCCTTGCATCGGTGCGTACTACCGAGCCTCCAGGGCCCAGGCGCACGACAGGGCAAGATTGGACGCGCTGTCTTTGTATATACAAATTCTGCTAGAGTTCAGGCCACGGCGCAAGAAGGCGTAACCTGATGATAATACGATAAGAGCCGATGGCGAGATTTCCAGGTGACGGGTCGGTGGTTGTCTTGCAAGTAGGAGGGGCCCGGGGATTCCGCGGCACTTGTCGGGCTGAGCCTTGACCGGGATGCAGTCAGGGACATTAGGGCACTTGTTCCGCGTACAAGGCTACATACATGTCTGTACCTGTCACCCCTTGGAGAGTCACATCCAAGGTAATAATCATGATGAAGATGACAATGAGGATGTCGTCAGTGGCGGCCACACGGCGAATAAGAATAAGAACAACAACAACACCTGCAAGTCCCCGAGGCGCCCGCTTCTCTTATTTCTTCATCATCACACAACGGGGACCTGCGACAAATCAAGCACGCGCGGCTGCACCGACTGGCTGCAGGTCCCGCCACGCTAGAGTCTTCGGCACATAATAAAAAAGATTCATCACGACTACTAGTACTTCGACTAGTAGTACTGGCCCGGGATGGACATCCTTCATCATCACCCACCCACCAACCACCCCCCCCTCCCACGCTTTTCTTTATGATTATTCCCACTGTATGGGCACCTGGCCTGTTCTCCAAAAACTTTCCCTACATAATAATAATAACGTACAGCTGGATGTGGGCGGCTCGTTTCGTGACACACGTGACACATCGGGTCCAGCGACGCCCAGGGCCCCGTCCCCGTCCCCGTCCCCGTCCCCGTCCCAAGACGTCGCGACGATCCAGGCGAGCGACGTCGTTGGTCCACACCCCTGCTCCTGCCGCCGGGACCTGCGCACCTGTATCATGTCCCCCCCGTCGTCTCTGCTCGACGACTGGTCCACTGGCACCATGTGCGACGAGCCGACCAAGCGGCCAAGGTGGGAAAGACATGCAGCTGATTTCGCAAGAGGCACACCTCACATCGCTTGACCACCACGACCTCTTCCCCCCTCCGCGGTCGGTCGACCTCTCCTCTGTCTCCCTTTCTTCCCTCAGCATCATATTCCTTCCTTTTGGCGTTGCTACACTCTTGTTGGACATCGGTGCCTGTGCTTCTGACCTCGTCCCTCGACCATCCACTGATACGCGATTATAATACATCGTCGACCTGGAACAGGATAAGTACACAAGGGTGTGCGATCGCTTCGTCGTCAGCCCGTCGAGCCTGCACAAATCATTGATCCGTGCAAGAACGCCAGACTGGCAAGCATTCGACGATCACGGCCGATGTAAAAGTTCTTCCGGAGTCAGACATTTCTGCTGTACACATTGACGGGAATTCTGGGTTTGGAAAATTAGTGGCGCAAGGAAAGAGCAACCGGCTTCGCGGCCACGGTCTTCGGGATTCTTGAAACAGAATGGGCAACGAGAAAGACTATACGGGTGCCTGCCTTGCGCCTTTCCTGGATGCATCATTATTCCCCGATGAAGGTGGTTGTATGTACCTTTTGCACATCGATATCCTTCAAACTCACCAGCTGACGGCGTTATTGAGACATACGAGGACGCTTCTGCGCACCCATCTCACAGCTCGAGGGCAACCCGACATGCTGCGTGCCCTGTCCGGCGACAGACTGGATTTACCGCGACAGCTTCTTGACCTATGCGACGATAGCCGAATGGCTCAATGTCCTGGGCCTGATCCTATTAATCTTCTTGCTTGTATCATACGTCCTCCTTCCCGTCCAACAGACTAGGAGCCATTACCTCTCGATTTGTCTGATTGTGAGCGTGGCCTGCATAGCGCTCGGCTTTACGATACCCCTGGGCGCCAACCCAGAACAGTGTTTCAACGAGATCACGCCCAACGACATGTACTCCTCGACCGAATGCGCGTTCAGTGGGGCCTTCATCGTGGCGGGCGGCCTGTCAGCCATCGTCTGGATTTCCATCAGGGCCCTGTCGATGAACCTCCAGATCTGTTGGGACATCGTACCAGGCCCAAAGTTCTTCTATGTCAGCCAGGCTCTTGGTTGGGGCATTTCGGCCGCCCTGTTCACGGCGACCATGACGAAGACCGGTGTCTCCTTTCGATTCGGCCAGGCATGTCACGTCAACCACTACGGCTCCATGGCGGACTTCTGGGGTCCGCTGCTCGGATTCGCGGGCGCGTCGGCGATCCTGCAATTGACAACCTTGATCTATTGCATACATGTCTATCTCAAGAATCTCTGGGCGGATGAGTCATATCTGTCCGCTGGGGCCTCGGATTCTGCTGGCTTACCGTCTTACCAAGGCAGCGTGCGAGCGCAGACGGCGAAAGCCGTGTTCCAGCGGCTGAAGAAGGTCCTGTGGCTGCAGTGGAGAGGGATCTGCATCGTGACCATCATCCTGGTCGACGTGGTCTTCTTTGCGACCGTCTTCGTGTACATGGACGGAGAGCAGCACAACTTGCTCAAAGATTGGACCAAGGTTGAGCCGTGGCTGATATGCTTGGCCCAACATCCGAACAGCAAAGGGGTCCCGTCGAGCTGTGTCGAGCTGATAGGCAGCGTCCTGGTCAACGAGGCAACGGTCGCGGCTGTGCTGCTGCTGTTGTCGCTCGCCGGCCTGGAAGTGTTTTTCGTCCTGGCTCGTCCGGCACTGTTCACCGCCTGGTCGGAATATGTGCAGTCCAAGGTCTGGCCGCGCAAGCAGGAGTTCGTCAGTCTCGATGCTCGACAGCCTGAGACGACGTCCAAAAGCGGTGCGGCAAGCGAGGTGCTCCAGTACAACCACGTCCGCGGTCATCAGAAGACAACCTTCGAGATGCAACCTCCCAGTCTAGACATGAAGAGTCCGGCGACCTCGACGGTGCTATCGTCACCCGAGACCGCCCACAGGAACCCGGACCCGCGCCCCGGATCGCCCGACATCAGCCAAAACCCGACACGAGCCACATCGCCGAACCTGCACTCGAATGCGCGGGACAGCCCACCGGCTCCAGCATACCATCACGACCCTGCCTCCTTGACCACCCAACTCGGCGACTACTTCGACCAAAGCCACGCGTACCACCAACTCCAACGCAGAGGCTTCATCCGAGACCCCTCATCCGAGTCCAGTCGACAAGGCCGCGTGTCGCCGCTCGTCGAGAGCGGCTGGGGCCGCCGACCCGACTCCCGGGACCACGAGAGGCGGTACAGACCCGCGTGCGGGTCGTTCTCCGCCCCGAGACCCCCGTCCCGGCCATCGAGCCAGAAGTCCGCGACCGTGGCAGAGGCGAGTCAGGGGCGGGAGGGGCCGGCGCTGTATCCGCCGTCGGAGATCAGCGAGGATGGGAGTCTGTCGGGCCTGGAGCCTTGTAGTCAGAGTCTGGATAGTCGGCTGGGACGACGGCGGTGATTTCGAACATTTTTCCGGGTGGGAGACGTCGTGGGAGGACGGACAGGGGGAAGGAGACTTGTAGATATCGTTGGCTGAGTGAGATGTGTCCCTAGGTCAGAAGAAAAAAAAACGACTCTGAGGTTTGCATGGCTGTTGCGTGACTGACGGACGCACTAAGAGCCTGCTATATTGATTCACGACTCGCGATCCACCTTGTGCGGCGGAGAACAGGGACGGAGAAAGAAGCCTCACATAGCGTCAGCGGTAGCGCCGATCGCCAGACGAGGGATTCCACCCACAGATGCTTGTTCAGCGAGGTTCCGAGTCTGCGGTTGCCACCACGATCCTCCAATCCTGATGTGATCCTCGCCATCATCGTCAAGCTCGTAGACGGCAGACTACCAAATAAGACACCCTGGATCGATCGGGGGCTAGGATCCGCAAGGCATCCCCGTCCCATCGACATCCTGCCGCGATCGAAGGCTTACTCATCACTGCGTACCTTGAATGGCAGATCCTGTTACGCTTTGGCTTGAGCAACTCTCAAAGCCGTCCACGTCGACGACGCTGAATTCAACAGCATCCTCGATCTAAATATTCATTCGATGTTTTTGCTTCCATCGAGGGGCGAGTCGTTCGGCTTGACTTCCAAGCAGTCCCATTTTACGCTATGGAGATGCTGACACGAGTCCGGGAGATGATGGGAGAATAATCCGTCGAGAGTCCGATGCGCTATGCACACTTGTGCTGGACTTACACAGTTGAGGTATCATCGCTAACGTCAGTGTCATGCTGGCTCCTCAAAGCTTTCGATCTCAATGATTTTTCCGATGCCATCACGATGTGACGGCTATACAGAGAGGATTGAGCAGGCCACAGTTTGGCCCACCACCATGTCACTCGCCAGCAATCATGCAACTGTCATCCGACGGTGTCTGGCTTTACTCCGCGCCAAGACTCCGCAATGCGATCCTGAGCTCCTTGACTGCCGTATTTACATCTTCGAAGTTCAGAGCCGAGATGGCCCACTTGGCGTGTTTCTGTGCGGCCATGACGCTTTCGTCGTCCGTCCTGTAGCCGCCTGCAGGTTGCGCGGGCTGCGGAGCAAACGCCCGGTGTATCGGAGGCGCGATAGGAGGAGATGCCGCTGCCTGCTCTGGAGGATGACGAGGTGCGTGTGGGGGGAAGGAATTTGGTGTCGCTAGACTCGATGGAGGGAATGCAGGGGTATAGTCGGGTGCCGGACGTTGGGGAACATCTGAGCCCAGGCTCATCGAGTCCAAGGATGGTGGTGGCGGTGCTGTAGGAGTGGCTGCGGCGTTGTAGAAGGAATGGGCGGAGTCCATGCCGGGTGGCGGAGGTCGGTGGGTGAGATCCGACAGGTCTTGTCGCGCATCGACCATGTCTTCATCTCGTGGCGCACTTGCGTCATTCGCAGGCGTGTCGGGCAGGGTAGGGAAGTAGCCGCCTCCTACAGAGCCTGACCGTTCCGCAGCAGGACTCGCGGCAGCCTCGATCGGCGATACGTCGGGTTGTGGTGCTGAACCTATAGGCGGGACTTCACCGTGGACTACGCTCCGAGGAGTGGTTGGCATCCCACTGTCGGGCGCACTCTCGACTGTGGGCGGCCTGTATGCTGCGCCGCTATTCTGCTGCCTCTGTTCCAACTCCCTCAACTCCTGCTCCAGCTCTTCGTCATCTTCCCGTGCCGGCGGCTTCGGCTCCTCGACCACAGGATTCGACGCATTCGGATCTTCACCGGCCTTGATGGCCTTTGCGATTCGCAGAGCATGAAATTTGGCAAACTTGCTCTTGGCTGCTGTTTCGGCATCTAGCGGTCCCCACACTGCCAGCAGATCCAGGAAGGTGGCTGCTGCATGGAAGGTGTCGACGGTCTGCCTCGTGACTCTGTTCTCTCTCTGCGCGTCCTCGCCACGGTTCAACGTCTCGAGGGCAAACTGCTCAATGTATGCCTTGGCTGCCACGTCGTCCGATATCGCATCGTTGGCCATGTTCTCTGCCTTGTAGGCCTCGACCTTGTCCATGAGGGAGACGGCATACTGCCCGACTGCCTCATCGCCCACATGGAGCTGCTTGTTCAGGATGTGCTGGAGGATGTAGTACTGCAGCCAGTATGCGACGACGGGTCGCAACGTCTCCAGCTGGTATGCGCGCAAGGCGAAGCGCTTGATGTCGGAGGTGTTGAGCGGAGCGGGCAGCGGCATGGCCATGCTGGGCGGGCAGTCTACAGCCTCACGTTGGGCGCACGGGAGGGTGAGAATGAGAGAAGTGATGACTTTCGGAGGGGCCTACGTACCTGGAGGCTCTCCTACCGATGCCCTGTGATGTCAATTTCAAGGTGGGCCCATGTCCGTTAGACGTTCGCAAAACATGTGGAAGTGGATCGGTCCGGTCTGCTTCTGCTTGTTGGGGTGGGGGAGCCTCTTGTTTCGGAAGCATGTGCCTTCCTCGAAAGAACAACTTGCACTTAATATTCGATGCGTGGACAATGCCTCGAGTCTCACCCATATATAACAAGCATGCCGTCCTCTTGAGTGACGATGAACCCTTCCTCCCTCAAGAACATCTGATCAACAGGCAAGATGGTCAAGTCCGCGTCTCTCAGTCTGGCGGCAACGCTGCTTCTTCTCCCGTCCACTCTCGCAGCCGGTCTATACCACAAGGATTCGGGCGTCTTGAACATTGACCAGCGCAGCTATCGGACACTGATCGAAAAGTCGAATCACACCTCCATCGTCGAATTCTACGCGCCTTGGTGTGGGCACTGCAAGGCTTTACAGCCGCACTATGAGAGGGTCCGATTCTCACACCAAACATCAGACGTGCTCGAGGGACTAACGGTCATTGACAGGCAGCCAAGCAACTCAAGGGCCTGGCCCAGGTCGCCGCGGTCAACTGCGATGCCGAGGAGAACAAGCCCTTTTGCGGCCAGATGGGCGTACAAGGCTTCCCTACGTTGAAGATCGTCAAGCCTGGCCGAGTCAAGGATGGCAAGAGAGGCAGACCCATCGTCGAAGACTACCAGGGCGCGAGAGAAGCCAAGGCAATCGTCGACGCTGTCATCGACAAGATGCCGAACCACGTCAAGAGGTTGAAGGATAGTGACTACCAATCCTGGCTCGGAGAGACAAATGGACCCAAGGCGATACTGTTTAGCAACAAGGGTACGGTCAGCGCGCTCTTGAAATCAATTGCCGTGGAATTCTTGGGCGTCCTGCCAATTGCGCAGATCAGAGACAAGGAGACTGAGGCCGTGGACAATTTCAGCATCGAGAAGTTCCCAACTTTGCTCCTGCTACCGGGTGACGGCAAAGACCCGATCCCATACACTGCCGAAATGAAGAAGGACAAGATGGTCGCCTTCCTCTCGCAAGCTGCGCAGCCCAACCCTGCGCCAGACGCGTCTCCAAAGAAGGCGAAGCCCCCGACCAAGACCGACAAAGCCAAGGCGAGCAAGACATCGAGCTCATCCAGCAAGGCCTCGGCCTCTCAAGCATCGGAAAACGCCAAGGCGAGCAAGACCTCGAGCTCATCCAGCAAGGCCTCGGCCAAGGTATCGCAGACCGACGAGAAGGTCGCGGATACAAGTCAGCCCACCGAATCGCCAGGACCGCGCGTCGACGAGTCTGCGCAGAAACCTATCAACGTCCCCGCCATCGCGCCACCAATTTCCTCACTCCCCGACGGTCTCTCTCTACAGCAAAACTGCCTCAACAGCAAAGCAGGCACCTGCATCCTCGCGCTTCTGCCAAGCGGTGACCCGACACTCAATACCATTTCCGCCATCACCAGCTTGAGCGAAATCCACCACAAGCACGACAAGAGCGGTCGTAAACTCTTCCCGTTCTACCAGCTCCCGGGCTCTAACAGCCAAGCCGCCGCTCTCCGCTCCAAACTCGAGCTCGGCTCTGACACCGAAGTCATCGCCGTCAACGGCAAGCGCGGCTGGGTCCGCCACTTCACCAGTTCTTCATTCTCGCAACCGGAGCTGGAAGATTGGATCGACGCCATTCGGATGGGTGACTCGCCCAAGCGATCGCTCCCTGATGGGTTGATCGTGCCAGCGGAGAGTCTGCCCGCCGAGCCGGTGAAGGTTGACTTTAGCGACCCGGAGGCGCTGAAGAACGCGTTCAAGGGTAATCTGCCGGAGGGGGTGGAGTTTGAGATGGAGGAGATCGACGATGAGACGTATGAGCGGTTGATGAGGCAGAGCAAGGAGAGTCAGGGGGATGCGGCGCCGGTGGAAGAGGAGAAGAAGGCTGAGGAGGTGGAGGAGGAGGAGGTGAAGGTCGAGGAGGCTCATGATGAGCTGTAGGTGTCAGTTCTGGGGTAGGTGCCTGGTTCTATATGAGTGTATCAACCTTGCGCTCTCAACCCGGCGCTCCTCGAGCGTTGGTCGTTCTCTCCATGAAGCTCTCGCCAGTCGTCTTCGGCATGTGGGAGAGACATACGCCGACCCGATTGACACCATTCTTTGAGCGGTGCGCGATTATGCAGTGCTCATGCCTCTCGACGAGTAAGATGATCGTCGTCGCGCGGTGCGAATATCGCCTCGGTCCTCTTTGGCATGATAGCGCGTCACCGGGTCCATGTAGCGTTTTGCCATCTCCTCCGCGGACAACACCAACTTTGGCTTCTTGAAGTGACGGCGCCGCACCGCATGTGACGACAGGTCTCGATGCTGGACCTCCTCATCATGTCACTCTGCCGCTGTCTGTCACTGCTGCGTGAGCGATTTGGCGTCTTCCTCCAAGTCGTAGCAGGAAGCGAAAAGCATGTTTAGTCAGCCGCCTTGGACTGTCACCGGCGGCCCAACACTGGATGAGGTCCTGCATCACCGCATCGGGGTTTTGTGGTTCTCGCTGCAGGATAGAGACATGATGAAAGCTTCCTCCATCTTCCGCGACTGCGAGCTGGTGATTGATATGCCGCCGAGATCGCTCATCTTGCCTCGCATCTGGCGGGTGACATGGCGTGGGTCGTGCAGGAGCCAAAATGACATTATGACATCCCTCTTGAGGTCAGAGGCCCCCGAGTGGACCGAGACTATGGGAGGTCGGAGAGGAAGAGGACGCGTTGGCATGCGGTCGAGGGCAGAGCTGAGGCTCATATAAGTCCTACCAACGCCCGCAAATGTGCTCAAGCGAAGTCCCCCCAGCCACTCATCATCATCATCCTGACGATGCCCTCCACTCGGTGTATCTCGTTCGCCACCCTTGGCTTGCATGCCTGGCTTGTCACCGCAGCCCCCAAGTCCAGCTCTAGCCTGAACATCCCCAGCACCCTGACCACCACCGCCCCCGTCTCCACCGTCCACCCTTCCACAGTCCAAGCCTCATCATCCCTCTCCGCTGCAACAACCGTCTCCTCTTCCCCGTCACAACCGACCGGGTCCTCCTCCGCCGCACTGCAGTCATGCGCAGCCCGGCTGAACGGCCAAGTCCCTTCCCCCACCCCACCAGACTTCGACTTCAGCGGCAACGTCCGCCGTTACTTCATCGCCGCCGAAGAAGAAGAATGGGATTATGTCCCCACCGGCTGGGACAACTGGCTCGGCGTCCCCATCGAGCTCTCTCCCCGCTACCAGGCCCTGCAACTCCCGAGTAGCAGATGGCTCAAGGCGCTCTATCGCGGCTACACCGATGAGACCTTCACGCAGCGCAGCGAGCAGCCTCTGTGGCAGGGGACTCAAGGCCCGACCATCAGAAGCGAGGTTGGCGACCTGATCGAGATCTTGTTCCTCAACAACCTGACCAAGAACTATGCCACGATGCACTCCATGGGGTTGGAGTACACGAAGGTCGATGGAGAGGGCGCGGACTATCCTAACAACACCATCCCGGGCGCGAACGTGACGCTCCCCGAAGGCGGTGCCGTGCCCCCGACCAATGGCAATCCCGGGATCGCGCCCGGCGGTTGCGTGGTCTACAAGTGGATGGTCAACGCCGCCGCGGGTCCCAACGACGGCGCGCCATCCCGGGTGAGCGCCACGACTCCTCCTCCCTCTCCAACCTCGCCGTCCGCTAACAGATGACTCGCGGACAGACCCACAGCTACCACTCCTACGTCGCCCTCCAACAGGACTCCAACGCCGGCCTCATCGGCCCGCAGATCACCTACGCCCAGGGCGCCATGGACCGCACCATGGCCACCTACCGCGAATTCACCCTCCTCTACATGATCTACAACGAAGCCGATTCCTGGCTCTCGGGCGAGAACCAAGCCCTCCTCCACGGCGGCTCCTCCGACCCCCCCTCCGCCTTCGCCGGCCCCGACACCCCCGGCTCCGCCAACGCCACCGGCGCCGGCACATACGGCATCAACACCACCGCGCTCGCCACCCTCTGGTCCGGCAACCAGAGCGTCTGGTACCCGCAACTCGTCAACCTCGCCGGCGCCGGCCAGTACCCCGCCGCCCCGTCCTTCTACACCCTGAGCGGCTACCTGTTCGCCAACAACCCGACCTACGAGATGTGCCTCGGCGACCCCGTCATCTGGTACGTCAACGCGTACGGCGCCGCGAGCCACGTCTTCCACATGCACGGGAACGGCTTCACGTACGAAGGGAACCGGCGGTACGCCGTGAGTCTGAACGACGGGGTGGGCAAGACGTTGGTGATGAATGCCACGGGCGCCGGCAAGTGGCAGGTGTTGTGTCACGTGGACAATCATCATAGTATGGGCATGGTGAGTGACTACCAGGTCTACTACGAGGGGCAGTGTCCGTTGGCGAAGCTAGGGTGACGCGGAGGAGAGTAATCGTCCTACCTACCTGAGTAATCCTCATAATTCAACCTTGTGACCCCTCTCAGCCCCTCGCGACCCCGCCGCGTCCTCACCCGACCACTCCTCCGGCGCCACCGTGCCCGCCCACTCCGAGCGCCCCAAGACCTCTCCCTCCCCATCGAACCCCTCCACCCACACCTGCGCAAACCACCCACGCGTCTGAAACACCGTCTCGAACCCCCTCTTCCCCTTCGCACCCAACACCACCTCCCGCCCCCCACCACCCCCACCCCCCGCACGTCCATGAAACCTCCACTCCCGGACCTCCGTCGCCCCATTCCAACTCACATACACCACCGTCACGGCGGCCGCCGCCTCCCCCCCAAACGCAAAACTCTTCACCGCGATCGGCTCGCTCGGCGCCCCCGTCCAACCGAACGTGTACGACCGGTACGTCACGAAGCGCTCGCCGCGGAAGCGCGCGGCCAGGACCATGCGGCCCGCCTCGTCGTGCTCGGTCATGTACGCGTTCCCGCTCCACCCCGCCACCGTGTGGCCGGAAGTGGAAAGGTGCTGGGCGTTGCCCCGTTGCGGGGAGAGCTCCCCGTCCGGGCGCCAGATCCGGCGGAGGAGGGTGGCGGTGGGCGGGCGGCGCGTGTGGTCGAGGCGGACGAGGAGCACGGACGAGGTGTGTGCGGTGCGGCTGTGGGGATCGGCGGCGTTGTCGAGGAAGGAGAGGGTCTCGGCGGCGTCGTCGTGGTCGAGCCATCGCGCGTCGTGCTGGCGGGAGAAGTTGAAGCCGTCGAGGACGAAGGAGGAGCGGGGCCCGCCGAGGCGCCAGAGGATGCGGCCGGTGCGGCCGGAGATCTTGTAGAGGGTGTTGGTCCAGCGGGCGGAGACGAGGTAGTCGCCGGCGGGGTTCTTGGCGACGGAGTTCATGTGGAACCAGTTCCAGCTCTTGGGGGGTGGGCCGTCGAGGCCGTCGCGGGCGCCGGTGCTCTCGTCCAGCGCGATGTGCTCGGCCGGCCACCATTCGAAGAGCACGGCGCCGGTGGTCAGGTCGACTTCGCGGAACCCGGTGTCGCCGACCCAGCCTGAGGTGACGTTTTCGATGCCCAGGGACGTGACGTCGTGCTGGGCTCTGCGGTTGAGGATGTACAGGGCCGTGGAGTGTTCGTCGATACCATTACTTTGGATCTGCAGCTCGTGCATGTTGAAGGGGTACTGGTGGGTGCCTGTATCGATCTCCTGCGTCATGCGATAGGAATTGTCCAGGACCAAGCCGTGGCGGAGACTGTCGGTCGGATAGCCATGCACGATCATCGAGAGGTAATTCGTGCCGTTGTTGTCGAACGGGCGGAAATCACACGTGTTGCGGTTCTTGACTAGTCGCCATCATCAGCATCACCATCATCCCCAACTCGAGCCGAGATCCACAGACGCATGCAAGCACCGCTCCAGATCAACTCCTGCAACCAACCTCTCAGCCACCATCACGTCCACAAACCCTCGATACACATCCACTCACCCCGTCCAGATCATAGATCGCCGGCCCCGTCTGGCACGGCTGGTAATAGTTGCGCGCATGACGCTGCTGCGCGATGTCGGCATACGGCGCGACGAACCACTTCCCCGACCGCACGGCCTCGCGATCATAGACCTCGACATCCAGGATCGGCGCTCTGATCTCCGGACGGGTCACGAAGGTCGTCAGGTCGTCGTCGGACCCGAACGCCAGGTCCAGCGCGCCTTGCACCAACGGACAGGTGAACAGCGCCAGCACATATCGGACCGCCATGTCGTGTTGTTGGCGAAAGCTCAACATCGTCTCCCATCGTGACTGCGGATCAATGATGATGATAAATAAGCCAGCACCTGCCTGATCGTCAGCCGGCCGTATAGGCGAACCTCGAGGGACCCACTGGCCATATTGATATGATATCGCCTCACTCACACAGAGCGCCGACATCCACCCGCGTTTGATAATGATAATAAGAGGACGAGAAGCTTGCGAGGGAGATGTGCATCTTGATTTTTATGATGATGTTCATACGACGCGGGAAGTCGTGTTTGGGTGCTCGTGAAGTGGATGGATGCATGTACAGTCCCTTATGTATGTGGGATGATTTGGGGAACCGAGAAAATGGTATCGGATGGTATATGGGGCGTACCTGCGGGATGAACTGTAGCCAGACATGATCGTCATCGTAGAGCCAGGTACATAATGCGTCTGAGTGAGGGTCTCGGCATCCAGGTGGCTTGCGCATGGAACTCTTGCCAAGCATCAAGTGCTCTTACAAAGAGACCCGTCCGGTGACATACTCAAGCGGAGAGGCAACCATCAGCATCAACCAGCACCTCAGATAAACAGCCGTACACATCGACTGCGAAAACATCTGTGCATTCTCATGCTCATTCTCGATTCTTCAAGCCCATATGCAAGGCCACGCGTGGATCGCTACGAACGTGCAAGAACCCATAAACCCACCCCCATCTCGAGAGTACATACAGCTTTCGCAGTTCACGCCAGCCCCCATTAATCTCAGTCCGAGTGGCCGCCAGCTGAAGGAGGGAGCCGGCCCTGTCACTTATATACACACCTCTGCGCCAGCCAGCCAGCCCGGCGATACCCGTAGCGTGGTCCAGAAGAGAGAAGGAGAAAAGATGCCTGCCTGCCGGTCTGCCGTCCTGTTGCAGAGATTTGTGATGAGAAAAAAAAAACCTGATATCGGAAAGGGCTCGCTGTCAAGTATGGGGCGGGAGTGCTGTGGTCGTCATGTCGTGGTCGTGAGAGACGCGTAAGTGGTTCGTCATGATGGTAAGTGCGAGGAGAGAGGCGTCGAAGTGTCGCGCAGACTAAGAAGAGGTCGAGGCGTATGGCAGTCCTGACCTACCGCCTCGTGCCAGCCTCTAAGTCTGAGGGTGAGGGTTCTGACGCGACTACTTCCACTGGACCATGAGTGCTCTGATTTTGGTCCTCAGTCCGACGGTTTCTCCAACCAAATCTTGGCATACCGACGGCGTTCATGTTGGGTAGCCACCTTCGTGCACCACCGCTGTTGTTGCCATTCTGCCCAGCACCCTCATTCACTCTGCTGCGAGACGTGAACGGGCTGCCGCGGACAGGGCCAGTAGAGTCCACCTGGAACCTGCGTCCGCCAGCGAGTAATCGTGATCGGCTTGCTAACCAGGCATTTGGTGGGCTCTGCGGGAGCCGCATGCTTGGCCCTCGTCTGCCAGTCGGGTTTGCATCATCGCCTTCTGGTCGTGGCTTGGGTACGAAGTAGTCTGCCTTGCATAGCGGACAGCACGCTCGTCTACTCGTAAGCCACGGGTCCACACACGCGCCGTGGAACGCGTGTCCACAGGCCAGGCCTCGAACATCGTCTTCATTTTCGAGGGTGTCCAGGCAGATGGCGCATGCGTCTCCTGGAGCAGCAAGCATCTCAGGTGCCGCGGCAGTGCGTATCGGGTCGTCGTCGTCGTCGTCCTCGTCTCCCTCCTCGATGGTGGGTACGGAGTGATTCTGGTGCTCTGCGCCCAGATCCGACATCGTCTGCGCAGTGTCGCTGCGCTCCAATATGCCCTTCTCCGGGAACTTCGCCAGAGTCGAAGAGCTCGCGCTTGCCTCCACAACCTCTGGCGATACTGGTCTGGCTTCTGCATTCCTTCTCTCCGCACCTGCTGCAGCATCCGCATGATCATGCCGTGCGATGTCGAGCGTTGTAGTCTGTCTAGCCGTGTCCACTGACGTCCTGTTGTCCTTGGTGCCGATCGTGCCTTCCTCGTCCTTCATGCTGGCCGCGCGACTGACCGACGCAGTCACCCCGCCCTCCGCCGGCAGACCCTCAGCCTCACGCGATGACCTCCATGTCTTGTACTTGGTCAGCGGAAAGCGCTCGTTGACCTCCTCCATCGACATGAGCTTCTTTTCCCTCCTCCTCCGGTGTGGCCGCTGCATCTGCGATAAGTCGATCGGGTCGCCATTCTCGTTGAAGGCTCGTGCTGCGCGGTTCCGCTGGTTATACCGGAAGCAATACTTGACGCCTACGATTATCCTAGGTCAAGTCAGCAAGGCCTATCTGTATGCGACTCACTGCCAGCGTACCATAGATTTGTGAAGACCACGCCGAAGCCGAGCGCCACAAAGAACAGTAATGGCGATGATGTCGGCCCACCACCTCCACCACCTCCGCTGTTACCATTTGACCCAGACGTCGGAGTGGAAGTGGCGGCGGGGCTGCTAGTCGTCGCCATGGCGCTCAGTGTCCGGCTGGCGTCCTCCAGTAATGGTCGACGACTCGGCGGAGCAGTGGTATCGCTCCAGCAGAGCCGTAGGAGGGTATGCGCGCGACAGATGTGGCGTGCGAGGAGTCCGTATATGTGTCAGCTGACATGCGACGGCCAGCACGTCGCGTCGCGGAGAGATGTACAGATAACAAATCGACCGGATGTCGCGGACAGTCAAGTGGCGTTGGGCGACGACAACAGCTCTCGTCAATTGTGTTTCCTAGCCTCGCCACGGAAACAATGTGATCGGTAAGAATGCGTGAGGTTATCGATTCCTTCCGGGTGCGCCGGCAATACAACGATAATGTACCCGGACTCGTTGTACCCGGACTCGTTGTACCCGGACTCGTTGTACCCGGACTCGTTGTACCCGGACTCGTTGTACCCGGACTCGTTCACGGCGAATAACAGTAACGAGAGCCTGGAGCGACCGCTGTCACCTTCTTGTCGTCCCCGTCGGCCGTGTTGTTCACTTCACTTCACCCACAGCCTCAGGCGTCGAGCGAGTGGTTGCTAGGGGAGGAGAAGGAGGAAGTTGGCCGAAGGCGGGAATGCAACTGTGGTTCCCCTCTCGTTACCGTCGGTCCCACGACTCCAGGCTTTGCCCCGGCTCACACCAAGGAAAGCTTGGCTGGAGGATCGGCGGCGTGGACCACCTCATCATCATCAGCATCAGCATCAATCATCATCAGCATCATCATCGTCATCATCATCTTCATCATCATTATTATTAATAAAAGGTAGTTGACCTCGACGATAGCATATTCCTCCCTCCTCCATGACAAATCCACAACAGCCACAGGACCATCTTGGTCTTTCGGAATCCATGTGTATAGAGTAAGGTAAGTCTACGGGCACCAGCGCCGCCACAAACCAAATCATCATCATGCACGGCGCTACATGTACATGATGCATAAATAATAACCAAAACCCAAACGTCGACATGGCGGGCTAGAAAGCTTGTTCCAGGCCACCCTCCCTTTGGAATTCTAATTTCCCAGACGATCTGGATCTCATCTCTCATCACCCATCTCCCGGCCAGCGATGTCTCCGGGCCCAGATCCACAGGCCACGAGGCCCCGCGATGACGACGAGCACCACGTCGTATCCTGCCCCTTATTCATCGCGAATATCACGTGCTCGATGAACAGGGCTCTCGTCTGTCGACGAATCGCCGTGAAATGATTTTCAGCCGTGACGCTCGAGCGCAGTGCTGTGGCCTGGTAATAATAAACAGTAGATTTGATGAGTGATGATCTGAGAGTCTCCCAGCAAGACACGACAAGAGATCCACAGAGCCATTAATAAGATTGCCTGGCCCTAGCTGGCCACGCCAACCTGCAGGAATCACATCTGCCCCTGCCGACGGACATACTACTGCCAGGAATTATTCACGGCGCGCCCGCTCACAGGGTCCCTCGGGCGCGTGGAGGACCATGGGTCTGGGCTTCCCGCCAAGAATCCTCCCGACTCGCATACTCAAACGAGACCAATCTACAGTGCGGTCGTCACACATTCCACATCACACACTCACACATTTACATACGCTGTTTGTTGATGATAGGATCCCAAACCCCGCCAAGCCCGCTGACCCAAAGACATCCCAGTCTCGCCGCTCGTATCTCAAGACACCTCTCCCTCCACAATGTTGATCTGATCTCAAAGCAAGGAAAGCACCAGACCCAGACCACCCAGAACTTCACCTTTGGGTTTACTTGTAGAGTCGTTGGTGGCTGATGGGTGATGGGTGGCGACGTAGAAGCGGTGGTGCAAGGAGCGTGGGACCAGCTATCCGATCGTCACGCCCACGATGCCCGGGGAAAAGGATGGGTCGGCGTCTTGTGATGGGGTGTTTTAGGTGTGAGTAGAGGGAGAGAGATGTGGACTTGGTGCCGTTACTCGCCCTATGTACCTCGTGTGTGAACTTCTTGCCGTAAGGAGATCTGTCATAATAAGAACATCGCATCGTATCTATCGCCCCCTCTCCCACCACGCGCGAGCACTGACATGCGGCTCAAGCGCCAAACCGCCTCTGGAACTCCGCCAACAGCTTCGGCGTGATCTCATCCGAGCTGTTGCCCTGCACCTTCCACAGCACCCCCTTGCGATCATAGTGTTCCAACAACGACATGCTGTTCTGCTCGAAGCTCTTCAGCCTCTTTTCCCACACCTCGGGCTTGTCGTCGTCCCGCTGCGTCAGCGGCTCGCCCGTCACGTCGTCTCTGCCGTCCACCTTGGGCGCGTTGAACGTGGTGTTGTAGACTCTGCCTGACGGGGCGTGGATCCAGCGGTTGCAGATGCGGTCCATGATGATCTCGGGCGGGGTGTGGATGTGCACGACGAGGTTCATGGGGAGGAGGGTGGCGAGTTGGGTGGCCTGGCCGGCGGTGCGCGGGAAGCCGTCGAGGATGAAGGAGGCGTCAGGCGAGTCGGAGTAGTCGAATTCGTGGTCGGGCGGGGGGGAGGGGACGTTGATGAAGTCGTCTTGGTGGGTGGTGGGGGGGGGGATGAAGTCGGCGGCGACGCTGTGGACGGTGAGGGGCTGGAGGCCTTCTCTGGGGACCAGCCAGCCGCGGGTGGTGAGGGCGTTCCGGATGAGGCGCAGGATCATGGAGTCCGGGACCAGGGCGCCGGTGGTCATCAGGTGTTCGGCCTGGATGCCGAGCGGGGTGCGACGTCGCACGTTCTCGCGCAGCAGGTCGCCGGAGCTGATGGCGGAGAGCTGGGGGTATTGCTTGAGCATGCGCTCGGTCTGGGTGCCCTTGCCGACGCCGGGGGCGCCGACGAGGATGATTCGGGCGGCTTTGCGGAGTCGTGACTGCATCCTGCGACCGCGGGTGGTGGTGGGGGGCCCTGACCAAGGCGGTGGTAGAGTCTGCGATAAGGGAGGGGGGTGGTGGATGCAGGCTCGTAGGCCGGGACGGGAGGGGGTCGGGTCACTTTGATTCGGGCGACATGGTGAGGATGGGGAGCGGGGAGGTCGATGAGGCTGAGAGAGGCCGAGGGTGATATCTATCAATTATAGGAGGACAGAGTGCAGGTGCAGCGAGATCCGGACGGTCGGTGTTATCGCGCACGGCACGCGAGATGTTTCGGCGGGTCAAGTCGGAGGGAGAGAACCCCGCAGGTACAAAGAAACATGTTCGCTGACCCTGCTTGAGCGGATGGACTCCGTTTATTACCCCCTTTACCACCAAGGTAGCACTATGATGGACGGCAGGAATGAATGCTCATTAACACCAATTTTCAGAAGCTGTAAACAGCCTCTCCTCTAACCCATTGGCAAAGCGAACCCGTCTATCGATACATCTACACATTACAAATGAAACCTTTCTGGCAGTTCTTTTCAGTCAATCAAGCAAGCGAATCCACAAACACCATGCGTCGAACCTCACTTTCATCGGCTCGTTCGATCAAAACCGAAACTTATGAACACGAAAGAAATCAGTGTACATGATCACCATGGCCGTGCCCTTGCCCGCCATCCTTGGGTGCTGGCGGACAGCAGCCCTTACCTGGCGCACAATTGTCACCGCACTCCAGTAAGCACGCGTCAGCATCACCCCTGACGCTGCCGGCATTGCTTGGTCCGCGTGCAGAGCCGCTCGGACTGCTCGACCCGGCGTGGTGCGACAGCGAGTCCGCTGGCTCCTGGTGATTATGATCAGGGTCGAGGCAGAACTCGGGCTGGATAGTGGAGGAATGGATGCCGTATGCGTGGAGGCATTTGCGGATGCCTTGGGCAAGGTGCATGTAGCGGGAGCTTGTGTCTTCTGCGAAAGATGTCAGGACATGTATGAGTGGGACTGGTAAGATCGTGAGGTGTATGTTTGAAGGGCTTACCTTTAAAGTCGAATGCCACCTGGACATGCAACGACGCAACCATCTTCGAGTCATTCAGTTGCCAGACGTGCAGGTGGTGGCAGCTAACCACACCCGGCAGGCTCTGAATATCCTCCTTGATATCTTCCACATCGACGCCAATCGGGACGGCTTGCAACAGGATACGCGATGCAGCTCTACACAGTGGGATAGCGGAGCACAGGATGATGACAGTAATGACAAGTGAAATGGCCGGGTCGAAGTAGAATCTCCATTCACCCTTCGCGAACCAGATGACCAGAGCCGTGGCAATGACGCCGATGTTGCCAAGGGCATCACCCATGACGTGGAGGAAAATACCACGCATGTTGAGGTCTCCATGGGAGTGGCCGTGGCCCTTGCCCTTCTCTTTTGGCTTGGCGTGGACATGCTTGCTGTGATCGATCGATTTACGCTTGTCGACTGTACCGTAGCCTGACTGCTTGCCACCGAGGAGAGGCGCGTTGTGATCGTGCGTCTCGTCATGGTCGTCGATCGCATTTGGGCCATTCTCGTCGTCGTCTGATGGAATGGTCTCGGGGTTGCCAGCCTCGATGATGGATCTGCGGAAGGCATTGGGGCTGACGTAGATGTCGTCGATGCCAGAGTACCGTCTGGACTTGCTACGATTGTGCTTATGGCCTTTCTTCGGCACGACGGTCGTCTCGTCTGCTTCCACAGCAGTCGTCTCGCTTTCGGCTTCGGGAGACTTCTGCTGGGTGGTGGGCCAGCCACCCACCCTCTGCTGGGGCAGCACATCCACGACGTTGCCGCTCTCGTCCGCCACGTGTGCGTCATGATCGTGATCGTGTCCTGCGTGTCCCTCCTCCGCCGCATGACTCTCATCACCATGTCCATGATCGTGCCCGCCCGGCCCGTGGTTATGCTCATGAAACAAGAAGAGCCCCAGCACGTTGAAGGTCAATCCCAGACATCCCACAATCAGCACCACCTTGGGGTTCTTGACATGCTGCGGCTCGAAGAAGCGCTGGATCGCGTCCAAGAAGATGGTCACGCACAGCGCCACCAAGAAGACTCCATTGACTAACGCTCCCAACGTCTCGGCGCGCTGCCAGCCATACGTGTACGTCTTGGAGTTTGTCCTCGAGTTGGCAACTTTGACTGCCCAGAGACCGACGAGGAGCGACAGGACGTCGTTGAGCATGTGGAAGGCATCGGCAACGAGGGCGAGCGAATGGACGGCATAGCCGGTGACGATTTCGATGAGGAAGAAGATGAAGTTGACCACGAGGAGGATGAGGATGCGGTTGCTCTTGGAGAGACCCATGGCCGCTGTCGTCCGAACGCCCGCCTGTCGTATGCCTCTGACTTGATGTGTTGTTTGCTTAGAGACCAGGAAAGGTCAGGCCGTTGTTGAGGAGAAGAAAGTGCCCGTGTCGCGTGCGGGTCAACAATAGTGCGGGCCCTCGGAGGAGGCAAGAGCAGACCGGGAACTAGCTTTTCGCTTCCTTACTCATGGGCGCGTTTTACATTCCCGACACGAACCGGTACGTGTGATGATGAAGCTCCGTGTACGAGGCTCGAGCTCTGGTGTTCAATGCGGCAAACCGTGAATGTCGTGCGTTCTGTAAAACGAAGGGTAACGTACGGATTCTGTGGCTTGCCCGCCGCCCCCGCCTGGCCGGTCAGCTAAGCCCGGCCTCCGGAAGCGACCCGAAGGAAATGACGACGAGGCTGGGGCACTTCAAAGGTCCACAGTGGCGCTGGCGGGAAATTCGGAAGGTCAAGAAGCCACTTGCAAAGACCTCTTACTATTTTACATGTACATGTAGGCAGAGGTGAAAATCCGGACGTCGGAAGCCTTTGTGCTGATGGTGATGCGCACATGATGCCATCCATGGTGGTCATCATCAGATCCACGGACCTGGGAACTCCAGCGCTCGCCAAGCGTTCTATAACCAGTGCCAGATCGCTGCAAGATTGACCTGAGACACTCTGGAAGTTCCAGGCTTGGACGTTGGGCACATTGCAGGGCCTTTCGAATGGACATTGATGGTCACGGACGTCGGAGAATTTCGAAACCTCCATATGAGACTACAACAGGCCTCAATGATCCATCTTAGTAAGCTATAGAAGCTATGGTGTCCATGGCGAGGACCTGCTACACATATCAAGCGTCACGTAGTATACAATGTATCTGCCATCATGTGCCTGCGCTGCTGCTCGAGACTTTCGAAGGGATCCATGTACGGAGTGTTCATAGGACCTCCCGAGTCTTCAGCAACCTAATGCCACTTACTCGTGCGAACAAGGGCCCTGCGACCGCCCGAGGTTGAACACATGTGCTCTGCCTTGTTGGCATTACCTTACGCGTGGCGATTTCCAGAGATACCTATGTCCTCGACGTTGACCTCGTGCCTAACTGGTCCCGGCAAGCTCTCTGGGGTATCGGCTAGAGCTTGAAAGACTGGGTCTCAGCATGCTGTGAACATGTCTTGAAAAGAAAACCCGCGGGGCCTACGTGGCATACTGAGATCGTTCATAGCGAGCTTGTCTGTCGACATCTTGTGCACGACCGAGTCATGATCGTCCAGGGCCGCAGGCCTGCCACCGCGCGATGCAATCTGTTTGTGGCTGAGGTGTGGGTGATCTCGCAAGACAACGGGCATGAATTTTGGACGGCATTGGGTACAGCGGCCGTGACTCCTTTGAGGAATCGTCCGAGGGACGGTATCTGCTGTAAATTGGCATGCATCACCGCGGGGAGCGGGGGGTTAGCGCCGTTAAGAGAGCGTACGTGGCAGCTTGTGATGAGCGTTCCGCTTGATGAGAGGACGCGCCATCGGGGAGGAACCAATGGTTATTTATCTTGCAAGTTTATCAAACACCCTGGGCAATCCTTCAATAGCAGTGATCTTGCTTTCGGCATCTTTCACATATTGCTGACCGACCTTCAGCCTCTGCATCGCCGCATCGATAGTCGCCTTGCCTGCTTCCGCTCCTGCCACTTCCCAGTCCACGCCCCGTGAAGCTCCAGGATGCACGAGATGGCTTTCGTCCGCTTTCAGAGAGAGGAGGCGTTGAGTCTCTTCTTCTGCTGAATGTATGACCTTGCGAAGATATGCGCTTTGCTGAAGGAGAGATGACTCGAATTGTTTGTGCGTGGTCAGACTCGCGATGTAAGGGAGCATTACTGCTGCGGGAGCGTGTCGTGAGTTTGTGTTGCTGTTCGTACCGCTGTTCGTACTGCGTTCGAGGACTGGCGAGCTCGGCGACGACTCTGAGTCTGGCGGTGGCGGGTTATTCACCGTTTCTATCAAGTGCTGTCTAGCAGCGATGTACTGTTCGTATAGTTGCTCAACACGCTCGGAGCTTGCAGTCTCGGCAGTTTCAACATGCCCATTCGTGTTTGCGATCGCATGCGCAGACTGGGGAATTGCAGTATCGGCCTCTCCTATCACAGCCAACTGATGCTCCATCCATCCTGTCAACTCGTTTAGTGCTCGTTGCAAGCCTGCCACATCCACCTCGGTACTAGATTTGGACGAAGTATTTGAGCCTGGACGATGCTTGACTCTGCCGTTCTGCGCGTCTTCCACACTGCGCTTTGCAGACAAGACTGCCTTCTTGAGAGCCAAGATCCTGGTATTGACGTCTGCCTTGTCGCTAGAAGACGCAGGCTGACTCGGGGGAGGGGTAGGCAATTCTCCAGCGGACTGCTTGACGATGTCGTCCAGATGGCCGTCCACCACACCTTTCCCAGCTGCGTCAATCTGAGCAAATGTGCGATCTAAAACGAGCAGCCTTCTCTGTCTCTCTCGTTGTCGCAGAAGTGGAAGGTAGCTTTCATGGACCAGATCGTCAGCTGACGCAGATGGCTCATTCTGCTCAGTGTTCAGCTTGGCTAGATCCGCTTTGAGAGACTCGAACCTCGACTGTGCGGCAGTGTGAGCCTGTAGAGCTTTGAGATACGCTCGGCGGACGCCAGTCAGAGGTGGCGAGGTAAATTCCGTCAGATCCCCCTCCGGAGCAGTCGTGAGGTTGGCGGCCGTCAAAGGCACATCGATTGATTTCAATTGCCTCTGCACATGTTTCTGTAGTTCCTGCCGGATTTGGTACACTTCCTCCCTGGGCTTGATGAAGGGCTCCAGTGCATCCGCCACCGCGGGCAAAGGAAATTCCTCCTGAGGCATCATACCAACCACTTCAACCTCTTTCCACCGCCGCGGCACATGCTTGTCTTTGTTGTGACGGAGGATCGAGGACTCTCATGCACAGGGGTATTGGTTATAGGTGCACTAATCTATAGCCGAGCCGGCAAAACATCGGTTTCTGCACGAGTCATGCTAGAAGCTTAATCGCGAAAGTCAAGGCTCAGTGTAGAGTCTCACCATGGTCGAGCGACCATTCTGACCACCACCCACCTCTACTATTCCTTCTCTCCTTGGATCCGCCCGACGATCGCCTGGTGGTGAGCGCGATCCTCGGCAACCATGGCCGACTCCAAGAAGGGCGCGGGCGACAACCCGCTGGGCCAGTACAAATACTCGGCCATGTCCAACCTGGTGCTGAAGGCCGACAAACGCTTCATTTCTCGACGAGGCGATGAGCAGACAGGCGACCCGGAATCGCTGGTCGGAAAGATCCGGCTGCAGGACATGGGCAGTCGGACGGCCAGAGACACTGCGCCCAAAGCTCCACTGCAGGAACAGGCGCGCAAGAGGAAACGCACAGAGCCACTGCAGAGCTCGCGAGCAGCGGGCGTGTTGAGTCAGGCAGATTTGAACATCGAAGGCCTGAGATACCGTCCGCGGACTACTGCGACCAAGGAAATCTACGACCTGATCGCGACGAATGTGGCGCAAAAGATGGGCGGGGACTACCCTTTGCAGGTCGTGGCGTCGGCGACTGATTCAGTGTTGGAATATTTGAAGGATGAAAGTCTCAAAGATTTCGACAAGAAGAAGGAAATCGACGACATCCTCGGTGTCAGCCTGGCAAGCAAGGAGTTCAATCAATTGGTCAATTTGGGTAAGAAGATTACAGATTACGATGCTCAGGACGAGGACGAAGAAATGGCCGACGAGGCTGGAGAGGGTGCGGACATTGATGAGAGGCAGGGTGTGGCTGTAGACTTTGGCGATGAGGAAGAAGATGAAGAAGGTGGAGGCCAGACGTTTGAGGTACGCGACGAGGACGAAGAGTCAGAAGATGACCTCAACACGGGAACTGCCGAAATTGCTGGGGAAGATGAGCCGTTGCCGCAGCAGCGCGAAGAAGAGGAAGACGAGGACGACGGGATGGTCATCGAGAATCGAAGACGCCGAGCCGAGCGAGAGGACCAAGATCCGGACGTCGTACCCGCACATGAGATCGATGAATATTGGCTACAAAGGCAGATTGGGCAGGTGTACGAAGATGCACACACTCAGAATGAGAAGACGCGCGAGGCCGAGCGGATCATGGGCGAGAAGGACGAGTCTGGCGAGGAGAAGCCGCTACGGGAGGTTGAGAATGACCTGATGGAGCTATTCGACTATGAGCACAACGAGTTGATTGCCAAGTTGGTGAAGAATCGTGATAAGATCGTATGGGTCACCAAATGGCGGCGAGCTGCAGAGGATGAGTCAGCAAGGGTAGCTGTCGAGAAGGAAATGGTCAGCGGCGGTCATGCAAGCATTTTGAAAGAGCTGCGTGCGCGCGAGGAAGGTCAAGCTGGTGCTGGAGCCCGAAAACTGAACATCAAACTCGACCCAATGGAGCTGGACGCTGAGTTGCCCGTAAAGGAGGAGAAGAAGGAGGGTTTGCTCGGTGGTATGCAGCCTCGAAAGACGCTGAACTTGGAAGATCTCAAATTCGACCAAGGGAACCATCTTATGACTAATACCAATGTCAAGCTCCCTCAAGGCTCAACCAAGCGCACGTTCAAAGGTTACGAGGAAATCCACGTGCCAGCGCCAAAGCGCAAAGCAGACGCCAACGAGACTCCGCTCATGCCAACTAGCCAATTGCCAGCCTGGGCGCAGCCTGGCTTCGGACAAAGCAAGAGCTTAAACCGTATTCAGACCAATTGCTACCCCTCTGCCTTCGAAGGGGATGGTAATATGCTCATCTGTGCCCCGACTGGATCTGGCAAGACGAATGTAGCTATGCTGACCATGCTCCGCGAGATTGGTAAGCATCGAGATCCAGCCACTGGCGACATTGATCTTGACTCCTTCAAGATCATCTACATTGCCCCGCTGAAGGCTTTGGTCCAAGAGCAAGTGGGCAATTTTGGCAAGCGGCTGGAACCATATGGCATCAAAGTCTCTGAGCTTACTGGTGACAGGCAGCTCACGAAGCAGCAGATTGCAGAAACCAATGTCATCGTCACGACACCCGAGAAGTGGGATGTCATTACTCGCAAAGCCACGGACACTAGCTACACCAACCTTGTGCGCCTGATTTGCATCGATGAAATCCATCTGTTGCATGATGACCGCGGCCCAGTTCTGGAGAGCATCGTCAGCCGTACTATTCGCCGCCAGGAGCAGACTGGTGATCCAGTGCGGATCGTTGGCCTGTCTGCTACCTTGCCAAACTACCGCGATGTTGCGACGTTCCTGCGCGTGGATGTCTCTAAAGATCTACACTATTTCGATGGCTCATTCCGACCCTGTCCGCTGAAGCAGGAGTTCGTTGGGGTCACCGATAAGAAAGCCATCAAACAGCTCAAAACCATGAATGACGTCTGCTATAACAAGGTCTTGGAGCAGGTGGGGCAGAACAAGCAGCAGATGCTCATCTTCGTCCACTCCCGCAAGGAGACCGCAAAGACCGCCAAGTACATTCGTGATAAAGCTCTGGAGCTGGAGACGATTGGGCAGATCATGAAGGTGGACGCGGCTAGCCGAGAAATCTTGAGAGAAGAAGCCGAGCAAGTGGCTAATGCTGATCTCAAAGATGTGCTGCCATATGGACTTGGTATCCATCATGCTGGTATGTCCCGAGCAGACAGAACAGCTGTTGAGGACCTGTTCGCCGATGGCTCCATTCAGGTCCTTGTCTGTACCGCAACTCTTGCTTGGGGTGTGAACTTGCCGGCCCATACCGTGATCATCAAGGGTACCCAAATATATTCTCCAGAAAAAGGTAGTTGGGTTGAATTGTCGCCACAAGACGTGCTGCAGATGCTTGGCCGTGCAGGTCGACCGCAGTATGATACTTATGGTGAGGGCATCATCATCACCACGCAAAGCGAGCTCCAATACTATCTGTCACTGCTCAACCAGCAATTGCCGATTGAATCGCAATTTGTGAGCAGACTCGCCGACAATTTGAATGCAGAAATCGTCCTTGGTAACGTTCGCAGCAGAGACGAGGGGGTAGAGTGGCTGGGCTACACTTACCTCTTTGTCCGTATGATCCGTTCGCCAGCGCTGTATCAAGTCGGTGCCGATTATGACGAAGATGAAACCCTGGAGCAGAAGCGTGTCGATTTGATCCATTCTGCTGCTGCTGTCCTGGAAAAGGCGAGCCTGGTCAAATACGACAAGAAAACTGGTCGCTTACAGTCAACAGATCTTGGTCGCGTTGCCTCACACTACTACATCACGCACAACAGCATGCTGACTTACAACACGCATATCACTGCTGGTGTGACGCCAATTGAGCTCTTCCGTGTATTCGCGCTCAGCGATGAGTTCAAGTACATTCCTGTTCGTCAGGACGAGAAGCTGGAGCTCGCCAAGCTGCTGCAGCGTGTTCCAATTCCAGTCAAGGAGACCATCGACGAGCCGCATTGCAAAATCAACGTCCTGCTACAGGCATACGTGTCTCGTCTTAAGCTGGAAGGTTTGGCGCTGATGGCTGATCTTGTCTATGTCACGCAGTCTGCCGGCCGTATCCTGCGTGCGATGTTCGAGATTGCTCTCAAGAAGGAATGGGCCGGTGTCGCCAAAGATGCGCTTGCACTGTGCAAGATGGCCGAGAAGAGAATGTGGCCGACCATGACCCCTCTTCGACAGTTCCCAGAGTGCAGTCAGGAGATTGTCAAGAAGGCCGAGCGAATTGATGTCCCCTGGTCTGCATACTTCGATCTTGACCCACCACGCATGGGTGAGCTATTAGGCATGCCGAGGCAAGGACGCCAAGTCTGCAACATGGTGGCTAAATTCCCAAGGCTGGAGATCGCGGCACAGGTACAGCCCATCACTCGCTCGATGCTGAGGGTGGAGCTGACGCTCACGCCTAAGTTCGAATGGGAAGATGAGCTGCACGGCCGTGCAGAGAACTGGTGGATTATTGTCGAGGATTGTGATGGGGAGAAAATACTGTTTCACGATCAATTCCTGCTGCGCAAGGAATACGCCACAGCAGAGATGAACGAACACCTTGTCGAATTCACGGTCGAGATCACCGAGCCCATGCCACCAAACTACTTCATCACGGTCGTGAGTGATCGATGGATGCATGCTGAGAGCAAGTTGGCTTTATCATTCCAGAAGCTGGTACTACCGGAGAAGTTCCCAGCCCCGACGCCTTTGCTCGACATGCAACCTGTTCCCGTGTCGGCACTCAAAAGGCAGGAATATATCGATCTGTACCCTGACTGGCAAAACTTCAACAGGATCCAGACGCAGACTTTCAATGCGCTATATCAGACTGGTGACAATGTTTTTATCGGCAGCCCGACCGGGAGTGGCAAGACTGCGTGCGCCGAGTTCGCGATCCTAAGACATTGGGCTCAAGGTGAGGGCGGCAAAGCAGTATATATCGCTCCATTCCAAGAGCAAGTCGATGCTCGTCACAAATCCTGGCAGAAGCGGCTCGGTGGGATTGCAGGTGGCAAGGAAGTCGTCAAGCTTACGGGCGAGACTACGGCTGATCTCAAGCTGCTTGAGCGTGGGGATCTGATAATTGCGACGCCGGTGCAATGGGACATGATGTCCAGACAATGGCAGCGCAGAAGAAATGTGCAGAATACCAAGCTCATCATTGCGGACGATCTGCACATGCTCGGCGGACACGGAGGCTATATATACGAAGCCGTAGTGTCGCGGTCGCAGGCTATTGCCGCTCAGCTTGAGAATGGTCTCCGCATCGTTGGGCTGTCCGTATCCCTATCCAACGCGAGAGACATTGGCGAATGGCTAGGCGCAACTAAACACACGATCTTCAACTTCTCGCCAAGCACACGGTCGATCCCGCTCAATCTACATCTGCAGGGCTTCAGTATTCCGCACTTCCCCTCGCTGATGCTAGCGATGACGAAGCCGGCGTACCAGGCTATATTGCAGTATGCACCTGATAAGCCTGCCATGGTATTCTTACCGAGCAGAAAGCAGGTTAGGGCAACTGCGCAAGACCTGCTTGCAGCATGTGTAGCAGATGATGACGAGGATCGATTTTTGCAAGCCGATATTGAGCAGCTCGAGCCAATCCTCGGACGTGTGAAGGAGCGGAGCTTGGCCGAGAGCTTGCGGCATGGTGTGGCCTACTTCCACGAAGCCCTCAGCGAGTCCGACAAACGGATTGCCGAATCCCTCTTCAGCCAAGGAGCAGTCCAAGTTATGCTAGTGTCTCGTGACTGCTGCTGGGAAATCCAGAGCGTCGCTCATCTTGTGATCGTAATGGGCACGCAATTCTTCGAGGGCCGCGAGCACAGGTACATCGACTACCCGATAGCTGAAGTCCTGCAAATGTTTGGCAAGGCTGGCCGTCCAGGTGTCGACAAAGATTGCAGAGGTGTGCTCATGTGCCCCGAAGTCAAGAGATTCTACTACAGAAAGTTCTTGAGCGAGGCCCTCCCAATTGAGAGCCAGCTGCAGAGCTACATGCATGATGCTTTCGTTACCGAGATCAGCACAAAGACGATTGAGAGTACACAGGACGCTGTGGACTGGACAACTTACACGTACTTCTACCGGAGGCTGCTGGCGAACCCGAGCTTTTACGGCTTAAGCGATACAAGCCATGAAGGTCTAAGTGCGTACTTATCCGAGCAGGTCGAGCAGACGCTAAAAGATCTGAGCGATGCCAAGCTCATCGAGATTGACGAGGAAGAAGACACAGTCGCGCCACTCAATGCTGCCATGATAGCGGCGTACTACAACATCTCGTTCATCACCATGCAGACACTTCTGCTGTCACTCAAGCGGACAACGAAGCTGAAGGGCATTCTGGAGATTGTGACTGCAGCTACCGAGTTCGAGGACATCCAGATTCGACGGCACGAGGAAGGTGTGTTACAACGCATCTACGATCGTGTGCCTGTGAAGCTTTCGGAAGTCAACTTTGAGAGTCCCCACTTCAAGGCGTTCGTGCTGTTGCAGGCACATTTCAGCCGCATGCAATTGCCGACGGATCTTGCCAAAGACCAGGAAATCATTCTGCGCAAGGTGCTCAACCTGCTCAGCGCCTGTGTGGATGTGCTATCAAGCGAAGGCCACCTCAACGCCATGAGCGCCATGGAGATCAGCCAGATGGCTGTGCAAGCAATGTGGGATCGCGACTCGCCGCTGAAGCAGATCCCGCATTTCGAGGACGAGGTCGTCGAGGCGTGCAACAAGGCCGGCGTCAAGGACATCTTTGAGTTCATGGAGGCCATGGATCCCGAAGAGAACAAGGACTACGGCAAGCTCGTCCAAGCGATGGGTCTGGACAACAAACAACTGGCCGACGCCGCGCGCTTCACCAACGAGAGGTACCCGAATGTGGACCTGACCTTCGAGCTCGAGGACCCCGACCACATCACCGCGGGTGAGGCCACCACCCTCAACGTGACGGTGGAGCGCCAGCTCGAAGACGACGAGGAGCCGAACCTCACCGTGCACGCGCCGTTCTACCCGGCCGAGAAGACGGAGAACTGGTGGTTGGTGGTGGGCGAGGAGAAGAGCAAGACGTTGCTGGCCATCAAGCGGGTCACGATCGCGAGGACGCTGAGCACGAGGCTGGAGGTTGTGGTGCCGGAGGCGGGGCGGCACGAGTTGACGTTGTTCTTGATGAGCGATAGCTACGTGGGTGTGGATCAGGCGCCGACGTTTGAGGTTGAGGCGGCGGAAGGCATGGAGGAGGATGACGACGAGGAGGAGGAGGCGGGAGGGGAGTAGGTGATGGTGATGGTGATGGGTTGTGCTTCTCGGGAGGTTTGGAGGGCTTGTATAGGTAGGTAGAGCTGTATGTTGAGATGACATGTGGATCTGACGTCCTGTCATCTTTGGTGCTCCTGAAGTTGTCAAGACCATGTACTGTCGATCCATGAAGTACGGATCGGCCTTCTCGGTCAATCTGAGGTCACATCTGGAATGAGCGTACTATCTTGCGTAATAAGTTGGGCAGGCGCTGCTGAGCCATGAAATGTGGAGTACCAGATGCTCGGTGCGCGTGGAAGATGATCCTATATACATGTATCCGTACATAAATGAATCCGTTCACTTACCACGAGCTCAATCAAAAGGCTAAGTGCGATTCACCGATTGATCTTTGCGCGGCGAAGTGCCTGAGCTTTTACGTTGAGAGATGTTGATGCTGACTTGTATTCGGCCCGCAGATAGATTGGTGACTCAATCTCAAGCGGTGCATCACTGGCATGCTACATCCGCGTATATGAAGGCAGGTACATGCCACCGAAGTGATTTCGTGATTTGCACCATCATCAACCACCCGTGAACGCCTCGTGAAACACCAGCGATACTCGCCAGCCTACACGGACCGTCATCCCAGGATGCGCTGCGCCGGCGCTCCCACATTCGCGCCAAATCGCAACCTGAGTAATTGCCCTGCGATGTTCGCGCGCAACTCACGGCTGGACTGTAGCGGCTCTCGTGGGACGTGCTGGTATGCGAGGAATTGTTCCCTGACGGTCCGGACCAAGTCCAGGTCGGCCAGCACGATTTGCCCGGAGTGGAAGGCGTCGAAGATGTGCTGGTCGGAGCGTGGGGCCGTGGTGGCAAGCAGCGTCTCGTGGGATGATGAAGCTCCGCTCTCGTCGCTCTCTGCTGTGGTGCCGACGGTGCTGGACGCGGCATTGAGCGTCTGCATCTCGATATCCGCACGTTGGACTCCACGTTCTTCATGATCCAGATCCTGACTGACGCGAGCCGCTGCGTACTGCCGTCCCTCCGAGGTCGTGACCGACATCTCCGTCCCGCTCTCCTTCAGCCTCTGCCTCGTCAAATGCGTAGATAGCTGCCAGACTTGCAAGAAGACGATCAGCAGATCCAGGAGCAGCAGGTGTGATTTGCTGGATGGTCCCTTCTGCCCGATCAAGTCCAAGATGAGCCCGCCATGCAAATAACCTCTGGTCGCTTCACCGGCTGCTGGAGCCGAGAAGATGGCGTGGAGAAGCAGACAGAGGAGGTTGGTGCCTAGGATGCCGCCGATGAAAGGTCGGTTCGCTTTGGGCTCGGGAAAGATGGAGGGTTTGGGGGTCAAGAATACGAATTGGACGGAGGCTCGGAGGAAGAAGCGGAGGAAGGAGCAGCTAGGTTATCCATCAGCGTGATCCCTCGTCAATCAGCTGTGCGATGACATACTCCATGTAATAGATGCAGCTCAAGAAAGCATAGACATTCATGTCGATCTGCTGGAGCAAATCATCCAACAGCTCTCCTCGCTTGCGGTTGAACATCTGCCGGTTCTTCTTGCGCCTCTCGGCGGTCCGGGACTGCGTGGAGGCCGCATCGTGTCCGTCGTCGATGGGGTTCACGGATGAGGAGGCTGCTGCTCGTGCTGCGGATGAGGATGACGGTTCATCGCTCATAGCTCGTGGACCGTGACGTGCTGTCTTGGCATCGTTCAGCACTCATGGGCGCAGTGAGCACAAAGGCATCAGGGCTCATTCGTGAAACTCGTAAGGATGGAAGATGTCGTTGATAGAAGATGGGGGAAAGTGCCCTGGCATCTCGTACTTGGTAGGGCTGAGCGAGCACGTGCGGTGACGGGCACGCGTCCCGTATTCGGGCAAGTGCGACCCGACAATCCGGATGAGACAATGTAACAACTCAATCATTACGAGACACGTCAATGTCATGATCTCTTGATCTCAACACGAGCAATGACTGAGCACGAAGAAGCAGATCAAGCGCCCGTGACACGAAGCTTACTCATCATATCATGCCCCAAGATGGTTTCCCCATCTGTACGTCGAATAACAATGATGCCCGCTGTCCACATGCTAACGAAACCCCCCCCCCCTCGCAGCTCCCCAAGATGCCGCCCTCCCCCTCCCCCTCCACCTCCTCCGCGCCGAGATGACCCGTCGAGCGGCGGAGGGCGAGCGGCCCGCATGCAGCTCCGGCGTCACGCATCACGCCTACAACACGTCCCTCCACGTCGGCGCCCTCTTCCTCGTCCTCGCCGTCTCGACCTTCGCCTGCTCCTTCCCCCTGATCGTACGGCGCTTTCCCAGACTGCCCATCCCCAACTACACCCTCTTCCTGTCCCGCCACTTCGGCACCGGCGTGCTGATCGCCACGGCGTTTGTGCATCTGCTTCCCACCGCATATGTGAACCTCACGGATGACTGCTTGCCCCCGTTCTGGACCAACACCTACCCGGCCATGAGTGGCTTCATCGCCATGGTGTCGGTGCTAGGAACGGTCGGCATCGAGATGTTCTTTGCCACGAGGGGCGCTGGTCATAGTCACGCGGTGGATCTGGAGGGTTTCAGGACAGGGGGCGAGGTGCATCCCCGACGTCCGCATACGGAAGGTGCTACGACAGTACGGCAGGAGCCGGGATCCAATGCAAAGAGGAAGAGTCACGATGAGGCAGAGAGTGTTCCTTTAGACGATCGGGCAGGTCGATCTTCTGAATCAAGCCAGGCAAGCGCGGCACTAAACAAGCCTCTACCACCTGAGCCGCCGTTCGAGGACGATTCAGACGTGGATCTGGATGAGCTAGACCCAGAATCCGATTCCGCAGGACTTCTGAACGGATCCGCACACAAGCCTTCCCAAACCAACGGCCACACCGACCGAATCCGACCCTCCCGCCACGTCTCCTTCGCCACCTCGCCCACCGAGCACGACCCAGCAGACGACGCCCACGAACAACGCCTGGTCCTGCAATGCCTCCTCCTCGAAGCCGGCATCCTCTTCCACAGCATCTTCATCGGCATGGCCCTCTCCGTCTCCACCGGCGCCCCCTTCGTCGTCCTCCTCATCGCCATCTCCTTCCACCAGACCTTCGAAGGTCTCGCCCTAGGCTCCCGCATCGCCTCGATCGCCAGCTTCCACACCAGCGGCTCACTCAAACCCTGGATCATGTGTCTGCTCTACGGCATCACGACACCGATTGGTCAGGCGATCGGGCTGGCGGTGCAGGGGCTGTACGATCCGCAGAGCGAGGTAGGCTTGCTTATGGTGGGGATCGTGAACGCGGTTAGTGCTGGGCTTTTGATCTATGCCGGGCTCGTGCAGATGTTGGCAGAAGATTTTCTCAGTGAGAAGAGCTATGATGATCTGCAGGGGAGGAAACGAGTGGAAGCTAGTTGGGCGGTGGTGATGGGGAGTATGCTTATGGCTCTTGTAGGCGCTTTCGCGTAGGTCAAAAAGTTCCATCAGCCTGCGGAATTCTTGCTTCATCTGCCATCTTTCTGATTCGAGCAGCCTGAAGCGAAATATCTGATTGGCGAGAGACCCTGATTGTGTCGCCGTGAAAGCCTGACCAGTCGACAAGCATTCGCGTGAAGTCTTGAATGATTGCGGTGATGTTGGCGCACCTTATCGATTGGTTGGAAGACCACCTCCGCCTGATTACAGCACCGCCTTATTAGCGACTCCCTCTGTCAGTCGAATCTGGACCTATAGGTACCTAGTATTACTACTGCACACCAGGCACGCCCGGTTGGCCCAGACACCTGATTCAGAATCGGCTTATTAATGTCTTACCTCTTCCGACCATGCCTGTACTTTCGGAAAAAGGCGCCCGGCAACTATAGGCAGGGGACCAGGAAATTGAGGGTCGATGTACCTAGTAGTACAGTAGGTACAGTACTAATGATTATATTATTCTCCGCGAAGGCTAGAATTCCTAGCCCTGTGTAAGGCTTGTTCCCTGGCTCGTGGTTGATCCATCCATCTCATCATAGAGCGACTCGAAGGCCCCCACCCACACCTGCGCATAATTTCTCGAGCAGAGCTCGGTGCTGCTGAAGATTCAACCACCCGGCGGGTATCGTCGTTGTTATCAGAGGAGGATATAGCGAGGATGTTCACGCTCGTGCCAAACCCGAACACGACAGGTGTTTCGGTCTGTGCTCCGAGGCTGAGTCTCGAAGGTGCTTGGCAAGCTAGGTTCCATGTAGATGCTACGTCCAGGGACCACGTTGACTGTGTCGGATGGTTCGGGCAGCAGTGGGGGACATGATGACTTGGGACGTCCGACTACATATAAAAGGCGGGAACGTCGGCTTGTCTGTTCCCCCAGAGATCCCCAGCACTACTATGATACACCACGAGAGCAGGAGAAAGCAGCGAGAGCCGTCTACCTACTTCTTCAAAGCAGAAAGCACCGTGAGTATATGTCTCCTCGACTGCCATTCACGAGCCCTTGTTGACCAGGTCGAAGACTCAACAGGGTCGACAACATGCACTTCCCATCCATCATCGCGACAGCACTCGCGCTGCTGACCACCCACGCCCTCGCCATTAACACCAAAGTGTGTGAAGGCGTCACCGACCACAGAGCCTGCTCGTACAACATTGAGACGACCGAGGGGGTGAGTTTCCCTGGATCCTGCCCTTTTGCTTTTCCCACCGTTACGCTTTATGTTTGGAGAGTGAGGAGATGATTCGCTGACGAGGTGGGTGTATAGCCGGGTAAAGTGAGCGGACATTGCTTGGGCGGGCTTTGCGTCGTTGCGACGCCGTAGTGATGTTTTTGGGCTGATACCTATATGAGGGGTGGTCGTTTTGTGGAGTTCGCGAAGAAAAGGGAGGGAGGGAGGGATCGTACGTGTTTTTTGTGCTTTTGATGAGAGCTGTCGCGTGGTTGTCGCTGGCTTTCCGGAGACAATTTGTTGTAACCCAGTGAAATGTCCAGGATCTGTTTATCCATGATTTCGTTATCTGCTCGATATCATTGTAAGTGGTTGTCGAAAGATGATATACCCTTTCGACGGTCGGCGGTTGAAGCGTTGGTATGGCGTATGCGGATATCCCTAGTGATTCTATCAGTCAATCAACCGGTTGACTGCTTGATATCGCTGACGGCTCGATCAAACGATTGACTGCTCTATAACACTGCTGACTTCCTGATAATGCGCCCTCATTGCTTGAATCAATAGTTGACCGAATGTCCAAAGGATGACAGATGAATAGCTCCAAGCAAGCAGTCAACCAGTTGACGAGTTGTTTGACTGATGGATGCTCCACTTACGGTCACGATGAAGCATGGTTTTGTCGATCAATCGATCGTCAAGTTAGTGCGTAGGGCGGTCAATCGTCTGATGATTGTCTGATATGCTTGAGATGAGCGGCAGCCGGATGGTTTCCCGGCGATCTAGCTTAATCAATTGGTGACTGGCAGTTCAGTCGGCTGGCTCGTCGGAGAATTAGTGGACATGGGATCTTCGCACACCTCAATTCGTGTAGCTGCATAGCGTCGTTACTTCGTTTGCACAAATTGCGCCCAAACATCTTTCCGAACGTAGGCCACCGGTCCGGCGTAAACATGACGGCCATGCACAGCGTAGTAGGCTCCTGCTATGAGGACCACAGCGCCGAACTGCAAGATGTTTCTTAGAATCAGCCAAGCTAAGTCGCGTATGTAGTCTACACTTACAATGAGAACATTCCAGTTGAATGTTGCCGGAGTCAGATCAACAGGGCTGATCGGGAAGAAGTTCATGATGAAGACTCTGCAGAATAATCAGCATAGAAAGTACAGCAACTCCATTCGATCCGAGACCCACAGTAACAAGAACAACACTGAGAATATGTTGATCGGTAAGCCCCACCGGCCCAAAGACCATCTTCGGTTCAGTAATGGCTCCCCACGAAGACGTTTAACCACGATGCAGCTGATGCTGACCATGTAGGAGCAGATCAAAGCGCCAGTGCCCAGAGATGTAATGACGTTGAGGGCGACGGCGCTTCCAAGGTTGATGAGACTCAGCAGCATTGCGAAGACGTAGGAGAACACAATGCTGTTGAGTGGGATATCCCATCCTGGTCGGACCGTGGACAGCCAATTGGAGAAGGGTGTGCCTTGGTCACGAGACTAGTTGTGACTGTCAGCACACACACGGGGAGTAGTTGGAGAAGCTTCGACTCACGAAGGCCCAGAGCTGCCGACTCGAGGTCGCAAAGTTGGTAACGCAGCCAAAAAGAGACAGAGTGATTAGGATTGTTGTCATGACGACAGTCCCGGCATTGGAATGCGTGACATTGTAAAAGACTTGGATGAACGGGTAGCCAGTGGGCGTCTTGAGTACGGAGTCCAAGTCGCCAATGACCATGCAGAAAGTACATATCATGACGAAGCCTAGAGCGCCGTTGATGATCGCGGTCCACATCATGGCTCGGGGCAGCGACCTGGAGGCGTCTTGCAACTCCTACATCTAGACATCAGCCCTAAAGCCATACTGCGAGCCTGCTCAGAAGCATACCTCACTCATGTGCGTGGCACTGTCCGGTCCGATGAAGGAGAAAACCGGCGAGAGCATGCCGACCAGACAACTGAGACCTTGTGAACCCCACATACCGCCATCACTAAACGTAAAGAACACTTCGGAGGCTTTGCCTTGATTTCCCAGGACCCACAGAGGTACGAGGATGGCGAAAAAGCCCAGAATATGAAGCACGAGGACCACACCTTCTAACAGTGGCAGCTTGGCAGCGAACCAAGTGTTGAACACGATGGAGAAGGTCAAGACAGCCCAGATGATGAGCGTGCCTTGCCACTGCTTCGGCTCATACGAGGGCGTCGTCAGGATCACTAGACCTTGGATGATGGTCCCGGCCAGGTATGCGATTGCAGTGTTGCCGACTTGCCAACCTAGTACACACAGCCAGCCGACGATGTAGCTCAGCTGCTTTTGAGCTGATCGAGGCGCGAACTCCGAGACCCAATGATACTGACCCCCCGTGGTTGGGGCCATGCTTGCCTGGGTGCCGCCAATCGTCAGAATTACTGGGTGTTGGGTGTTGGCAAGGCGCACTTGTTGAGACTTACCATTTCGGCCATGCTGGCGATGGCCGCCAAGAAGCCGACGAAAGTCCCCGCATATATCCAGATGGCGCCGGCAGTGCCGCCATTAGTGAGGGAGAAAGTGGATGCGGAGAATTGGGCCTCCCAAGTCGCCATCAAGACCATTGTGAACCCGAAAATGGTCAGGAAGTGGAAGTTCCGCTTGGTCTGTTGCTCCTTGCCCATCCTATGCATATCCTGCTGATCGGCTCCGGTGCCTCGTCTCTCCCTGTCATGATCAGGCGTGTCGGCCTCGATCTCACGCTGTGGCGATTCATCTGTAGTGTAGTCCTTCAGAACGAAGGACTCCGTGGCCACAGGACGCTTGAGAGCCGTCATTTTGTCCCACGACGGTGCGCAGCGATCTGTGATGACCACAGTGCTGCCGAACCACACGAAATCGACCGTCTTGGCAGTGCAATGATGAATGAGCAAACTACATCTTCAGTTCACGACACCACCGGCAGCCGAGGCGGCCAGAGGGTGAGGTGGGCGCGGCGTGGGCGGATCGTGTCCGACGACGCGCATACTTTGCAGATGGACCCGCCATTTTCTCGGAGGAAGCTGAGAAGAAAGACGCTGATCTTCACAGCTTTTGGATTGGCCCTCCGCTGGCTGGTCGGCGGTAGTCAAAAGTGTAAAGCGAGTAGACTTTGCCATGCGTGGAGTCACATTAGGCCCACTTGCGTCTCCATGTACTGATACCGTTCTGTACCGTCAATATGCAGCGTTATAACTTCATAGAAAATAGACACATCAACTCACGAACTACCCTCGCCGATTGAGAAATTCCAGAGCGATAGACAGCGTGGGTTCTAACTATCTAGGAACTCATTCTCACACTGCAGCATTGCATCCATACCAACTGACTGACTGGCTGAAAGACACGGTGACATGTCAACGTCAGCCACATCAGTCCATCACAAAGATGTTTGATGGTCGATGGTTGACACAATGCTGGTGAACGGTTGATATAAGGTGACTAGCATGACTACCGTTGACGTGAATCATTAACGCTTTCTCGTGTCAGTCAGTCAGTCAGTCAGTCATTCAGTCAGTCAGTTCGTCGACCAAGTTTTGACCGACTGTTCACACGTCTGATCCGTAAGTCCGTCGCCAGTCGTCGATCCGCTGACGCTTCCAATCATGGAACTCGTGAGAGCTGTAACTATCCCACGGCTGCACCACATCTCGCATATCCTCCGCCATGTCGCGCTCACGCCGCAGTCTAGCCATCTCAGCCATGTCGGATCCCCTCCAACCTCTGCCACGCGGCACATCGTCCGCTTCCGTCTCTTCATTCGGGAAGCCCTCCCATGCGTTCATCCATTGCATGACTTTGGGCGTCGCGATGTAAGTGATGTACTTCTCTCGGAGCTTTCTGGTTTCCGGGCACCAGCTGGACCCGGTCCACCCATCTGATGGATGCGAACCTCCGAATTCCGGAACGTCGGACTCGACGACTTCATGGAGTGCCAGCGGCTGGGCACCCGCTCGCAATGCTTCGTCTCGTTTTCTCATAAACTTTTCCTGCGTCGAGCGAAGCTCCTGGATTGTCTTGCGCCGATCTTCCACTCGCCGTCGGTCGAAATCAGCCCTGGTAATCCTCGGGTCCTTTCGAAAGGCCTTGACGAGCTCTTCGGTAGAGTCGAGGAGGAATTCGTCGTGCGCTTTACGTTTGTTGTTGGTGGCATTCGTCCCGCCGTTGTACACACGGACCATCTTATCTGTCAAAGGTGGAACCGCTGGAAGAAGACCTTGCGATGCTGGGGCTGCGCGATCCGGGACTGACTGGACCCGTCGTGGAGGGGGCAAATCTTGTCGCTCCTGCATCAGCGCTTGTTGCAAGAGATCATAGAATTCTTGCCTATAAGCATCGCGAAGCTCGAGGCGACACTGCCTCGCACGTTTGCTCTGGTCAATCTTCTCCCTGATCTGGTCAATTGCTGCCATCGCCTCAGCCCGGCCCGGACTCGACACGATACTCGTGTCTTCTCTTGTCAACCGCTCCAGACTGGCCTCGTAATCCGCGAGTCGCGCCTCTTCACCTCGGACGAGCTCCTTATAGTCGCGTGCATTCTGGAAGCTCTCCTGCAGCGCCTGTGTGAACAAGCAGTCTGTCTTTCCTTGGCAATGCTCCAGAGCCCATGGCCATGCTGCGAACAGGTCGTCTTCTTCCTGCGCGGCGTCATGGACACCAGACCTGGCTGCATTGATTGATTTCTCGCCATCCAGCCTCGCTTGCTCTTGTTTCTGTGCCTCAATGACCTTGAGCAGATTTGAACGGGAAGAACGAGCATGGTCACCTGAACTTGGATCTTGGCGGTCATAGCGCATCTTGCTCCAGTCGATTGTCTGCTGCAGCATATTCCATCTGCGAGTGATTTCGGCTTCTTGTTGCATCAACAGCTTCAAGTCGGTATGGCGTTGAATTACTCGCGTCGCAAGCCGCGTGAAGTCAGAGCAGCTTCCTCTCCATTTGGTGATTCTGCCAGACTGCGGGTCGACCCTATTTTTGCCCTGTTTTGACGGAGACTTAGATCCCCTTGAGCTATTCTTCCTTGCGTCTCTTCGACCTTCGATCACTGGAGATGGCCGGTACTGGACACTCTGCGCCTGCTGCCCAACATCCGGCCAGCTTGGATGAGTCCGGTTTCGCGATGGTGACCAGAACCTCGCCCAGACCTGCCGGAACCAGTCAAATGGCATCTTGGGCGTATTTGTCAAGCAAGGTCGGAATCGTTTGCGAGGCAGAAGACGGCCTCGTTGGAATGTTCTTCTAAAAAGCCCTGTCAGTCTTGTCCTTTGTCATTCCTGCCGCTTGTGTCGATGCATCAAAGCATACTTCTTTGATGGAGCCGCGTCCGCTGTGGGATAGGTGTCTCTTGGGCTCTGCTCACGCAATTGTGTCCTGGTCATGATGAAAATAAAGTCTGGCTTGCAAAGTCTTTGCCCATGTTTTCACTCCAATGCAAGTGAGGTGAATTTGCACAATGAGCAACATAGAATCACTTTCACGTACGATTGGACCAATTGCGATCTTCGTAAGCAGTGCATGAATTGTTCAGGTCTGTCACTGTCAATGAGCCACTGAGTGTATTGTGGATGCTCAGCTTACCGGAACATAAGTGTACAGGTACGTGATAGTGATTCCATCAGTCAACCAAATGATCAACCAGTTGATTACTTGACGGTGACTTTTGAACCGTCACGCTGTTAACAGATAATCAGCCGCTGATGTGAGCAGTAATCAACTCGATCAAGTAGTCAACAGCGTCATTATGCAGTTGACGGTGTCATTAAGCAGTCAAACGGTTTCAAAAACATCAACCAGTTGATTGATTGATGGAACTACTGATTTCAGTCATCACTCTCGAACTCTGCTACATCCTTTCCGACGCCAGCCGGAATCCGCGTCCTCTGCAACTTGCTCTTATTCAACCACCCCTCGAAAGCGAACATTCCGCCATCAATACTCTTTCCCTTCGGCAGGGACGGCGGACACTTCAATGTGAATGGTTGTGACGGAACCTGAAACTCAACAGCGCCAGAAGCAGGATCGCCAGCTGAAGCTCCCAATTGCGAAGGCGCCGCTGGATTGCTATAGCTGCCTGCGCTGAGCTGTGGTGTCCATGAGAATCTGGGCGTGACTGGAGGCACGAGAGAGCTTGGCGACTCTGATGCGCCTGGATTCAGCCTCTGCCTCTTGTTGGAATCCTGAGCTAAGCTCAAGCTTTTGTTGTATGCCTTCATCGCGACCCGATCAAGCCAACTACATTGAGAGTGCTTTATCCAACGCAGATTCAAATATGTCCTTTTCTTAGAGACGTCAGAAGCATGTCCTGCAAGCGCATCGGCAACATAGTTGCCTGGGCATATGGCGTGGCCCTTGACCCAGAGGAGCGCGACCATGATGTTCATGGACTGTAGAATGCCGAGCTTTTGGACAATGTCATCGACAATTCCAAGATAGCTTGGTCGGGGCTTCGAGTAGTACAGGACCTTTTTGAGGCAGCTCAATGCGGCTTGGCAGTCTGTGCGAATGATCAGCCGCTCGATGCTCTTCTTTCCCATGTTCTCGATTCCGTGGCCCAGACCGCGATCAATGCCACACAACTCGGCAGTCAGCGAATCTGCTGGACCGAGTGCCTTGAATTCGCCGATCCAGTTGCCGTCTTCCAGCAAAGCGATCGAAGCGCCACCATGGTCCCCTGTTCCGTAAACACTCTTTTTTGCTGATCCGTCTGTGCACACCACATAATCGTTAGCTTCTATGCGGAAATTCTCAATCCAACGGGCAGTTCCGTCTCTGTTGTGTCTGGTATAAGCACTGCGATCGAGACTGTCAATGTACAGCCCGCTTTCGCAGCTCTCGTTTTGAGCAGCCGACCATTTTTTATTGCCTTGTACACTGCGCTTAAGCTTCTTGCTCAGACCTGGTACGCCAGGTGCTGTAATTGGCGACGCGCTCCGCAGAGTTGCTTCGAGCACGCGATCAAGCACTCGGCGCAGTCTGTCAGCCATCGTTCTGAGTGCAGGTAACTCATTGCCGTGATGCAAGAGTAGGCCAATGGCACTGTTTAGTGCATCGACTGCTTTTGGCGTTCTACCCTGCCCTAATTCTTCGAGCAGGATCCACATTTTATTGTGGTCATCAATGATGCCGTCTGAGGACAACATGCAATCATAAATCTCAGCCCTGATTTCATCAAGCTCATCGCGATGTTCGTGTTGATGACGCTTCCGTTTCCATGGGGCATCTACATCGATTTCTGCGGTCTCCTTGGATCGACCAGGGCCAGACAGGTCTGCTCGCCTCGAAATGCTCACCTTACCGCCAGGGCAACTTGCATTGTTGTCGAGAAGCCCAAAACCACCTGGTGACAGGCGCGACACTCTCGCCGGGCTCAGACTGTGTGTCGGGCGACAATCCACAGGCTGCGATGAATCGGACATCCCGGCTAAAGAAGGTGAGCTGGAATTTGTCGAGCATGGTGGCAGACTGTCGCACGACGTCAGCTCTGTAGAGGTTGATGGCGGGTCGAGTGTCGCAGCGGGTGATGGGCCGTCCTCGATAGGTCTCGGATGCGCATGGCCAGCTCCTGGATCAGCCGGATTCTTATGTGTGCTTGGCAGCGCAGGCGATGGCGGCAGCAGAGTGTCGCCATGCTCTGGACTGCGGCTCGACTCTCTCATTTGCACAGTAGCAGACTGAATGATGCGAGTCGCTACCTTCGCACTTCGGCTGACGTAGTTTGGTGTAGCAATGGCTCGAAGCGGTGGACCTATACTTGTGTTAAAATTGAATGCGGTGCCAGGATGCGCCAGCGATCGAGCGCGCAGATGGACGCACAGATAGCTGTGCTAGAAGCTCAAGCAAAATGCACACAGGACCCGTAGAGTTTGAAGTGCAATCCGTACGTCTGTGTTAGTCCACGGCTTCCGTCCGTGAGCTGTGACTTCCTGAGGCGGCTCTTACGTGAGAGAAAGCCAGTGTCTGTCACAAATGTACACCAGAGCGGTTGCAATCTAGCTCTGATGTCCGGTAATCACCACTGGGTCTGGCGCGCGAGCATTCCAGCTTCAACGAGCAACTTCTACCAGAGTAGCCAGGAGATACGGAAGTGAACTTACAAAGAGGCGGTACCAGCATACAATGCATCATTAATCATAGTTGGCAGTCCTGTCACCATGAGCTGTAGCTTACCTGCAGGCCACCATGGCCACGCCTATCATACAGAATCCGTAGACACCCCTAGAAGCACTTCGGAGTATCAGATCAACGAGCCGTATAACGCCAGGCATGGTGAAGATTTTGTACAGCGTATCGCAAGATCGACAAACGCCTCGAAAGTCCAGCCATATCCACAGATGTTTTGAGCCGCGCTGCTTCGGTACGGACTGCGTTCATATTGATATGACACTTCTCTAGACCTGGAGGCGTTTCTCAACTTGTACTTGATCGCACCTGAGCAGGTGCGTCAATATGGAGGATAGTGAGCAGTGCAGACCAGCCAGCGTTCCCGTATCCCGCGAAGGCATCTTCCTGCAGAATCCTTTCGCTGTGCTAGCGTCCATTACAAGACCGAGTGGAGGCGGTTCCGCTACCCACCACCAAGGGCATAATGTCTTGACCGCCGGAACCTTGAACCACACTCCAGGCCGGTGAGAACAAGGCCAGTCAAGCGTTGCATGGCCGTTGGCGCACAGAGGGCACGGTGAGACACTCGCGCAAATAGGTACCACAGCTACAGAAAGCTCGTTAAATAAATCAACTCACAATGTTTGAATCATCATGTCCCCAAGTGCACTTGCGAGTGTCGCTGCAAAGAAGGGCCATCATGCGGCTACATGTACTCCGTATTATTGAGGAGGCGCTGATGATGGATGAAGTTGAGGTGAAACGGCAATTCCCGCCCGCTGGATCCTGGTTCTTCGATTGGTACAACCGAATCACGTCTGGAACAATTTCCCAAAGGAGCCTTCGATGGCAAGACTGCTCTTCGCAAAAGGGCGTGAGCTGCAAGACTGATGAGGAGCCAACCGCTCATTATGGAAGGCGCGCAAGGCGCAAACGCACCCCACGCACGCACGTGCCGTGATGTGAACTTGGCTCAGCCCCGCTGCCGTCACTGATTAGCCAAGGTATCTACTACCTATCTTCTGACAACACCATATTCCACATCCTGAAACCTGCATTGCTCATCACCCACCGCAACTATGACAGACGCCCAAGCAATCTTCGACTACGCGAAACGGCAATTCAACGACATCGCCAACGACGTCGAGCGGCACTTCGAGCAAACAGCACAACAGCTCCGCGAATGGATGCCGCAGGACACACCCTTCGCTCGACCACCGCCACCAAAGCGATTACCGCCGCCTTCAGCACTACAGATAGCGAGTCGATGGGTGAGCAGACATCGAGCGACGACAGCCGCCGCGGTGGCGTTCTTGGTGACGGGGAGTATCGGGGCCTTTGTCTATGTTCAGAACAACAGCAGGAAGCGTAAGAGGAGGGCGCGAAGGAGTGCCAGTGGTGCTCGGACAGATGTAGTGGTCGTGGCGGGCGCGGTGGCAAATCCATTGGCCAGCGCGCTGTATTTGGATCTGGAGAGGAGAGGGTTTGTGGTGTACGTGGTGGCCAACACGGCGGAGGATGAGCAGTATATCCGCTCGCAGTCACGAGTTGACTTGCTTCCCTTGCGGATGGATCTGACAGATCCGTTTGCGGCGCAGGACCAATTGGTTCGGTTCAAGAATCTGTTGCAAAGAGATCACTATGCGTTTGACGGCGCGGAGCCGCATAAGTTGAACTTCGCTGGTCTCGTTTTGGTGCCGGATACACGGTCCATGCCTGCCAGGGTTGAGGACATCAGCAGCGAGGAATGGAGCGATGCACTGAATGCCAAGGTGCTGAACACCGTCGCCACGACCCAGCTCTTCCTGCCCTCCGTCATCGAACACAAATCCAAGGTTCTCCTGTTGACGCCATCCGTGACGCCAGCTCTTAGGCTGCCAGGCCACGCGGTAGAAAGCACAGTCTACGGCGCTCTATGCGGCTTCTCCGCTTCCCTCGCCGCCGAGCTAAGACAAGAAGACATATCGCTATCCCACTTCAAACTAGGCAATATCGACATCCCGGCCATGACCGCGAAGAAGCGGCGAGAAGGTGCACCGCAGTCTCGGATCAAGGTCACGCCATTGAGGAAGCTGCATGACTCAGTATTTGACGCGCTGGTCGCGAAGAACCCAAGCGGGACGTGGTATGTCGGGCGAGGCAGCGTGGCGTATGGTATCATTGGGAGCTGGGTGCCGAGTAGTTTCATCGGATGGATGATGGATGCAGGGAGGAAGCCGGCTGAGGTGGAGGAGGTCCGTGAGGGTGAGGATGTGATGAGAGGGAGTGCTGGGAGTTTGACTTGGGAGAAGGTGGAGCAGGAGTGAGGCGATTGCGAGGCAAACGCTTGAAGATTCGACTTGTGAATTTTACGATATCACGATTGCCGGCGTGGAGAGACTCTATACTCAGCAATTCATGGAGGCAAAGTGCCAGGTTTGAAAGATGATAGCCTCTTAACTCAGAAATGCAGTTGTGGCAATATTAGAGACAGAGGCAGGCAGTCGATGGATCGGAAGCATGGTGATGCTGGGATGAGTTCCATCAAAGTTATCGGAGGGCTTTGCACATGGTATAGGCAAGCCTGTGAGCGCTATGCTGAACTAACCGCCGTTGTCTCTGGAAGCACTCTGCATATCCGTCTGACGCCGACCTCAGACACTCCCTGTCATCGAGCTCGCCTTCTTGCGCCGTTTTCCAACCTTGTGCTGGATTCCGCCCTATCGACAGGATGCGCCATCATGCCTGTCTAGAACTAGCTCCACGTCGGACCTTGACCTTCCTCCACCCATCCCGATGACGAAAATGTCTGCACTCCGGGCAAGTGATCAGAACCCCAGCAAAACCCCGCTTGATCGAATCTTCGTCGATGCACCAGCCGCAGTCTGGGCATTCATAGCACATCTCTTCCTGCAGCTCTGGCCCCTCCTTGCGCACATCGCGGTCCGCCTCTTCTTGCATCCTCCCCAGAACCGCCATCAGCAACTCCGGACACCCCTTCGCCACACCCCTAAACGCCGACCCCCCCTCATTCGACGGCGCAAGCAACCTATGCTTCACCGCCAACCCAGCAACGACCTCGCAGATCTCCGCCGTCGCGCCCGCCACCTCAAACGCCTCGGCCGCCGCCTCCGCGAACGCCGCGCCCGCGTACTCCTTCTCCGCCACCTCCCGGAACCGCGCGACCGCCAACTGCTTGAGCGGCGGGATGTCGTACTTATCCGCCAACACACACATCTGCACATGGTACCGCAGCGCGCCTCTTGCGGGGTCCTTGTAGCCGAGGCGGTAGAGGTAGTGGATCAAGGCCTCGACGCAGGCGGGGTCTTCCTGGTCGGAGAGGTCGACGCGGTGGGTCCGGACTTCCTGTGTTTGGGTTGTTAGCTGCTAGAAGGAGATTTTCGAGGGGGAAACATTGGTACCGCGAAGGCGCCTTTGCACCATTTGGCGAGCACGGGGGAGTGGAGGCAGAGGACGAGGCGGTGGACGGGCCATGCTTGTGGGCCGCAGGTGATGGTGAAGTCGCAGAGGTCGGGGTCGGTTTGGTGGCTTTGGGGGCGGTGTCAGCTTCTGATCGGACTTGTGTGTGGTGTGGAGAGACGCTTACTTTGCGAGTTGGGTCAGTACTCCTTCGCGGGCGGCATCTTTGCTGGAAGATTTGCTGTCCTTTGCAGCGCTAGACATGGCGGTTAGAGAGGAACGAGACGGTGACGGTGTCGTTTCGTGCTTTGAGGGGTCTGTTGGAGAGGATTTTGATCTTGGGTGCTACGAGTAGGGAAATTGTGACGTTACGTCAGCCGCCTCGTCACATGCAAGCGACTAGAATCAAGAAGTTGGGCACCGTCGGAACTAGACATCGATGGAGCTGCGATCGAATTCACGAGGATCTGCTTAAACTTTGCATTCGCGAAGACATTATATGCGTTGCCTAACAGGCAGCATCAAGACTCACGAGCTACTCAAACCATCTTGGTCCTCCTCAACATAACCTCCTCCGCCCTCGCCGTTTCCTGTCTCCGCCCCTCTAGCACACGATCATAACTCGCCTGCACCCTCCCCGCAATCTCCTCCGCCGGCGTCTCCATCCCGACCAACCCAATGAACTTGCCAATCTTCCTCCGCTTGATCCTCACCCGATCCTTCTCCGACAACCCATCATAAGGGATCTTCCCACTGCCCTCGCCCTCCGTCGACGGCACGCCAGGGTTCTGCAGGTCCTCCACCGTCCTCATGAGATCGGTCAGGAACTCCTGCTCCTGCTGGCTGAGTCTCCGGCTTCGTCGGCGCGGGGAAGAGGCGGAGGCTGATGGTGGGGCCGGTCGGGCGAGGAAGTCTTTGTCCCAGTTCATGTTCGCGGGGTAGTGGTGGGACCACGGGCCGGGCGTGCTCTGGTGGTAGTAGTGCGCGATGCTGTCGAGCTCGTCCTCGGTGAGGAGGTGGAAGGCCATGAGGGTTTTGGGGAAGTTGGGGTGAGGGGGGCCGGAGGGGAGGGGGACGAGTGGTGAGAGTTTGAGCTGGAGGGTGGCGATTTTCCTTAGCAGCGCGCTGTTGCGGCGGGTTGTGGGTGCCATGGTGGTGGTGGTGGATGTGTGGAGTTTTGGTGGGCTGCTGGAGGATGTCAAGGTGTCTGCGACCTGCGCAAGATTTTTCGGGTGAGTCAGTGCAGCGGTTGTGGGAGAGAGTGGGAGAGTGAGAGAGAGCACGGTGTGGATGGACTCTTTTGATGAGGCGGTGGACAGCAATATAGAGGTCACCTATGTTGACTGATGATATTGCTGATGCTATTATGTGACTCCTTTGTCCGGTCGATGTCTGTCTCGCGTGCACTGGGGCTGACCGAGATGTTTTTTGTCGTGGAGACAAAGACAAGGAGTTGGCCGAACTTGCGTGTCTTTGTGCGGCAGCAGGAATTTGAGAGCGGGACTTGACGCATGGCAAGTGGGAGCGAGGCATCATGTAGTGGAGGCGAGTGCTCTCTTTGGATCTGGGGAGTCTGGGCTGATCGGAGGAGTCTGGGCCTGATCAGAATGGACAGTGATCATTGTTGTATTCGCCGTCGCATTACAGCTGTCCCGTTGCAGACATCTCCTGTCTCATTGCTTTTGATGTCAAGACCCGTGAGCAAGAGTAGGTAAATGTGTGCGCACATCCCATGTCTTGGCAAACCCACCATCGAATTCAACACCCGCATCACCTCCGCCATCACCAATTCCTTTCCACGCGCCCAGTAGAACACCACACTTGAAAACACATCAAACTAATTGGCGAGCCCACCATCGAGTGCTCCCAACATCCGGATCGCCTTCCACATCACTCACGACCCTGTCCCGGCGCCAGTCCAACACATCATCAACACCTCCAGCCAAAGCAACAGCTTCCTTCTCAAGCCACCCAGCCCACAGGCCGAGCATACTTATGAAAAAAGGATGGTTCTTCGCGTCAGCTGGAGGCAGTGCAATACCAGCGACACGGTGCCGCCGCCTATGAGCAAGCCCAGGGAGGCGACAGCCGGCTTCAAAAATAAGATTAATCTTGAAGTCACCGTAGTGACGTTTCAGAGATTAAACTGAAAAGAACAGATACTACACTTGATCTCGAGGGTTGTTAGCGGTTGAACTCGATAGAAATGGAGGAAAGATGTTGAGGGAGGAGGTAGGTCGGAAGCCGGAGGAAGACGTACCTAAGCCAAAAGGCAAAGAGAGCTAGGAAGAAGAAGAAGTGGGAGTGGTGGGAGAAGCAGGAGATTATTATACCTGTGGAAAGGCGCTAGCACGGGCCATGTGAGTGCTGCCAAGGAGAGGATGAGTCAGGTGAGACCATCACGAGAAGTACCGGTCGGAGGTACCGATTTGGTGAACCGACCGGGAAATGTTCGGCCAGCATCCAACAACCCACTGGGGAGCCTCCTCTCTTCCCTCCTACTGGACTGCGCGCAGCTGTCATTCTCGGTCCTCGTGAAATAATCAACACTCTTGCTTTCTCTGTCCACAGCTGTTCAGCGATGACGACTCGCCTAAACGCACCCTTTTCACGGCTCTCAGGTTGATTCCCTGCAAAATACTTCTTACACTCCGGAGGGCTTTGGCAATCAAGAGGTCGGTGGAACAGATAGTGAGGGGTAGACCTCAGCTGAGACAACGGCTGTATCGTCGAGTTACGTTGGGGAACCGCAAAACGCTTATGACGCTCCGGAGGGCTCTGTCAATCAAAAGAGGTCGGTGGAACAGACAAGGAACAGCGATCCCATCAGTCAATAATAACCGCTTGTATTGTCGACAGCGGTTGTACTGCTTACTGATTTGTTAGCGGTGTAACCTCCTGGTGGTGTGTAGCTGCGCGGGGATGGAATCCGAGAGGTCCTCGAAGCGCAGGAAGCTGGATACATTCGAGACTAAAAGCACGAGTAAAAGAACGAATTGATTCTAGGTGTTTAATTAATCTTAGAGCTAGTAGGATCCTATATGACAACCTCAACTCCATAATGTCACTCTCTGCGACTTGATCAACCTCTTTCCTGCTCAGATCAGCAGCTGATGATGTACGTGTTAAACGCGTGACGGCCTAGCAGTCACAATTAACTAGTCGACCTACTTGATCGATTGGTAGACTAATGGAATGACTGATAGGCAAGGGCAGACGCCCGCTGAGAGAATGGCAGTATCGTCAAATCAGGCTCTTCACTTCAACCTTCCTCACCGACTTCTGGATTTCGAGCAAGTGCACAAAAGCATAAGTCCTCCTGACGGCAGCCTGAGATCTCTGAGCATGCCAACTTCAAGGCTTCTACCAGCCACGCCCTGCTTGTCGGCATCCGTATGTATCTTGCAAAGTATGTTTTCCTCGCCCAGTATTTCAGTCCATGTCTTGACACCGCATTGGATGTCCAAGTTGAGCTGCTTCTGGACGGACTGCGGCATGTCAGGATGCTGAACTGGAGCTTTACGCTGAGCGGATTGACTACTGCCCTGAGCCGGCAGGATCTGCGGCTGATTCCTTGGTTGGTTTCCTGGCTGGTTTCCTGGTGGTTTCCCGGCTGGTTGGTGCCCTGGTCGTTGCCCGGCGGCTTGGCACCCGAAAGGTTTGGGCGCCTGGCAAAGAGCGAGGCAATTTGCATTCCTGCGCGCAACTCATTGAATGACCGAGAGCGGTCTGTCACGACCTTGCGCTTTTGTGCTTCACTGTGGATCCTACAATCGAGATTATTCTTACATCGCAGGCGACCAGCGGTTCTGATGGTGGGGACAGCGCATTGAGTGTCTGGGTCGACGTCCATGGCGCCAGACATTGTCGCACCCTCCTTGGACTCGGCACAAGCGAGTATTGGCGCTAGGATATGTGTGTGTAGCGCCGCATGTCTACTCCAATCCACGTAGAGCCGTCGCCAATAGCGTGATCGCGGAGGTGTACGCCCTTTGCAGCGCTCACGGCAATTATTGATGGTTTCTCGACCCAATACGATGCTAGTTTCGTTGCACTGAGCAGTAGAATGATCGCCATGAACACTTCTTAGCGAGGAGCTATCAAGTTCCGAAGGCTCTCACGGCGCGTCAGCGCTGGTATGATAGATATGGAGTGGTAGCAAGGAGGCATAGTCGGTGCGCCTTCTTGTCAATTTTGTAGAGTATCTGTATGTTTCGAAGTACAGAATCGGGCAGAGTTGAAAGAATATGTGTCGGACAAGCAGGAACTCGGCAGACGGGCCGCAGTTAGTCTTCCACATGCTTCCGTCTGTAAGCGTCTGTATGATTTTGCTTACCCCGAGGCAGTGACTGACACCGAAAAGTTGGTAACATGGACGGACAAGGGCATGATTGGCTCCAAACAGGGCATTCTCCAGTCTCGCAGAAGATGCGGAAGTCGACAGCGCGCAAGAATATGCAGGATACGCGCAGCATAGGTGCGGCCGGATTGCAACAGTCCTTCCAGCAAGCAACACCTGCGCCAAGTGACGCGGCAACAGGACCAGCTCAGCAAGACGACAGCGAACAGATGACTACGGAGACCGGCCATGCGTTTGGAGCTCTGCTGCTACGACCAGGGCACGACACGGCCGCCGAAGCGCCTATCAGAACGTGGCGTGGAGGAAATGTCCAGCGTAGTAGAGGCTCCAGTCACAGAGGAAGATGCATCCTTTGATAGCGGTGTCAAGCTCGAGACCGCCGAGTCAGACGAAGCAACCGCAATTGGCTCGGGCGCCTCTGGCCAAGACGAAGAGGTCACTGTGGATCAGTCCTCGAACGAGGCGCGGGTATACCATAGCAAGTATGCAGAGTTATCTCAAGCCTACAACGACAAGAGGTACGCCTACTGCCGTGAAGGCTGCCTGGATCTCCTTACCGAACCGAACCTCCCGCGATACACTCGTATCCAGACCCTCCAGATGATATCGACCATAGTCTCTCCGGAGCATGCAGAAGAATTCCCGCGCGAGCTGACGACATCCTATCCGAGATGGACGCTGCGAAGTTCCAGGTCCAGCTTCTGAAAGAAGACAACAAGAAGTGAAGCGGGACTTGGCCGTGTGGCGTGGAGACGGCACGCTTGACCCATACACCCCGACTCAGGAATGGGAGGAGCTGCACGAGATGATCGTACAGGAGAGGGAGGGGGCAGACTACAAACCTGCAGCAGACCGAGAGAACTAAGGGGCCTCAATTAACGAGAGAGGTCCGGACAGCCAGCATCAAGAAAGACCGCGCCTGACTCGCCCAAAGACAGCGCCATGTCGGAAGCCAGTGTGCAAGGTCAAGGGGTCGCCTACGGACAGTCTAATGACAAGTCACCACGGGCTTGACGATACCCTTTGAAGGAGAGATGCTTCTTGACTGATAAGAGACCTCGGTCGGGGTCGGGAAAATGTTGTTTTGTGGTCTAGAAAACTGGGGATGAGGTGTGATGGTAGCTCATAAGTCACGTGCAAAGACACATACGCCTGCTTCCCCCACTCCTTCTGTTTCTGTGCACGTGACTTATGTAGCGAGCAGTGATGGAAAGAACGCGCGAGGCACGAGTCAGGTGTTGTTGCATGTCCAAAATTCGGGCATAGAAAGACGTGTCGTTATGAACAGGTATATAGTGGATCACAAGTGAAGCGAGATCAACAGTTACAAGCCCACTCCTCTCCCCACCCTCCATCCTCATCTACCTCCTCCTGCCCACAACAGGCCTCACGACCGCACTCCCCTTCCCAGCCACCACCTTCTTCACACTCGCACTCCCCAGCTTCTTCACAACACCCGGCCTCCCCTCCGGCTCCGCCATCTCCCTCGCCCTCCTCCGATCCCTCTCAATCTCGAGTTCCAACTCCGCCTTCTTCGAATACTCCACCTCCCGCCTGCCCCCCGGGCCCAACCCCTTCTCCCGCACACTGTAAAACACGCCGCCCAGATCCGCCAACCAGTGCGCGTCCACGGCCGTCACGCACGACATGTACTCTTTGGACGTCAGGATGAGTTCGTGATACACGACGTAATCCGGGGGGTCGCCGGAGTTGAACAGCGCGGAGGTGGGGTGTAACTGCACGGAGACGGAGGTGCGGAGGTTGACGTACTCGCCGAGGCCTTTGCGCCGCGCGGCTTGATGGTAGTAGCCGGAGCAGATGCACTCGCGGACGATGTCGAGGTCGTAGCCGCATGAGATGAGGGGCAGTTTGTTGGAGGCCATGATGTCTTTGATTTGGTCGCGGATCTCGCGCGCGCGGTGCAGGGCTTTGGGGTGCAGGAAGTGCTTGACGCACCAGCCATCTTTCATGCCGTTCGCGATCCACTGTTGATAGACAGTCAAGAGGGTAAGGTGGTCAGAGTCATGGACGAAGAATTTCTCGCGCGCGGCGTCGGATTCTTCGAGCCGCTCTTTGGGGCGGTAGAAAACGGATGGGACGGAGAGCATAGCGACGATCGTGAGCATTTCTTCGCTACACTTGTAGGTTGTGGCGCTCATGAGGACGAGTTTGGCGAGGGAGGGGTCCATAGGGAAGGAGGTCATTTGGCGGCCGAGGTCGGTGAGTTCGCCGAGGTTGGTGAGGGCACCCAAGGCCCATAGGTCGAAGAGGGAGGTCGTGATGGTGTCTTGGGGTGGAGGGTCCATAAAGTCAAAGTCGAGAAGGTCTTTGACGCCGAGAGATTTGAGAAGGAGGACGGTGTTGGCCAGGTTTGTCCGTTGGATTTCAGGTATCTGCGCCATGTACAGCTCATCTCGGAAGGCGCGTTCCGTATAGAGATGAAATGCCTTGCCGGGACCAGTACGTCCAGCACGACCGGCACGCTGGGATGCGTTGGCTTGCGAAATAGGTGTGATCTGCAGCGTGTCCATGCCCATTCTCGGGTTGTACACTTTGAGCTTGCTAAACCCACAGTCAACCACATACATGATGCCATCGACGGTCAATGAGGTCTCAGCGATGTTGGTGGCGATGATGACTTTACGCTCTTTCGCTGGCTCAAAGATCTTCGCTTGCAGATCTGCCGGCATCTGCGAGTAAATTGGCAGGATCAATAACTTGGGAGCATCGTTGAGCTGCGTCAAACGCTCGGCCACAAGCTCGCGAGTCACCTCGATATCTTCCTGACCCGTCATGAAGACTAGAATATCTCCTGCGGGCTGCGAGACATGTATGGCCAGAATCTGTCGCACAGCGCTGTCGACATAGTCTTCGCAGGGTGAACGGCTGTACTGTATGTCGACCGGGAACGTCCGCCCTGGAATGAAGAACTCTGGTGCACCACCGTAGAATCTCGAAAAGCGCTCCGCATTCATGGTGGCGGATGTAACGATGAGCTTGAGATCTCGTCGCCGCGCCAAGACCTTCTTGATCAGGCCCATCAAGACATCAGTGTTTAATGCCCTCTCGTGCGCTTCGTCCATAATGATACAGCTGTACTGATCCAGATCTGGATTTGTGAGCGACTCACGAAGCAGCACACCATCGGTCATGTATTTGATGGCGGTCTCTTTCGACGTGCAATCCTCGAAGCGAATGGCGTAGCCCACAGTGCTGCCGAGCGGCACTTCCATTTCTTCAGAGACACGTTTCGCCACTGACATGGCTGCGACACGACGCGGTTGGGTACATCCGATCATGCCGCCTTTCGCATACCCATCCTCGTACAGAAATTGTGTGAGCTGCGTAGTCTTGCCTGAGCCAGTCTGCCCGACAACGACAATGACTTGATTGTCACGTATCACTCGTAGCAGCTCTTCTCGAACGGCAAAGGCAGGCAAATACTCTCGTTGTTCTCGAAGCGACTTTGACCGTGAGAAATCAGACTGGCCATTGGCCTTCTTGAGGCTGTCGGCGAACTTGGAGCCCTTACTTTCATTCTCGCCATTCGTGGTAGGTGCTGCCGAATCTGTATCCTCCTCCTTCACACCCATGACATTACCCAACGCCGTCCCCGCCACGCCCGTCGCTTCCTGGGCCTGCTTCTGTCGCTCCTTCTGCTGCCGTCGCTCCTTGACCACATTGCTGCCTTTCCGTGCAAACACCGCCATGTCACTCTGCGGGTCACGCACGGCACTGATGGGCTCGAGTTGTTTGGTGAAGATGGTCTTGCCGTCGAGGAACGGCGGCTTGAGGTCGTGGGTCAACAAGTGGATGCGGACATCGTCGTTGTCGTCGTTGAAGTCGTGGAACTGATCTCGGGTCTGGGCGACGCTGCTGGCCAACATGCGATTCGTCTCCCAAGAGTCATTGTCCTTCTGTCTCTGCAAATGCTTGGGGTTCACCCGCTGGCGGACGGCCATCTTTTTCTCCAACAGCTGCGCCTCCTTCTCTGCATCGGCCCAGGAGGCATCGTTGGTGGCGCCGAATGCGTAGGAATGTTCATCGCCCAACACGCCGCCGCCCTCCTCCTGGGTGTACCACTCCTTGTCCAGCGCCGCCACATCTTCGTCCTTGACGCCTTCCTCGTTGCCTTCGAATCGATCGTGCGGACTCTGGGGGCGTCGGGGAGTGCTGCCGCGATAGTGGGGCGTGCGTGATGGGTCTTGGTCGACTCGTCGTCGTTTGGGACTACGCTCGCCGGTCATGATGATGATGCGGCGCTTGACAGAAAGCCGGGCGTGATACTTACCGGCAGGTTGATTAATATTGGTAAATAGGTGTGTCGGTCATGAATAAGAGGAGGCATGTGAAGAGTTCGAGGGCGGAAATGGCCCGCTTGGCTGGAAGATCAACAATTTTTGCGAAAGCATCGACATCAATATCATCAATATTGCGAGGCAGGACATACGGATGATAGGCCTTGCGCAACACGGGTCCCATATCTAGGTAGTATCAAAACAGGGGATCCGTGATATTCATTAATCCACCGCTCAACATGGCCTCCACCATGATCACGGCATTAAGCTGGGTCCCACGAGGTCACGCAAAGCAGAACCCAACGCGATATGAGTTGGATCCTGAGGAATATGAACGAATCGCCAAGATGAGCAAACTCGAGCTGGAAGACGCCAAGGAAGGTCTTGAGGAGGCGCGGCAAGCTCTCAGCAAGACGACCGTCAGTGGCGACGCGGATGCCAAGGATGGTGCAGACGATCAAGACGACGATGAGGAGGAGGAGAAGGAGGAGGAGGACGACGAGGAGGAGGATGCCATCGCCGATGACGACGATGATTTGAAGGAGTGCGTTGAATCTCTTGCTTCGGGTTAATAAAATCTCAACTAATAATTCACCTACTCAGATACGACATGGAGCACTACGACGACGAACCGGACGTGCCCACCGAGGATGAGGACGCCACCGCCAACAACAGCATATTCGGCAACATCAAGTCGCTGGCTTACCACAAAGACCAAAACGACGATGAATATCTCACACTACCAGCGGACGGCAACGCATCCGACGACGAAGAACGAGAGGAACTGCAAATTCTCCCGACAGACAACCTCGTTTTGGCCGCAAGGATAGAAGACGAGGTCGCGCATCTAGAATGCTGTATGTCTCCTGTCAATCGCAAGCCCTCCTCATCAACTGACAGCACTCCAGACGTCTACGAAGACGAGGCCGACAACCTCTACGTCCACCACGACGTGATGCTCCCCGCCATCCCCCTCTGCGTCGAGTGGCTCAACGCCAAGCCCAACTCCCCCTCAGAACAGGGCTCCTTCGCCGCCGTCGGGACCATGGACCCGGAAATCGAACTCTGGGACCTCGACATCGTCGACGCCATGTTCCCCACCGCCATCCTCGGACCCAACCCATCAACCACCGACCCCCCCAAAAAGAAAAAGAAGAAATCCAAAACCCCGAACCCCACCCACCACACCGACGCCGTCCTCTCCCTCACCGCCAACCACCACCACCGCAACCTCCTCGCCTCCGCCTCCGCCGACCGAACCACCAAACTCTGGGACCTCACCACCTGCACCGCCGCCCACTCCTACACCCACCACACGGACAAAGTCTGCGCCCTCGCCTGGCACCCGACCCAACCCTCCATCCTCCTCTCCGGCTCCTACGACCGCACCGTCGTCGCAGCCGACATGCGCGCCCCCAACACCACCCCCGCCATCCCCCGCTGGGGCGTCGAGAGCGACGTCGAGCACGTGCGCTGGGACCCCCACAACGACCACACCTTCTACGTCAGCACCGAAACCGGCGTCCTCCACTGCTTCGACGCCCGCCACCTGCCCCCGACCCCGGAGAAGAGCCGGCCGACCTGGCGCCTGCAGGCGCACGAATCCCCCCTCTCGACCTTCTCCCTCAACCCCGCCGTGCCCGGCTTCATCGCCACGGGCTCCGTCGACCGACAGGTGAAGATCTGGGACGTCACCGAGGCGGGGCCGTCGATGGTGACGTCGCGCGATCTCGGCGTGGGCAAGGTCTTCTCGGCTGCGTTCGCCCCGGATGACGCTGTGGCGTTCCGGCTGGCGGTGGCGGGGAGCAAAGGCGCGGTACAGGTGTGGGACACGAGCACGAACAGAGCTGTGCGCGAGGCTTTCGCCACGAGAGTCAAGTTACCGGAAGCGACAGGGGAGGAGAGGCTGGTGGGCGTTGAGCAGGACGATGAGGTCGAGGAAGAGGAGGCGGAGGCGGAAGAGAACGGTGGCGATGGAGGGTGGGAGAGTATGGATGAGGATTGATGGAGAGGTCGTCAAATCATTCTTCTAACAAACACTTTTTACGTTCGCTTCCCGCTGCTCAAGCCCGCAGAGCCGCCGGCCCAATCCCAACGATCGTGTTGTACGTCCCGCTCCTGAAATCATCCGTAATCAGACTCAGACCCGTCGCGCCGAAATCCACCAGCTGCGGGTTCCCAGAGCTGTTGCTCCACTTCGGCCAGTCGATCAGCGGCGCGCTGGTGCCCAACGAGTTCGGATCCAGGTCGTTGACGAAACTGATGTAGTACTCCTGCACGGCATTCGTGTCCAGCGTCAGTTCCAGGGGCCCGTCGCCGTAGTCGACGAGGACGTCGAGCGCGTGCGCGGTGCCGATCACCGGCGTGCCGTGGAAGTACGTGTTCAGGTAGGACCAGACGTCCACATCCTTCCAGATCAGGGAGATGTAGTAGCGGCGGGTCAGGGTGAAGGTCAGGTCGCCGAGGACGGCGGCGAGGCGCTTGTACTGCGGGTAGATGTTGTTGAGGCTGCCGGTGTTGAAGGGGGAGCCGGCGGGCTGGCCGAGGAGGGGTTGGTCGGGGTAGGTGGCCATGATGGCGGCGACGTCACGGTGGGCGTTGGGGTTGCTGGGGAAGTAGGAGGCCAGGTAGTCGACGACTTGGGCGTTGGTGGTAATGTTGCTGAGGGAGAGGGCGAAGAGGGTGCCTTCGTCTTGCTCGTCGCCGATGATGACGGGGACTTTGGCGTACGCGCCGGATTGCACGGACAGCTCGGGCGATTGGGCCAAGAAGGTGTCGCCGGGGTCCGGGCGGGGGAGGTAGGAGAGGTCGAGGCTGCGGTAGCCGAAGATGGCGGGGACGTCTTCCGTGGCGGCCAAGAAGGTGGAGTAGGGGACGCTTCGCAGGCACTCGAGGCTGCCGGAGCCGGTGCCGCAGCCGGCGGCCGTGGACACGGAGTTGTAGATGGCCTGGGCCTGGGGCGCGGTGACGGGGTCGGCGGGCACGATGGAGCCCGAGTTCATGATGCCGCCGCGGAAGAGGGCCTTGCCGTTGTAGGTGTTGTCGCCGCCATTGATGACCGTGTGGTCGAAGACGGAGATGGAGCCCGCGGATTCTCCCCACAGCGTGACTTTGTCTGGGTCGCCACCGAACGCTGCGATGTTCTCTGCGACCCATTGCAGGCCGAGTCGCTGGTCGCGCAGGCCGAGATTGGTGGCGTGCTCGGCTGCGAGCTCTGAACCTGCCAGGAAGCCGAAGCCGGAAACGCTGCATCTTCACATCAGTCCCGAGATAATCAGAATGGATTGGGGAGAGAGAGACCTACCGGTAGTTGACAGCTACGTATATCACGTCCGCGCCAAGCTCGATACTCTTGGTCACGAAATTGCTCCCGTCGTACATGCTCGTCGAACCGAATTCGAACCCACCACCGAAGATCCAGAACACGACAGGCAGACTCGAATTGCTCGTCGCCGACGATGGTCGTTGCACATTGATCGTCAAGCAGTCCTCACCGGCGTCCTCGGCGGCCTGTACGGCAGGGGAGTCCAGCACCTCGGCGAGGATGGACGACGGGATCTCGGTGGTGTCGAGCTGCGCGAAGAACTGCGGACATGACCGGGGGTTGGGATTGCTGGTGATGGTTCCGTAGGACGTGTCAATCGTTTGCGGCGGTTTGAGACGGAGTGTGCCGGTAGGAGGCTTGGCGTATGGGATGCCTTTGAAGGAGTCGACGCCTAGGAGGGAGGTTCCGACGATGGTTCCGTTCTTGATGGTTACGGATGGTGCTGCCAGAGCCAGAGCAGGCAGCAAGGCTGCGAGGAGAGATGTGTGCATCGTGGTGATCGTTTGGGTGTGCACTTGGCCCGGGACGTGGGTGCCATTCTGAAGGGCAGTGGCCTTATAGTCCGTTTGGTTTCCGAGGCCTGATGATGATGCAGGAAGTGCATGTTCATCCGTTCCCACACGCCACCCGTGGCATATCTTGGGGTTGGTGGAGAGGGTCTAGTGGAAAGGGTTTCCAGTGACGCCATGGAGCGACCTCCATACTAGATACGGATACGCGCACTGTGCGCCCCGTGTGGTTCTAGGGAACACAAGCTTCGCGGTAGCCATCGCCTGGTTGTTTGGGCCGAGGAAAGTAAGTTCATGTTGGGCTTGGAGTGAGATCAAAAATGGAGCAGTGTGGGTCATTGTTATTCCGTCATCTTCCTCTGACATCCACGGATACATGTATGTGTGGGAATGCCGAGGGCGCCTGTGGCTTCCATCACATGCATGAGATCCTTTGGTTGCCGTCCGAGGAGTCTCGTATGGAAGCCTCATGACGACAATATATGTCGGGAAGCTCAACGAAAGTAGGTGTAGGGTCTGTCTCCAATAGCACACTCTCACATCTAAAGTCGGCTCCTGGTGTTCCGTGGTCGCCACGCAGGGCGTGTCGAACTCTAGACTCTTCATAAACCATATCATGAGAGAGGGCCAGCTGTATTGGCATTCAATACTCCAAGCAGCACGGGGTTCTACCTGATGAATGCCTGAAGCCAGGTTGGAGCTGTCCGACGTGCATCTTACCAATACGTGCAGGCGCATAGCCTATTGATGGAGCTTACATGTACCTATGCATATGAGGAACTAAAAGACGCAGCGGAGGTGTCCAATCCGGCGATTCCACTTACCTGAACCGTAAGAATAGCTGACGGATTTCATGCTTCTTATTACGACCTACGGCGTACACAGCATTGCGGCCGAGGGATCAACTAACCTCCTGGCTGACCGATAGATCCACCATGTCAGCAATAGACGCCTCCTCGCACGCAAGCCGAATGTCCATGGCCGGGCTTCAGACGTACCGCCTCGAAGTGACCACGATGGGACTGTCACCTGGTAGAGCATACAGCGTCACCTTCCTTTTATGGCTAACACCAACCCAATGCCCTTGAGCCGACTGCGAAACTGCCATGTACTACTATCGGCAAGCGCAACTCTCCGGAACATCCTTGCGCCAGCCATCGTCCATCGACCTCCCTGATCTGGCGCCCTTCAGCTTCTATGCAACGCCTCATCTCATCGAGGCGCCCCTTCACGCGATCACTGCGGCGGATTGAGGCCGGTCCAGCGGACATTGCCAGGCCGACAAGGGCTCCAGCCAGCATCCACGGCCTGATGATCATCATATTGGACGCCTTGAATCCCATTCCCGGCCAATATACGCCATGCATGGAGGAGAGGGCGTCCATCATTGCGAACTGCAGAGGGAGATATGCAGAAGAGCCCGCCGGAGCCATGGGGGTAGTTATTCGCTGCAAGTGCAGGACAGACACGCAGCTCATATGCCTGTCTGTGGCGGAGGCGCTTCCGTCCTTGTACACTCACTGTCCACATAGATACAGTCCCTTAGTCCTGTCGTCTTGCAGCCAATCGCGGAGCTCTCGGGTGCCCCACAGCGCGCATTTAATAATAATGCGACGGTCATTTTCGTGCCAGGTGGAGGTAAGATACATGTAACTATTATTATCATTATCATCATTACGACCCCGGCACGTGTGAGGGCCTCACCCATCATCATCGATCGCATCAACTGTCGATGGTGGTGGTATGTGACGTGGACACAAGCAGGTACATGTACAGCACGACGAGTCGACCATGCCAAGCGGCTCAGGCTGGGATCTCAGGTCGCCACACGCCGCCCCGGCGCACCGTGCGTTCTGGGGCAGTCCGACGTCCAATGTCAACTTTTGTGAGGAGGATTATGTGATCACCCATTATATCGCCGAGTTCTTCAACACCCTCACGAGTCTGGCGTACAGTAAGTCTGTCTAAGAACCCCCACAAGCTCCATCATCATCCGCACCATCTGACAGAACCGACAGTCGCCTATGGCATCCACGGCATCCGACGCTTCAAGCGTCACGACATCCGTCTCCTCTCCACCCCGAACCTCTCATACTGGGCCCTGATCGGCGTCGGCCTCTTCTCAGGCCTGTACCACACGACCCTCAAGTACCACACGCAGATGTCCGACGAGCTCTCCATGCACCTCGCCATCGGCACCATCCTCCTCCAACTCTTCACCTTCCAGGAACCACCCCCCATCCAGCGACGCAACGCCGCCGTCATCCTGGGCGTCATCGTCCCCTTCGTCATCTACCACTGCGTCACCGACGAGTTCGTCCTGCACGTCGCCCTCTTCTTCTGCATGAGCTGGATCGTCGGCTTCCGCGCGCGCTACATCATCCGCACCAAGATCACCGACCCCGCGCACCGCAAGGAACTGAGCGGGCTCCTGAACACCGCCACCGTCACGGCCTTGTCCGCCTACGGCATCTGGAACATCGACGTCCATTTCTGCCCCCAGCTCGTCCGGGCGAAGCAGTTCGTCGGCTTCCCGGCCAGTGTGTTCCTGGAGCTGCACGGGTACTGGCACATCATGACCGCCATAGCCGCCTACAGCTTCATGGCCGTCATCGAGTTCCTGCTGAGTCCCGACGAGGTCCCCAGTCATGGTGTGGGGTTCGCGTGGCCCGCGAAGAGCATCTTGCAGAGTCTGGTGCCTCAGAAGGCCCAGAAGGGGGCGAATGGCTATGTGAATGGGCACGCGAAGGTGAATTGAGGTGATGGGGTTGGAACGATGATATGGCAGTCGCGCAAATCTAGAAAGAAATGGTATTGCGGAGGAGTGAGTGGATAGAGCTGACATCTGTACAACATCTAGACGGCTCGCTTGTCCCAAAGCGAGGCCGACGAATCCCGAAGCATATTGCAAAGGGGCAAAATTCTGAGTTTCACCCGTCACCCGTAAGGCTCTGTTCTGCACTTGACTTGGCGCGATAGGTCGCACTTGTCGCACTCAGTGGTGGGTTCTCGCAGCTCGCGATATCTCGCGTTATCACGATGAAGGTGTCAATGAAGCCTATGTGCGACTCCCGGCTGTCTGCTGCTAGTGAATCCTCGCTCACCATTCCCACGCGATGATTTGGTGAGTAGTGCTTTCGTACACACGCCATGGGTCTGTAGCCTTCGATGCCGACCGTTCCTGTCTCGTGCTCGATGGTACATGTCGTTCAGCTCAAAGGACGCTCGGTCCGAGACACTAGCAGCAGTGCATACCTCTTCTCGTGCTCGACGTTCACCGGCTTTCCTCCCAGACATCTCGAGGATGCCAATCCCAATTACGCCCATACAGCAAAGGCTCTAGATTGCTTCGTCTGCCTTCTGGCCATTCCTCCTTTCCCTCAGCAGTCGCCTCGCCAGCACACGATCATAACTTCCGCCACATGGATTCCAACACTCCCTAAGCCGCTCCTGACGCAGCTCGACTGTGTGAACTCAGCGCAACTCGCACCGACCACACTGGAATCTCTGCATCACTGTCGTCAGTACCTCTAGGATGAACGTTCAGCCTCTTGTCGTCCGATCCATGGACACAACACTTTGCGTGTGCCCCAATTGGAGGTCGCCGATGTCTTTGGATCCACTGGGCCAAAGTAAGCTGCTTCCGAGGTTGGACTCTAGAGACGAAAAGTAATACGGCCGTAGAAGCATGGCCAAAGTCCTGCACCCCTGGGTGCGGGCTCGTGGTGTCGTGCAACCAACTGCTCGCCTCTCCTAGCGACGATCAGAGCTGGCTTGGTGTGCTACGGTAGAGGTAGGTCCACGGGAACACGATCGCTGCCTATGAGGTAGTGTTTGCCGCAGTGCTTCGTCGCATCAATATTGGGGCCGGTCGCGGTGAGGCACCTCTCGCTGCCAGAAAGCATAGAGCTGTTGCGTGAATAGCAGCCTACCATTGGCGCTGTCGTGATACTTGTCATGCATACATCTGAATTAATGCTCTGGAGCTTGAGCGAACTAGATCCTTCAAGCGGAGAACAAAGCCTTCTTTCTCGCAGTACCCAGCGGAATAACGCTGACATCCTGTCCAATCCTCACCTTGACCTCCGAGAATGGTATCGCAAGGTCCCTGACCGCGTCAGAGACTCCAGACCGGTCATCAGCTCCACATACGCGATCGTTCGCATCAAGTGACCAACCGATACTGATATGAAACTTGCCCTCCGCCGCTTCTTCCTTTCCGCCCTCAGTATACAGCAGCGGCTGTTGAAACGCTGCCGCGACATCATTACATGCGGCTAGCAATTTGGGAAGCTCGTCGCCAGTGGTCTTTTCAAGACCAAGCACAAGAAACCATCGCGTACTCATCTCATTTGGGTGCCATCTTATATTAGCCACCCTTGTTGTAAAGGCCTTGACGCCAGACACCCGGATGCTTGACTTGAGTTGATCGAGAAAAGCGGTCCTCAGCTCAGTCCTCAGCGTCAATGGCCTGGAGAGCGAGATGTGCAAAGGCAAGGGGACACCTAGCTCGCTGTGCAAGAGGCTTTTGACACCACTGTCGCCTTTGCCATCATCCGGCTGCTGCTTCGCGAGTAGCTCGTGTAAGGCTTCAAATTCGTGGGGTGCAGGGTGCCATTCCAAGGACACGTGCGTAGGCCAATTGCCTTGGACGTGCGGCGTCACGCGCTTCCGTCCTCCGTGGAGCGATGGGTCGTCGCGTGTACTGGTGCGCACAGTCGACGAGTACAGATCGTGGAACGAACTGGGCAAGGCGGGTATTGCCTGCTCGTCCTTAGCCTCAATAATGCTGCCCAGTTTGCGCTTCTTGGCCGGATGAGGCTCAGCGCGGGTTGATTCGTCTTCGTCGGAGGAAGAGTCTGAGTAGGTGACGAGGCCCATGAAGATCTAGGCGTGTTGCACAAGTTGGTTGTGCAGACTCCGTGGCCATACCTGAAGTTTCGGAGAGGTGCCGTTTGTTCTAGCGGCTCAAACGTGAGACGATCATGTTTCTGGGGTGGTTCATGTTGTTTTGAATTACCTAGTGGTGTGGTACTTAGGCAATCTTGGTGAAGAGCATCTTGTTAGCCTACCATTGGCTCATTAGAGCAGAATCTACGAAGTCTCAAATACCGCTGTCGCTATAAACAGGCCATGGGGTGCCCAACACTTGGGACGGAGGATTGCATGTCTAAAAAAATACCCAAATAATAATTTAATACTAGTGTGGTCGTTCCTTAACTTCGACTCGTGTGATGACATCCAGCATGGATCTTGGCGCTTTGGGCAATGACGTGGGGGTGGGTTGACGAAAGCTTGGAAGCAGTTCTCAACGTGGAAGCCGCGTCAGACGGAGCGTATGTAGTAAGGTACATGTCAGATAGTAATAAGCAGCATATTGTCTCGCCATTTCCCCCCTCCCTTCCCATCCTCAGTTTCATCCGTCTGTCTCGATCGTGTAGCAGTTTGTTGTACAACCAAGAAACCCAGCGCAGCCAATACCCGGAACAATGGCGTCGGCCAGCTCCAAAGAGGTGAGTTTGATAGACTTCCCTGGCACGTGGTTGTTTCAAATGCATCTGACGGCGATATATTATCCAGGCGCAAGCCTACCTGATCGACCCCATGAGTGCCCCCGAGCCGTCTGCCGAGACAGGTCTGAACACGCACTTCGGCAACACGATGAGCGCCAATAATCCCCCGAACCCGCCGTCGTCCTCCTCCGCCGCCGCCAGACATTCGCGCGGCAGCTCGCTCGGATCCAACAACCCGTTCCGCGACTCTTCGGAAGGAGCCCGCCATTCGCCGCCCGCCAAGACCGGCGCCGGTGTCTCGGAGCGTCGCGTGGGATCTCACCGCGCCGAGGCGTTCGGCGACTACCCTAAGAGCCGGCGTTCGGGCAGTGGCACCCGTTCGCACCTTCCACCCGCTTACGAGGAGGTGGTAGGTACGAGCGGCACCGGGACCGTAAGCGGCACTGGCCGAAGAAGAGGCTCGAGTTTGAAGGAGCGGTATCCCGGCGATCCTACCGTCAGCCCCTTGAACATCATTAGGAAGGACTCGAGGAAGGCGAACCGCAGCCCGCATTTGACTAAGAGGCATCTGCCGGGTCCGGATGTGATCGATCGCCTGGACCCTGCGCTTGGCGGAAGAGCGTGAGCATCACCTTCTGGGCGTATAGCCAGGCCATGACTGATTCGGTTTGTAGATACCACCATGAAGGCCCATACGACGCCGCCACACTCGCCCGCAACAGTAGCTTCGAAAGCTCGCCAGTCGCCGCTCTGAAGACGTCCAACGAGGAAGCGTTGAAAGCCACTCCAGCCGAGAACATTAAGAATGCAGTTGAGAGGCACCGACCACTTGAAGGCGTCGCCGACGTCCCTCCCGGTATGCCCGATAGGTTCGGACGTATCTACAACTACGAGGAGGGCACCGATATGATGCGCGAGGGAACCTCAATCGACCCTGGATACAAGAGGTGGGCAGGCAAGGACTATGATCCTGAAGATCTCAAGGGCAAAGGCGACACGTTCCAGCTTGACCGTGCTTTGCGCGCACACAAGATTGACGACAACGGTATCGAGATGACGGATAGAAACGGCATTGACAAGGCGTATCATAAGGCACAGCGCGATGGAACGCTGGACAAACGCGATCCTGTTGACATTGCTGGCGACGACCGCAAGTACGTGGATCTGGAGTTTGCGAATGCGGACAACAGTAATGCTGAGTATGCTGGCGGCATTGATGTTGGACAGTCGTCGCTAAAGAAAGGCATGGGCAGTATTAAGAGGAGGATCGGGAGTCTCCGGCATAAGAAGGCTGATCATGATGCGTGAAAAGAATCCATCAGCTGGTCGATCTTGGGAGAGATGCACGCAATAGATCGACATCAACGTACATGGGTGAATGTATAGCTGTACAGTACGACAGATCTAGGGCGAATTCGGAACTCAGAACATAAGCGGGTGGCAACACACATAGATGGGAAACTCCCGACATTTCACTCTTGTCGCGATCTTATGCAAGTCCTAAAAACCATCCCACCTCAAAACCCCTGAACCCACCGATCAACCGCCTGGCCTCCTCCCTCCTAGATGGGTTTTTTGCAGTGCGTGGATGCCAGGTCCGGGGAGTTGGCGAGGAGGAGGAGGGTTGTGGTGAGGGAGGGGGCGGGGTGGTGGTGGTGGTGCATGAGGTGCGGTCTAGGTATAAGTAGTTTGATTGATTTTCTTGGCTTCTGGGGACTTTTTTTGTTTCTTCTTTTAGGAAAGTGTAAGCAGGAAGTACATATGGGGTTGGTTTTTGTGTATCAGGTGTATGATCTGGATGATGCATAGGGTAGTGAGACAGGTTGTGCCGTGGCACCGCCGAGGGCGATGGCGTCGGACGGTCTTATTAATTTATCAAAGATACATGTATCTTGATGATATTTATCTTAGTTTCATGATGGAGTGTCGACGTACAGGTCTGGCTACACGTGATAAGTAGGTTTGGGCTCGTTCGGAGCGGTCTAGTGTTATTGTTGACTTGGTCCGAGAAGTCGGTATATATCTACTATAATCTGATATATTCGTTGATGAAAAGAATGGACTTTTATTATTCTGTAGGTATGCACAGTTTGGAGGGAATAAATCATGTCTGTGAAAGCGGTCCCCGCATTGTTGACAGTGGAACCTGGAGGAGGGTGATTTGGTGTGCGGTGCTTTCACATGCGAGATTCCAGCGCACGGGCCGCTTTTCTAGAAAATTGAGTCTTCGGTCTGTGAAGGCATACGTGTTGATATTTAGGTCCGCGCAAGAGCTTCCTCTTTACAAGCAATCGGATTCACAGCCGTCGTTTGGACCATCACCCCACTACTACGCTTGATCAGCACCGTCACGCCTACGACGATAGATCTCTCCTCCACCACGAATATGGCATCGCCTTCGTCCAACCAGCCAGCCCTACTACGCCTACCAGCCGAGTACCAGCCGAGCTCCGCAACGAAATCTACGCCGGCGTCTTCACCGCCCCACACGGCCGATCGCTGGTCGCCACCTCGGAGCCTGGACTTCTCCAGACGTGTCGCCAGATCCGCAGGGAGGCTTTAGGCCTCTTCTACTCGTCGGCCAAACTCCATCTCACCATCAAGGACGACGAAACCCACCCCATCAGTAGATGGCTCGACACCATACCTTCCACCCTCCTCGCCCGCATCCCCGGACTCGTCATCGATACCAAAGACGACGGCGCCATCATGGCGGATGTCCGGTCACACGGGCTACCCATGCCACGCATGTTGCTGATCGGACAGCAACAGAAGTGGTATGCCCTCGGCAAGGCGTTTCGTGACAAGGGCATCAGTGCAGCGAAAGTGAATATCCGTGCCACAGATATGTTGGACGCATATATTCGGATGATTGAGGCCGAGGAATTGATGGTCTTTTCAGACGCGAGAGATGAGGTTTTGGAGGTGTTATCGTGGTTGTGGGGGGGAGGCGATGAGCTTTTGGCGGCGATGGTGGAAGGCGACGTTCTTACGGCGGCTGAATACCTCGGAATAGGTGTGTAGGAGGTGAGGCGACGCGCGAGGTCACTGCGTCGAGGAGGCTGGGATACCAGGTGTCGAGTGAACGGCTAAGTTGGCCGAGCGTTCTCATTCTTGATCCGTTCGAGAAAGGTTCTTTGTCGTAGCAGCGAGCTGTCTTGGAGCTTGCACTCGATGGCTCGTTCAGAAAGCTGGCATTCCTTTTTCCAGTCCATAGGAATGCGAAGAAGTCTCCTCCAATACCATCACCCTAAGTCTGATACTCCAGACGTGCCACACATGACTCAAGCAAAAATAAACTCCTTGACCATCGGACTCGCCGCGAACTCCATATTCAAAAGCACACAGTTCAAGAAATGCCCCAACCCAACCCTCCTCTGCTCCAAAAACTTGGGCCGAAACCTGCTGACCAAACTCTTCCGTGGCAGCTTCGGCAACATGCCCTCCGCATGCGGGAAACTCTTGACCAGATCTATCCTCAACTGATCAATCTCCGAATACCGCTTATTCAGACGAATGGCCCCGCCCTTGAGAGTGCGGACGTTGATATGCCAGATCACGTACGCGGCCATGTTGGAGTAGTGGGGGGAGCCGGAGCCTTGAATTATGGTGTAGGAATCTACCGTGACGCCTGCGGCCCAGCAGCCGTGGGTGGCGATGTTGTCTTCGCTGGAGTGGTCTTCGAGGTTGATGGCGGGGGGGAGGGTCTCGCCGAGGGAGTGGTAGCTTATGGTTGATACTGAACGGCCATGTCGCGTGGTCCAGAAGAGTGGGGCATTGGGTCCTTGGTCGGGGGTTGGGTCCTGGGTATCTGGGTCCAAGTCGCCACTAAGGTCAGAGGTGGGTGATGTTGGTAAGGAACTATGTTGCACGTGGTGGTCTTCTGGAAGGGTCGTTATGGCTGACAACGCGTCGGTATGGTTTCCTTGCGATCTGAGCTCCGCCTCGATGGGGTGGCGGGGTGGTTCTTCCATCCATGAAGCGGGTGTGGGGCGCTGTTGTGCCCTGTTCATCTTAGAAGATGCATATGGCTATGGTGAAGAAGACATGTATAAAAGCAGCTGAGCTCACGAGCCTACTATTATTATTATGGTCGTGTTAGTATTCACTGCACGGGGTTCACATGATAACCTCGCTCTTCTTAGTGTGGCCGCTTGCCGCTTTACCCAATGAGTTCGTGGCGCGTTATTGAGCCTCTGTCTTACCTCTTCCTCACGGAACACGACTCATCTCTCTCTTACCATCTCGATCGGCTAGGATTGGATACCATAATACACGTACTCCAATGTGAGTCCGCCATTGGCCCGGACCACTTCATCTGATCAATCGTGGATCCATCGACGAGAGGGACCCGCGCAGCAAATTCGTTCATGGCCAACTGCGTCTATGGATCGATATACACGCCCGCCGACTTCTTCTCGCCTTCTGCACGCTGGAGCATTGCTTGATGAACCTCGTACCGTTCGGCCTGTATATCCTCGACCGGCCAATTCCACGAGGTACCAAATTTAGGCGTCTGAAGCTCCAGCTTGTAAGCTAGATGCTGGCACTCTGTTGGTCAGCATACCTGGCATACTTCGAAATGAGCCTGCCCGAGCAAGATGCCACTCGTCACACCATGTCTGGGGCTCGACAATAAATAAGCATCATTACGCTCGACGAGCCCGATTCCTTCTCTGGACTCTTGAGCATGCTTGGCAATACTTTTGCAATTTCGCTCTGAGGTTCATCATCTGCCCTTCCGCCTGTTGCCCCTCGGCCTTCCACAGCTCCCAGACGAAGCCGCACTCCACGCAAGCACACTGACATGAAGTTCTCCCCGCGAACTGCGGCCCTCGCGGCATGCCTCCTCAGCACAGCCAACGCCTACCACCCCATCGACCCCAACAGCGTCAGCCTCACAACGCGCAAATCCTGGTGCGACAGCCAAGTAACCCAATGCCCTTAGTACATCCCCCCTCCATCCTACCCACCCTTCCGGACTAACCACCCAACCTCCTCACAGCCTCTGCTCCCAATACGACGTCGGCCAGGAGGCCCAAACCAACAACTGCAACCCGGACACGCTCACCTACACCTGCGTCTGCAAAAACAACATAGTCCCCAGCGCGAGCGAGTTCACCCTGACCCTCGACTACTTCGTCTGCCAGACCTGGGGCCAGCAGTGCAAGGAGGCCTGTAACTCCGTGGAAGCCTGTAATGTGAAGTGCGTTGAGGACATGAAGTGCGGCGCGCAGAACCCTCGGGGCGCGAATCAGTCCCGGCCGATGAATTCGGCCACGTCGGCGGCGGCGGCGGTGGTGTCCTCTGCTGCTGCTGCGACGACCCCGGGTTCTGCGGGCGCGACGCCGCATTCTGGGGTTGCTCACGCCAGTGGGAATGGAACTAGGAGCAGCAGCGGAAGTGGCAGTGCGACAGCTACGGGCAGTCATAATGCGACGTCCACTGGGAGTGCGGCGAGAGTGCAGTTGGGAGTTGACGCTTTTGTTGGCCAGACTTTGGGAGTCGTGGGACTGGCTGGTGCTTTTGTTGCCGGGTTTGCTTTGCTGCTGTGAGTCGCGAGCGCTCAGGCTGCGAGTCGAGATGGATGCGAACAATGTACCATAGTTCATGAGCTCGACGGGTGCTGTGGATGGTGGCCGACGTATAATGAGTATCGATGTAGGAAGCGCGGCGCTACAGGCGTTTCATGAAGCATGTTGGACCCAAGAATGTGATTTGCAATCATACATGGCTCAGACATACTAGAAGACCTGGTAATGCCGGCTTTCGCCTCTACCTCAGCTATCGCTTAGTCCAGTCAGATTCACTGTATCCTGTCGTAATTGGGTACACCCTAGCTTTCCTTTCTCGACCTGTCACGCTGAGCACCTGCAAGACTTGTCCGCATCTATCCTTTACTTGAACCTTCGAATATCACCTCCTGCAGAACCCGGAATACATCCTGATCCGCTCTCGCATCGCAACTCTTGGTGGCGACCCTTACCTTATCATGGCCAACCTGTCAGTATTTCCTTGCACCTGATCATCAACCCTATCTGCCTTATCACTGATTGTTTTGAGGCCTTTAAGCTGGCCAGTGAGCTCGGCGTCCATCGCCTTGCCTATAGCGTTGAGCCTCTGGACCCCGGCATAAACCTCGTCGCTGTGGGACAGATGTCAGTACGTGCCGATCATCCCAAGCCGAAATCATAGATTTACAACTTACAGGTCACGATCAATCTCATCCTCCACGGCATCATCCTCTTCATCTGCTTCGAACTGAAATCGCGCCCGATCTGCCAGACTCTTCTTTGGCATGGGCTTATTCACGTCACGAATGTCCTTCTGGAATTGATCTGCGCGAGCTTTGCTCTCGTACGCATTGGCTGCAGTCTGCTCGCGTTCACGCTTCTCGGCTCGGTGCCTAGCCGCTGATTCCTCAAGCTGTCGATTGTACCGTTTCTCTTTGCTCGCAAAGGGGTTCGTAGGGTTCTCGGGGATGAAGAACGGCCGGTCGTTGAGACGCTTGAGTGTCTGTGCTTTATCCTTGGAACGGCTGGCTTGGACAGCAGCGTAGTCCAGGTTCCTCTCGGTGTTATTAAGCATCTCTCCTTGGCGGTGCAAGTTGCCAAGGGTTGCTTGACCAGTGGCCTCCATCCCATTGATGGCTTGCAACGACCTTTGGAGCGACGAAGTAGTCTCACCTTTGAGCCTACGAATCTCATCTTTGCTTGCCTGAACGCTTTGCTCTTCCTCCTCTTCCGCCGTCAGCTCACGGTCGGCGCCATAGCCGCCTGGCATGTCACTTCGTCCATAGCCCCCGGCGTTAGAGTAGCTGTTGTCCTGAGTTTGCTGCTGTTGCTGTGCGGCAACTCTAGCTGGTGCGTCACCGAAGAGGGCATTGCGGCCGGCATCGGTGGTCATGGTGTCTGTGCTGGGCTTTCGTGCCAACCCACCGTAGCCACCCGCACCATAGCGTGCTTGCCCGGCGCTGCCACCGTACGGGTCGCTGCCATATCCGCCGGTCTGACCATAACTGCCCCCACCCGAGAACTTGGGTGCACTGGTAGTGTAATCCTGTTGCCGGTTGGGCGATGGTTGCAAATTGGCCTGCGAGCTGTAGCTGGGAGGGGCACTCGCCTGGCTGCCTAGCGTCAGGCTGCTCATAGACGAGACAGGCGGCTGCGACAGATTCGACTGCGAGCGAGGGGCGTACGGGTCGGACTGGGCTGCATTGTTGGCGTATGGATTGGCATTGCGCTGAGCGTATGGGTCGTTAGATGACGGCGGTGTTGCGTATGGGTTGACTGCTTGCGGAGCTGGAGACTTTGATGCCTTGCTGCGGCCGAAAAGCGAGGATTTCTGGGCGTCCAAGCTGTCACCCTCTTTGCTACTCTTCTTGAGTCCGAACGGCATCTTGTCAGTTTGTGCTTGGCTCTTGTCGAATTGTTGTGTAAAGCGGGTATGGATGTGAAGGGATGACGATATTCAGATGATTTTCAGGAGCACCTGCAGGTGGACAAGACGCAATCGCAAGTGGCTTTGCGGGGAGGCGGGACCCTGACGGGAGGACCCTTGCCGAGATCCAGATCCGCAAAAGACTCACCTCCGATTCGCTGTTTACTTCTTCGACATTCCCTTCGTCGCCGCGCTGCTGTCCTGCATCTTCAACGAGAGCATCCCATGGACGATCTCGCGATCTGTCGCCCGCGGCTTTCCCTGCTGGACCGGCAGAAGCGCCTGAGGCCGCTGAAACGCGACTTCTTCTGGCCGCCCATGCCCTTGTCCTTGACACTGTCCCACTTTTGGTATCGAGATGGCGCGCGCGAGAGCGCTCAGGGCGTCGAACATGCTCGCGTTGCCCGCCCTTTGCCTGTGGGTCTCCCCTTCAGTGCGTCACGCCTGGCTGGAAATGATTGGACCTGCAAAGTCCGCACGATTAAAATTTACGCTTGTGTTTTGTGCAGATCGTCCTGGAAGGATGAGGTGGTGATGTTGACACTACCTGGCGGTCATGGGTGGAGCATTTGCTGCCACGGCGAGTCAAGAGGCTGAGCCGATTGTTCGTCGACAGTCACCGGGTTTGCAGTTCGAGGTGGTCATGAGCCCACGCTGCTGCACAGCTACTAACAGAGACGTCTTTTGCAAATCCACTGTCCTCCGTCTTGCTAGCTGACAGCATTCTGACTAGTGAAATGTCGTCGGGTCATCTGCTGCCCCGGTGCAGGACGGAACCGATCTGGACACGCGCCGACGTCGTAACAAGATGTCTAAGTTTCAAGTAGGTACAGCAGAGGTGCAGAATAGCTGAGCGCGTACGCACAGCGCGTGCGAAGGCCTCGTCTGTGCTGACCCATCATATAAGGTGGAGATCACCATATGCAAGAAGCGCTGCGCAAATTGTGGGTTTTTTTATTATCATTATTGAGACTGAATCTGGGTGGCCATGTCCTTTCGGCCCAATTACTCTCGAGTCGAACGGCCGACATATCGTCCGCTGAAGGGAGACGAGATCCGCGTTTTGATTCTGGAGCCTGGATCAGATCACGATGCTCTGGAAGCTTCCTTGCAGACCGTCTCGCTGAAAGACCATCCCGTGTATTCTGCAATTTCTTACGTCTGGGGACCTCCAGAGTTCGATCATAGCATCAGACTTCCGACTGAACCGAAGGATATCACTTCATCTCTACATGGCGCTCTTGCTGCGTTTCGTCGCAGAGAGACTACGGTTCGCTTATGGGCCGATGCGATATGCATCAACCAAAAAGATCAGACTGGCGAGCTCAATCATCAATTGCGATTGATGAACCGTATATACAGACAAGCTGCCCAGGTCTTAGTATGGCTCGGGCAACCTACAGGGTCCGATAGCCTAGCCTTTGCTTCAATTCAGATTCTCGCTGCTGTGGAGGAAGACAAAGGCCGCATTGGGTTCCTCTGTGGAGGCGATCAGTGCGAGGAGCCCTTGCGAGAGTTCAACAAGAGGCTGGACAGCTACCGGGGCCGCTACCGCTGCTCATGCTGCAATTGGACGTACGAAATAGGCAAGGCATCGTCCACGTTAGCCTTTGATGCATTAGCCAACCTCTGGAAGAAAGACTGGTTCTTTCGCATCTGGACATGCCAGGAGTCCGTGCTGGCCGAGCGATGTATTTTTTATTGCGGCCCTCTTCACGCTACTCGTGAAGCCGTCGGGGCCGCCGCTCGCATGCATCGTAAACTCTGCGATTCGCTTGATCATGGCCGTTGGCATCCCAGCCTCACTTCGCATGTGGGACAGAAGAAACTAGCGAGCCAAGTTATCGCCATTGAAGATTATCGAGAAGGCTGGTTGACATGGGCAAAAGAGAGACCTCGTGAGTATCTATTGCATCTATTGTTCCTGCGCGCCAGTGGCAGGCAAACAGCTCATCTGCCAGACATCATTTATGGCATCAGAGGTCTGACATGTCTCTCCATTGAGTCATCTCTTGACGGCTATTCAACAATTGAGTTGTGCGAGCTTTTCCAAAGGGTCAGCGTAGCTGCCTTGCGACTGCAGTCGAACGAGCGTGTGGGTCCTGCTTGCGCTCTTGCGTTGGCAGCCGTAAATCCGACGATACCACCGCGACGTAAACCCTTCCCGTCATGGGCAATGGAGATCGACAAGTTTCGCCTGGAAGCGATGTTGAAATTCCGCCACTATATCAACGAATCGGAGCGCCAGCGCGCTGGGGGTCCTTCTCCACGCATGCCAGTCTTCTTCCCGCAAAATGAAAAAAATGTCTGCTACGTGCAAGGCATCTTCAATTCAAAGGTCACTGATATCTTGCCGCAATCCAATCGGCCATGCGAGCAATACTATTGTGGTACCCTCACCAAAAAGACTCTCTTCACAGACTACATTCAGAAGAAGTTGATGCCATGGTACATTCGCTGCCGGCACTACGCCTTGTCGACCCGCACTGGACACAAAACCCTTCAGCAGAGCTTCTATCAGCTCCTGGTACAAGGTCGCGACATTGAGAAGCTTTCCCTGGAGCTGGAATCTGATTTGTTTCCGGTCTTCAATACGCTATTAAATCGAGCGTACACCCAATCTATGAAGACGAGTCAGCCCCTCCCGATGTTCGAAGATCTCTACCTCGATGATGTCGTGCACGATCTGGCGCCATTCTTGACCCCGAACATGTTGCCGATCGAAATTGATCCTTGGAGAAGATTGGGTGTCACGCAAGAAGGTCGGATGGCTTGGCTGCCAGAATTGACGGAGGTGGGTGATGAAGTTTGGCTTGTGAAGGGTGCACCGTTTCCGTTTGTGTTTAGAAATATTGGGCGAGGGTATAAGGCTCTGGTCGGTGATGCATATTTGCATGAAGCACAGAACGGTGAGGTGTGGCCGAAGGATGAGAGAGGGTTGCAAGGAATCAAGATCGTATAGCTTTCAGGGACGTAACGCGACGATTGCAACAGCAGATTCTCCGCAGCTGATCCATCCAGTCAAATTGCCTTCGTGCGTGGCGCCAGGACGGCCGCCTTTCATGTCAATACCCGGTCTGCTCTCTTGGAACAAACCTCTCAGGCCTGGACTTCTCCGCAAGCAACGAGTCAGAGCCAGGACGTATCATTCCGTTCTGAATATGCGGTTCTCGACGTCAATTGAGCCGATCGTGCGATAGGCCAAGCGTGCACGTAGGAGACCTTTAAACGCAGGGCGCCGGCAGGCTGAGCGAAAAGGAGCATGGTCTTATTCACTTTCGGCGCTAAAAGCGTGCCCCGGGTCTTGGATTCACAGATCTTCATTGCTAATTTCAGCAGCCTCATAGCAGGACATCCGGCCTCACCTCGACGGGCTACGCTTCGCATCACATCTCAGATCTGTCACCTTCAATCCAGTTGAGCAGCTGGTGCGGCCTTTCATCAGCGGACTGCGCGAGGAGAGTACCCGGCACGTGTCCTCAAGTTCTTCGAAGCGCTGAATGACTCTACGCGTTCCAAGGACGACAATGCCAGAGCACCCATTGAGGTTTTGCGTACCAAATGCTTGATCATCGTCGTCCGGCTCCAAGATCTGAACCTCGTTCATGTCGACCTCAAGAATCTCGTTGGCGTCCTGTAAACGTGCGAATAGCGAATTTTCAGCCATTTAAGTCTTCGAGCGGCGTCGTGTTGAATAGGCAGCGGGCGGAGTGTGAGTAGGATAGAGTTACAGTCTGGTAGTCCCGACATTGTAGGAAGGAAACCTGAGCTTTGCGGACTGCTGTTCGCTCCGAGGGACTTGGTGAGAGTCACGTCAATCCAAGGTGTGCAATCCCACGGCAAGAAGACTTCCCGAAGAACATGCATGTACAGTATGTATATGCATTGCATGGTCTGATTGTAACTAGGTAGGGACGGATATTCCCCGCTCTTGCTACATGTACCTTACGCGACGACGCCCGCACGTCGACAATCTTGAAGCTTCATCATTCTTTCATCCTAAGATGGAGCAGATCATTATCCCTCCGACCATCTTTGACGACCTACGAGAAGCGGTGCGCGTTGGCGATATTGAGGGTGTCCAGTGCAAACTAGCTGCCTTCAAAGCCAAGCCGCGGAACGTAAATGTCCTCCACGATGGTCCCAGCTGCTTGTAGATGCTATCTAGTACGAACGTAATCACATCCTGGACTTCCTGTTGACAGAAGTCCCTGTTCAGGGCCCAGCAATTGCAGCTGCGGTAGACAAAGGCGATCGAGAGTTACTTTTAAAGCTTTTCCGCCATGGCTGGAGCATCAACACGCCGCTAGACAGGTTTGAACCTCCAGTCTTGAGGTACCAAGTTTTGTGCTGCTCATCTTACCATACCTTAGCTGACACTTCGATAGCAGGATACGTAATGACGCAGCGTTAGCTGAGTGGCTAGTCAACCTTGGCGCGGACCCAAGTGCTGGTTGCGAGATTGACGAAACGCCACTCTCCTGCGCTGTTGCATACGCGGACTTGTCGGTCGTATTCTTGCTTCTAGAGATAGACCCAGATCTGAAGAAAGGTTATGTAATGCATTCGGCAGTTCACCGCCAGCCCTCTAGCCTAGAATTGATTTGGAGGCTCGCTAAGAAAGGGGCTCCGTACGATGACACGTTATAGGAAGATCCTAGGTTATTCCGCTTCCGCGGCCATCTTAAAAGAGGTACGCCCCTACACGACGCCTGCAGAGACAGAAATGTAGAGGTGGCCCGGGTGCTTCTGGATATGGGTGCAAAGGCAGACAGGCCACATCGGATAGGGACAACGAATGTGCCCCCAACGCCGCGCGAGATAGCAGCCAGGGGTGGATGTCGGGACTTAGAGCTCCTTTTCGAGGGTAGAAGCAACGATTGGCTTGGATGAACCAGAGGCAACGGTCAAAATGCGAGGCGTCTCATGAACCCAGTATCACTCCAAACATTTGTGCCGACCAGCTCTAGCAACAGCCGGCGTGCGAGGTCCCGCTTTCGTGTGCAGGCCTAGGACCTACCTCAGTGCCTCAGGCGAATATGAGAGAGCATCACGTGCAGAGTAGCCAGATACCGCTTGGTGGTCGTGTCTGACCCTTTGTGTGGAGAGGGCACTCTGGACCAGGTCAAGCGAGGATATTCGCGCAAAGAAGCTAGAAGGGGAGATTCATATTAGCTAGCTGGATATGAGGCTCTCACGCTCGTATACGAAAAATAGATCAAGCTCACATGTGCCGGGGAGTATAGTGGATCGTTGATGAACACTAGCTAGGAGACAGCCAGCTTCTCATAGTCGAGCCGACCTGCACTTCAGGCATTGCGCTACCGCCTCATTTTGATGCAGGACCGCCACCTCCAGCGCTGTACGCCCATTCGAGTCCCGGATCATCGAGTTCGCGCCATGTTCCTGTAGAAAGAGCGCTAGGCGATTCGTCGCATTCTGAGGGACGGCAATGTCGACATCCTCGTTCATGAAGGGCAAATCAAGAGACAGTAGCTTCCGCAATATCGCGTCGTTCCCCGAAGTTACAGCTGCCTCTAAGCAACATGTCAATTGTCGAGCGCCGGTTCCGTGCTGCACTAGGTTGTTGAAAACTTGCATAACAGACTCGTCCCCCGCCTCGCACCACTCTTATGCTTCAGCGATACGACCATCTGGATGTCGGGATCTCGAGAATGTTACTATCGGGCCAGGCTCGAAGACCGGGAAATCGTCGTCCATCAAACGATGATGTTAAGTGAAAGGAGTGATCTGCACCAAACTTGACCCTGAGGTGTCTAGGTTGAGAGGAACGGATTGTTCGCTTAGTCATACTGATAGAGGACCTCCGTACTTAAGGTAAGTTCTTACATGTGTTCACGCTTGTCTTGCGTTCTACGTAGTCATCAATCTGTTAGTACGAGCAGCCAGATTCCGTCGGAGAGACATCCATCACAAACAACACAGCAGAAACCATGCAACACAAGTCAGCGTCTGAAGCAGTCCATCGTGGCTTGCAAACACCAAGAATAACATCGAAGCGCGACCTCCTGCACCTCTGCGAGGTCGAAGACCTCGAGAGCGGTAAGGTCCTCCGATGCACGTTCGCCTACGTTACGGAAGACGACATAGCATGGTTCGGTTAGGCCCTCGGCATCCGCAAATTCGACCTGACGATTAATAAGATCCTGCAAAGTCTGCAGCCCATACCAGACGAGGTTATATATCCTCTTGCCGATCCACAGGTTTCGATCTGCGACCCGGCAGATATCCAGGACAACCTGCACTATCTCAAGCGTCCGGAGCTCCTGTGTCTCGACGACCCGGAGGAGACGAAGCTGTGGCCTGCTCTACTCCTAGGAGCGATTGCGATCCTAGAACGGCTTAAGGTCCAGCATCTTCCGAATATGGCACGGTACTTTGGATGCACCAAAAGACGTGGCAGGATTATAGGAATTGTGCTGGAGAAGTATAAGGTCATCCTTTAATACCGTTTCGAGGATGATCCCCGTCACCTTAACATTCAAGCTTGTATAAAGCAGATCCAGGAGGGCGTTAAGCATCTCCACTTATTAGGCCTTGCACATAATAATCTTAACCTAATGAACATCGGATTTACCAAAGATGATGTACCTGTTATATTCGACGTTGGGTCGTGTCGGGAGTTTGGGGAGCCTCTCATCTCTGCTAGTACGCCTAGTTGGGTAGACGAGGATGGCGTGACATCAGCAGCTCAGAACGATATCGCGGCGTTGGCAAAGCTTGAGAGCTGGATGATAGAGACCCAGAAACATATCGACATGGTGCGGAGAGAGGACATGTCGTGATCCGATACAGGCCCAAGACTATTTGCGACGATCCTTTATACTTCCTCTGCAAAATGAATCTGCATTCTCTCTTTTCCTGCGCTAATTAGCATGGACGCTTGGGGCTCCCCACAAAGACCGATGGACTGACCTCCACTTGTGTCTGCTGATCCCGCACCCGTCACACCATAGATGCAGACGTGATGCGAAATCTGCTGCTGGCGACGAGGGTTTCGATTCCGGTCGGAAGTAGGACAGCTGGCTTTGCCACAGTCCACTCGCCTCGTTTCTATGATGGTGCGTCTTCTCCCATTTTCAACAATGACTTTGACCGCGGTGACGTGGGTACACCTTTCCATGTCGCCATCAGTCAGCTTACATAGCGCAGATTCTCTCGACAAGCTTACATGACGCTGCGGACTCACCTTTGTGAAAAAAAAAAAAAAGGTCTTGCGGGTAAGCAGAAGATGGAGAAGGGCGTTAAAACTCTTTATCAAAAGCTGGCCTCGTATTGCGCCAGAGCTGTTGCGCACGCAGCCAGTCCCGGGATATGAGCTGGAGCTGCATGCTCTAGTGCCAGAGCAGCGCGCTGCACATGCACGACAAGCCTCGCCTCATGCAGCCAATGAAGATTCCACAGGCCGGCGGCTACGCCGGGGTTGCAAGCTACCATGTCAAACAGCAGAGACGCATACGCCCCAGCGTCGCCAACAGACTCGACAAGAATCTGAAGGCACCCGTTCTGCGAGTCGTCCCTGGGCCGTGAGTGCGGATCGAATTGGAGCCATCGCTGAGATCGATCTGGAGTCTGGTTCAAGGCGAACAAGGTACACAACAGATAGGGTGCCGATGGACCTCAGGCCAGTAGCGAGCACCCGCCGGGCTGCCATGACTATTTTTTGCTGTCTCGTATCCATGTTGCTGTAGACCTGGCATCCTATTGCCCAAGGATACGCCGTCGCGTCCTGACTACTGCAGGCTTCAATGAAACTTCCGAATCCGCCATCGTGATCAACTCTGGAAAGGGACACTGCCAAAGCATCAGTTGTGACCACTGCGTTCTTGTATTAGTCACCGCCTTCTACAGATATCCATGGCAAATTCAAGCCTTTGTCCGAACACGACTCGCACATTTCTACAAATGCTTATTTCGCATCCAAAGAGCACACCGCGGTCGTCGAGAGCGGGAGAGCCTGTAACAAATGGCGTATTTTCATCTGTATACCTGGGTTTATCTAGATTCTGATCCATAGTATAAGCTGTTCATAGTCGTGATGCTCGACGAATGTCCTCATGAGGGTGCACTTTCGCAAGAGGCTCATCCTTCGATGCAGATTTGGTAGATACGCTGGTCTCGTCAGCAGAATCCTCATGGGAAGCGAAAGGATCGATCGTTTCCGGGAGCCGGATATTCGGGAAGAGCAGGGTCAGCAGCAGGACCAGTGCAGACGTCGCCACAGCGGTGTAGGTGATGTACCGAAGGACATCAGAGTAGGCGAGGTTGACATCGGCTTTCTGCGCCGTCCCAGTCGCGGGAATACCTTTGGTGATGGAATCGTAGACGGAGTTCACCAGAGACGGGGTTGCCAGGTCGCCGAGTCGATGGCGGAGAGCGTCTTTGAACGTTCCAGTATAGATACCGCCTGCCACAGATGTGCCAATCGCGGCGCCGATGAAAGAGAAGAGCAGCACGAGAGCGGTGACCTGCGGCATCTCTGCATGTGGCACGGCGACTTGTGCGGCCACGATGACGATGATCTCCAGGAGCCCGCTGCCGATGCCTTGAATGGCTTGCACGGTGAAGACTTCCGCCCAGGTATTGTTCGCTCCACGTAACCGGATCATGACGCCGTAGCCGATCATCTTGATCGTGGCGCCAGCGACAAGTAGCCACTTGTAGCCCTTGACTTTGTACATGATCGCGCCGCCGATGAGGCCCACAACAGCTTGCGTGACGCCGTTGGTGTACGTCAGATAGGTAGCTGTTTTGGGCCCCATGCCCTGGACGACGACCGCCCAGGTGTACAGGTAGGTATGGGTAGCTTGGAAGCCGAAATTGTCGAGACCAGCGGTGACGCAGGCCAGCATGATGCTGGTGCTCTTCAGATAGCGTGCTGGGAGAATGGGATGCCGTGCGGCGAGAGCTTCGTAGAAGACGAGACTGATCAAGACAACCACGCCCAAGATGATCAATGCAATGACCTGCGACTGTTAGCGGATCTCCTCATCTCTCACTGTGCCAGAGTAGATCTGACTGACCCATCCTGTAGTCCATTTGCTGGGAGTCGTTGCGGCTAATGAGAACGGAAGCAGGAACATGGCCCATCCAGCCGCGAGCAAAATAGATCCTCCGAGATCCAGCTGCGAGCAGAATTCGTAGAGGGTCATGCGCTCGGTCAAAACGAGCCCAGCCTTCTTGGCTTTACGCTGATAATACAGCAGCGTGCCAATGATAAAGGAAGCTGCAATGGGCATGATGATGCTGTTCCAGGCATTAGCAGTTTCGCCCAGATGCAGACCGAGCGGTACATACGCGAACATGCCGATACCCCACCGCCACCCTATCCCATCGGGTGCGACCACCTTGGCGACGATCACGCCCGAGATCCAGGGCGTTATGAAGTACGGTATGAAGCTCGCAGACAGGGCAAACCCACGCCACCGCATGCTGGAAATATCGGAGATGACAACGTCGTTCATCATGTTTGCCGCCGTCATCCCCACACTGGCGAAGATGGTGCCGCCGGCGTACGTGTCGAAGGTGGTGCATGATGCTCGGAGGATATAGCTCAGCAGATAGCATGTCAAGGCAATGCAGTAGACCTCTCCTCTCCCGATGACGTTGGACAGCTTGGCGATCATGGGTTTCAACACGGCGAACACAATGTTGCCTGCCACGCCCAAGGTGGAGATGGCCGCGACTTTGTCGAAACTGGAAGTCGCGTAGGTGGCATAGTTGTAGATCAGGGCATTGTCGAATTGGCTGTGGACGTCAGCTGTGATGGGCGGAGGTGGACGGAGGGAGTCGGCTCAGCATCGTACTAGGCGGTGAGAATCATGATGATGCCGAACCACATGAACTTGAGTCCATGTCTGCCCCAGACCAGACGCATGGCCTCGATGCGATTCGCGCCATCCGGCCGTTCCACCTCTCTGTTGTTCACCACCGCGCTCGCTCGACGACGACCGGTCTCTCGCTCCAAGCCGGAAGCTTGTCCCGACTCGCAGGGAGAGGTGCGAAGCTCGTGCTGCTCGGCGGAATCCGAGCTGCTCATACTGCTGGAGGAGGGGGGTCGCAGAAGGATGTGAAGCGACGCGCGAGAGGCCATGGCGGATCATGATGAGCCATATATAGGTGCCATGATGATTTTTAGCTTCTTCAACAGCCTCCGACGATTCGTCCACGCAATACAGCACCACATAATATATGGTTCCGTATTCAACCCTGACTCGATCTCGGACCAGCATTTCGCCTGCGCGTATGCCAAGGTTGCCATGGGTTCTCGCATGTAAGAGCTTAAGCCTCGCACGATAAGCACGCGCTCCCATGCGCCTCCTGTCGACACGTCCAGGTCGCGATCATAATAATGATAATGATGATAATAATATGCAAGATCGATAATGATCAAGACTGACGAGAGTCGTGAATCAATGATGCAGCTTTCCTAAGGTAAAAGCGACGATCAACAAGCAAGCCAGCCTACCTGTACCTCCTACCACAAGAGATGCAGATGCGGAGGATGCTTGGCTCGACATGCTTCCCTGCAATGCGACAGACACGGGAGACGCTTCTCCGGCGTGACTGCTGTAGCATGTGCACTTATCTCGGCCTGATAGGCACACAGTCAGCATGTCTGCTGCCACGCCATGCACACTTGCTGTTACCGACTCCCCGAGCCGGAATGCCCATGATCCCCCATCTGGGGTGTGAAGTGGCATAGGAGATGGGTACGGTCGACATGAAACCCGCCTCCCCGAGGACCGACACACAACGGCCAGAATGGCCAAGGTCGAGGAAGTTCATTGTCGTCCTTCTATGCGCATCGTGGCTCGGCCTCACCTGGACGTGGCACTCCCCCGGCAACAGCAAGAACATCTCTCCAGATGACCCCCAACCAGTCTTCCATTGGTCCGGCATTCAGCCCGCCTCCATCCTACAGTACGAGGATTGCTACGATGGCCTGCAGTGTGCCCGTCTCGAAGTGCCCATGGACTACGACGAACCCGAGGCCGCAGCCACAGTCGTGATTGCAACCATCAGACGACCGGCACGAGTTCCGCTGGATAGTCTCAACTATGGCGGCGCGATATGGACGAATCCAGGAGGGCCGGGGGGTTCTGGTGTTAAGCAGCAGCTGGCAATGGGTGAATGGATCCAAAACATTGTCGATGCCGAGCGCAGTCCCGAGGAAGCTCAGCCAGGTGACAAGTACTTCGATATCATCTCGTTCGACCCACGTGGTGTCAATCATACCACCCCAACGATCTCGTGCTTCCCTAACAGTGTCTCTCGTGCAACATGGAATCTGCAAGCTGAGGCCGAGGGACTCCTCGGGAGCTCAGACAACTCACTACGAACATCCTGGAGGCGGGCTACGGCTCTGGCGACCGGTTGCTCAGAGATGATCATGTCGAACACCTTCTTCTCTGTCGCTGAGCACGCCGATACGGCATCTGTCGCTGCGGACATGGTGACGCTCGTCGAGAAGCATGGTGAGTGGCGACAGAACGAAGTGCGAAGACTTCAGAATCTGGCGAACCCCTTTCATAGTCACGCACGCAGTCTCGACGGATCGGCGCCAGCGCATTGGACATGGCAAGAAGGTCAAGAGAAACTTCAATACTGGGGATCCTCGTACGGCACACTGCTGGGAAGCACATTCGCGGCAAAATATCCACAACGAGTGGAGCGGATGGTGCTAGACGGCGTCGTCGAAATGGAAGACTACTATCAAGGCCCATGGGAGCAAAATCTCGCCGACACCGACAAAATCCTCGCTCGCTTCTTCGACAGCTGCGCAGCAGCTGGCCACGAGCGTTGTAGCTTCTGGCGAGAAGGCGGGCCCACGGTCCTCCGCACACTGTACCACAAACTCCTCCACGACCTCAAAACCGACCCACTAGGCGTCCCCGGAACCGCGACCAGAGGGCCAGAAGTCATCACGTGGTCAGACATGAAATTGATCGTCAAAGACGGCCTCTACCAGCCCCTCCACGGCTTCCCCGTCCTCGCCGACATGCTCGACGACATGACCAACAGCAACGGAAGCCAAGTCGCCGATTTCAAATACAATTCCCGCAAATCAGTCTGCGGCACGGCCAAGCAATGCAGCGACCCTTTCTCCCACGAGTGCGTGCTCCCAGGCTGGAGCCCCTACGACGCCCTCCCCGCGGTCCTCTGCACAGACGCCAACGGCTCCAACGCGTTCACCGAAGACAGCTTCCGAACGTACTGGCACAAACTCCAAAACCAAAGCGAGGCCATGGGGGACTACTGGGCCGCCACCCTCCTGACCTGCGCAGGCTGGAAGGCCGAGTCTAAGCACCCTTTCACCGGACCCTTTGGCGGCAACACATCCCATCCCATCCTGTTCATCGGCAACACGCTGGATCCGGTCACGCCGTTCAGGAGCGCGCAGAAGATGGCCGAGAGGTTCCCGGGAGCGGGGCTGCTGAGGCAGGATTCAGAGGGGCATTGCAGCTTCACGGAGCCGTCGGTCTGTACGGCGAGGGCCGTGAGGCAGTATTTCCAGACGGGTGGGTTGCCGGGGGAGGGGACGGTGTGCGACGCCGATGCCGTGCCGTTCTTTGGGTCGGAGGGACGGGCGAGGGGGGTCGGTGCTGGGGATGAGCGGTTGATGGAGAGTGTCGTTGAGGCGACGAGACGGTCCAAGGTGCCGATGCCGCTCTGACGTGGGCGGATCGTGCTTTTTCCTTTGATCATCCACGAAGCCAATCCACAGCGATTTTTAGGTTGAACTCCGCCCTGCCAAAATGCCTCAAATCCCTTGATCGAGTGCAAGTCGGTCGAAGTCGGTCGGCGAGCATCCCTCGATAGGGCAACGGAAGACGGCAGTATACCGCATCAGGAAGGAAGGAGCAGATGCACGACCGAGTCGAGGCACAGGGGACGCCATCACGCATGCAAATCGTGCATGCTATCAGTGTCCCGATGCAGTCTGTGCGTGGCACCGCCATCGACAGAACACCTCACCTGCACAGGTGGTCGCGCGTTGACGTGACGGGGCCAAGATTCGCACCGAAGCAGGAGGCCGCAGATTGCCACCCCAACCATTTGGGTTTTCGGTCTTGTTTCGCACGAGTTAGGCTCGCTAGGGAGTCAGGGCGATGCGGGATCACTGGCTATTGCAGTTTTCGGCGGCAGGCAGGCGGCCATAGGCACATCAAGGGTAGGTAGCATTGTTCTGGCTTCACAAGATGGCACTGTCGTTAATCCCTACCTGACCCTCTTCCTCTTCGACTTCCTGCTAATCTTCTCCTCGACCTCCATCACCATCCTCTCACCTTCATCGGGTTCCCGCTTGATGCCCTTCTCCATGACTTTGAGATCCTTGACGACATCCTCCTTCACCTCTACGTCCGCCTCGATCTTGACCTCCACCTTCTCCTCCTTCTTCGCCACCAGCCTCTCACTGAACGCTCTCAGATCCGCCGTGAACAGCACGCTGTGCGCCCAACCCGCCTCTTTGCCCCATAGACTCCTGAATTTGTCACCCACGGCGTCGTACGTCTGCTTCGTGAGAGACGCGTGCTTGCCCCTTCCGAATTTGTAGTCTCGTTGCGCAATCTGCCAGACGTGCGTGTCGACGGGTACTGCTTCGCCCCAGCCGAGTCCCATGAGGCATACACAGTCTGCGACTTTGGGCCCGACGCCCTGCAGCTCCAGCAGTGCAGTGTGCGCTCCGCGGTACCCGGCGCGACCTTGTGGTGTCCACTCGCCGCCTGGAGAGGGCTTGATGCCGAGGACAGGCGACTCCGGATTACGCAGAGAGTCCAGCCAGCCGTCTGGCTTGGACGCGACGATGCAGGCGGTTTGGTGTATATACTTTGCTCTGTAGCCAAACCCGAGATCCCTCAGCTTCGCTTCCACGCCGTCTTGGGCTAGAGCTGTGGGCTCAGGGAAATCGTGGTAGGGCTCGTCGTCTAGGTGCCCCAGCAATGGACCGTAGTGGATGCAAAGCTTGTGTACCATTTGACCTATCCGAGCGATGTTGTTGTTGCTCGAGCAGATGAATCCGATCAGTGCTTCCCAGGCATCTTGTTTGAGGATCCGCACACCCGTGAATTTGGGCGCCTTTCGGGCGAAGTTCGAATCGGATGCCGACCATTGCTGGTAGAGCTCGGTGAGGTTGGGCGTGAGGTTGAGGTAGTGCTTGACTAGGTCGAGCGTGTCGTCGTCGGCTTCGTTGGTGTCAGGTTCGGACGGCGGGTGTGAGCTCGGGGGCGTGAGTGGCGCTTGCTGGAGAGATGAGGGCGGGATGGAGCGGTAGTAGAGGTAGTCTGGGTCTTGATGGAGGGAGAGGATACGGTTGTGTAGCGCGATGGACCAGACGCCTGCGTCGTTCTTGCGCCATCTGGAGAAGGGTCAGTGAGAGGTGGTTGCCGGTAGGGGTCGCAGTGGCTCGCGCACCGGAATGATTGGCCGCAGCGGAGAGTAGTGTTGATGCAGAGCTCTGCTAGGCTGACGGGCAGTCTCTGCCAGTCTGCCAGATGGAGGGCACCCATTGTTGTTGTCAGTCCGTCTCCCGTTGGATAAGGTAAGGATCAGAGGCGGACCAGAGGATTCGAGGACGACCTCGGGATGTACGCGAAATACACACGTAACGAGCGCGTTAATGTAGAGTTTCGGGGCACAGATTTTGGACGGCATGTCCCGCCATCCTCCCGCCAGCTCTCTTCACTTTCCTCAGGTAGAAGTAAAGTACATCGTATATTCTACTGGACTGCAACCTTCACCTTCGCGTACGTGGTTACCATTATTGGGCTACATGTAATCTCCCATCCCGAAGCGCAGCGCAGCTTTGGAAGCGTCTCGGAGCCGGCCCTCTCCCGGTCCAAGGTCGCCAATCTTGACATTATAGTCGCATCTCCAAGGCACAATCATATCCTGAATCTTCATGTCACATCGTAAAGACAAGATCAAGACCGCAGGACTTTGCAAGACGGTACCTAGTAAGAAGCCTAGTTGCTATGGACTCGGGTTCCTGCTTCGGCATTAACCTGGACTTCAACACTACATGTACTGTCCCCACCTGGAAGCGACCTGTTCGCGCCGGGCTCCATCATTTTGCCCGCGTCAACGAAAGAGCCGCGCATGATCCACAAGTGCTCTCATGTTCGGTCCTCGATATCCCGAAGAGACGAACATGACCTCACGCACGGCACGGTCGTCAAGAATGATACGCACCTCATACCTCACCACAACCCATACACCGGTCGAGCACCTGCATCAGGCCTGGCGTGGTTCACAGCCTGCTATCGTGGCGCCTGGACCGCAATATACTACCATAGCAACACAATAGCGGTCACGCGGCTGCTACTGTCGAATTGCACGCCGAATATGAGTGGCTCACCTCTGGGCGCTCACGGATGTAGACAGGGATCATGTGCTTGGCCTGGCGGCGACTGCCGATCTCCTGATCTCGGTCATTAGATGCCTTCTGAGCTCCGCCGTACCTGTACCCTTCTGACACAGGTAGTGACCGGCGAACACCGCCAGGGCCCAGCTGTCGGGTGTGGGGCATGAGGGCTTCTCCAGATCTTCTCCGGTCCCCGCTGTCGGCGCCTTGGCTATCATGCCATTCTGTGACTCCACGTGCGGACCCCATGGGCATGCGCCTTATGACGAAAGCCCTTTACAGCTTTCAACCCCCAGTTGTTGTTCACTCTGTGTGAGCAATCCGCCGATTGTAACATCTCTTGTTTCAGAGTTTTTCAGGGAATCGCGCGAGAAAGCTCATCGCAGATCCTATACTTCAAGGACAACCAAATCCATAAAATGATACAACAGCCTTCTCAATCCGGGCCCTGTACGTAACCCCATGGAGATGGAGATGCCGGGAGAACTTCGCCGTTCGACTCTTCTCGCCCCTCATCTCACTAAACCGCCATGCTTGCAGGACCAGCACGAGCGGTCTGTCCTTGAGCAATGGAGGCGAAGCGAACCCGCTGCCCTATCCTTTTCAGGTACACGTGCCACCCTTGGTCGCTCGCAATGTAGCCTCGCGAAGTGTTTGCACCGAGCTTGCAGACCGCGGAACCACTATTGACGACAGGGGGAGATTGTACGTGTGTTGCCACACGAGAGCCGGCGACATTGGACGCTAGGACGGCCTGAAGATGTATAAAGCATGGTCGCGACCCAGAAAATGGCCTACCACGCACTTGGCCTGCTCCTAGATCACCGTCAACAACTTCGACATGAAGCGCCCCAATGCCAAGATGATGTGGGCTGCCTTTACAGCTGGTATTTTTGTGCAAGCTGCTGCAGCTGCTGGTATGTTGAATCTCGAAGAGATCACCTTTCTTTCACTAAGAACATAGCGTAGCTTCGGCAAATGCGGACGCGTGGGCGGCAGCTTACCGCAGAGCCTCCGACCTGCTGTCCAATGCCACGCTAGCCGAGCTCAACAATGTCACCTTGGGTCTTTCGGGCGGTACAGTTGATGCCAGCAGCGCGTGCTCAGGAATCAGTGGGAGCATACCAAGATTAGGGTTTCCCGGACTTTGTTTCCAGGATGCAGGAAATGGTGTACGAGCTCAAGATGGTGTCAGCGCATTTGCATCTGGTATCTCTGTTGGCGCTAGCTGGAATACTGAGTTGGCATATGAGCGCGCAAAATACATGGGTGCTGAGTTCCAGCGCAAGGGCGTCAATGTTGCGCTAGGTCCGGTCGTAGGCCCGTTGGGCCGTATCGCAGAGGGTGGCAGGAACTGGGAGGTGTGCATGACCCAAGCTAGTGACATGTCGACAACCTGCTGACTATCTTAGGGCTTCGGTGCTGACCCATACTTCTCGGGCACGCTCGTCCGACCTACCATTGAGGGCCTTCAGGAGAGTATCATCGCGTGTACGAAGCACTACATTGGAAATGAGCAGGAAACCAACCGCACGGTCTCGACGTTGAATCCTGCTGGTCAAGCGGTCTCCGCCACCATAGATGATAAGACTCTCCATGAGGTGTATTTATGGCCGTTCCAGGTGAGCATGACCTGAATAGATCTCCCGTCGCATTCGCTGACGCTTTCGATCTTTCCAGGAAGCCGTCGAGGCTGGTACCGGTTCGATCATGTGCAGCTACAATAGGATAAACGGCACCTATGCTTGCGACAACCACTACAGCCAGATGCATCTCTTGAAGGGCGAGCTAGGTTTCAATGGCTTTATTGTTTCGGATTGGTCTGCTCAACATTCCTTCTCCACCGCAGCGAACGGACTTGATGTCGTGATGCCAGACTCGGCGTTCTGGAATGGCACGCAGCTTGCAAAGGCGGTCGAAAACGGCACTCTCAGCCGTGAGCGCTTAGAGGACATGGCTCTGCGGACAGTGGCGACCTGGTACTTCCTAGGCCATGACTCCAAATATGTCCCAGCGACCGGCTCAGGGGCTGGCTTTGCAGAGTCAGGCAACCTGACCAAACCTCATGCTTTCGTCAACGCCCGGGATCCTGCATCGGCTGCAAGTCTGCTTCAGCAGGCACAAGAGGGCCACGTCTTGGTCAAGAACACCAACAAGGCTCTGCCTCTTAAGAAGCCGAATGTACTCTCACTGTACGGCAACAGTGCCACTGCCGCACAGTTATTCAGCGGTAACCTCGAAGCCGGCGTCCTTGGTGGCACCACTGCCTATGACACATTCAATTTCAACTGGCAATTTCTGGGCAAAGACCTGTATGATATTTACGTTGTTGGCAACAAAGCTCCGCACACATTCCCAGGTCTCCTCTTCACTGGTGGCGGCTCAGGCAGTAACACACCACCATATCTGAGTACTCCTTTTGACGCACTCACCCAACGTGCCATCGACGACGGCACGCAACTCTTCTGGAGCCTCGGCTCGGACAAGCTGAACCCTGCTGTTGAGGGCGCCAGCGATGCTGCCATCGTCTTTTTGAACGAGTACTCTAGCGAAGGCTGGGACCGATTCGATGGCCTGACTGACGGACCTAGCGATGAGCTTGTCAAGAATGTCGCCGCGAAGTGCAACAATACTATTGTCGTCATCCACAATGCAGGCGCCCGCATAGTTGATGCATGGATCGAGCACCCGAACGTTACAGCCGTCATCTTTGCTCACCTACCTGGTCAGGATGCCGGACGTGCGCTTGTCCAGATCCTGTACGGTAATGTTTCTCCTTCGGGCAGGTTGCCGTACACTCTTGCCAAGACCGAGGAGGACTACGGCTCTCTGCTTGCGCCTGCCATGAGCACCTTGAACGACACCGACCCGCAGGTGAATTTCACAGAGGGCATCGAGATCGACTACCGTTCTTTCCTGGCTCGCAATGTCACGCCGCGCTACGAGTTTGGGTATGGTCTGACGTACTCCGACTTCGAATACACAGACGTCAGCATCAGGATCGACAGCATCAACGCCACAGGCCTGTTCGACACGGTCGGTACCGTCACCCACCGCGTCGCCAACATCGGAGACTACTCCACGGCTGAGGTGTCTCAGCTGTACCTCCAGATCCCTGGGGCGCGTACTCGAGCTCTACGTGGGTTTGCAAAGACGCCACTCGCTCCGGGAGCTAGCAAGGCCGTGACGTACAGCTTGCGGAAGAAGAACGTTAGTGAATGGGATGTCGTGAGCCAGCAGTGGGTGCAGCCGAAGGGGACATATAAGGTGTTTGTCGGGAAGAGCGTTTTGGATGTGTGTTTGCAGGGGACTTTCACGTTGTAGGACTTGCATGGCCTCGTGTAGCACCGATCAAGCAATCGAGTGAGTGTTGGATCATCATCTGTCACGAAGCCGTATTACATGAGCAAGACAGCCCACGCGTTCGCTTCGCAGAGTTATTATTATTATTTCTTGCTAGACACAATCTTGTTGAGGAGATCAAGCCCGAGTACGAACGAACTCTATCTGAATGAATTCTAGGCAGAGACTCGCACAAATGGAGATCCCAGGTTGTTATGCACCTTACATGTAAGGTATATTGATTTGACGGGGGCAGCAACTGCGCAGACATAAGTATTTTGCTTTGCCGCTAGTGATTTGCAGAAGTGTTTTGACTATTTTTATTCTTGTTCCGGGACCATACGCAGGACATAGTGTAATAAGTCTGTACCCCACACGTGCTGTACGTGTCGAACTCTAATCATGAGGTAGGGACGTTGACCTGTCATCAGTCAAAGCTGGCTGACACGCCCCCTGCGTGCCTAGCTCCGTCCTGTACTCCGTACACTCGAGCGAAACACGTCTCGCATGTTTGAGGTAAAAAAGAACGACGCGAGCATCCCATGCTGCAACAGCGTGGCTCCCTGCTGGTGCGCCTGTGTGGGCAGAAGAGGTACCGAGACTTGGCCATTTTCGCCGCGATTGTCTTGATCTTGGTGAGCGCGCTTGCGTACCTACGACCGGACATCCACGGCAGCGCTGTGCTGTATGGCGGCAAGACCGTCCCAGCTGTCGAAGACGCCAGGCGGATACCGACCGACTCCCAGTATGCGTTTCTGACGCTTTTGACGGCGGACAAGGAGTCCGGGAGCGATGGAGACGACGTCAACGAGGACCATTATTACATCCACACACGCATCCTCACGTATCAATTCTGCCACGCCATTGGGACCAAGTCGAAGTTCCCATTTGTGGTCCTGGTAACCCCGGAGGTGGACCACAGGAAGCGCGCGCAGCTGGAGCGAGATGGAGCCCTGGTGCACGAAGTCAAGACCGTAGCGCCGGGCCTCCTCCTCCCCAGCCTCGAACGCTGGGAAGACGTGCTCACCAAGTTCCGACTGTGGGAGCTCACGCAATTCGAGCGCATCGCCTTCATCGACGCCGACATGTTCGTCTTCCGTAACATCGACGACATCTTCGATGACCCCGCCGTCCTGGTCCAGCAAACCTGCGAAGACTCCGGGGTACCCATCCCCGCCGGTCTGCCCGCCTCCTTCGTCTTCGCCGGCTACGCCGAACAAACCCTCAACCACAGCTACCCGCCCACCGAACCTGGACCGGAGCACGACGTCCCGTTCCCCTGGTACTTCAACACGGGCCTCTTCATCACCAAACCTGACCCCATGCTCTACGCCTACTACGTCTCCCTCACGCGGGCCCCAAAAGGCAAACCGCAAGACCGTTCCAGCCTACCCTTCGACTCTAGCCTCCCGGACCAGAATCTCCTGAACTACGCGCACCGATGGGCCTCAATTCACGATATGGACGGCATCGCACTCCTCTTGAACCCCGAGGATCGGAGGACGGGGTGCATGCCGTGGGCGCCGCTGGACGCCAAGTGGGTCACGCACCACACGACGGTGGACGATCTAGAGGGCGGTGCATACGCGGCGCATGTGCATTATTGGGATCCTATTCACTTGGACGTGCAGCCATACTTGTTGGCGAAGAAGGCGGAGATGGAGGCTTTTTATGCGCGTCGGGAGCAGTTGGAGGATGAGGGGTGGAAGAAGGAGGATTGGCTTCAGAGGGCACATGAGATGGGTATGTGAGGTCATGAAGATGACGATTTTGACCTTGTGCCTAGCGAGATAATCCACCTTTCGATGATTTGGTTTTGTGCCGTCTCTAATGTGACAGTAATGTGCGATCGAGTGCGTCTCGCAGACCTACGGTAAGCTTGGGTTGAGATCACGAATGGCTGGCGACGCGCGAGAGAGAGAGGTTGTCCAATCTATTTCTCTTGCCATACTACGTGTACTGGAGCAATCTTGAAAACCTCGACGCCGTCCCTGTACGCCGTTTACAACCCCGCACCGCCCACCTTCGGACCTACCCAATATCCCGCCTCCAAAATCTTACCAGTCTCTAGACGCCGAGCAGAAGCATTATTTCCTTAGCCAACATCTCAAGGCACCACTATGGAGACGCGGTGTGCGAATCATTCCGACTGAGGCTGCCGCATGTGAACAGACCCGAAGACTCGGCCTTTATGACTGGGATCTGCAAGGCGCGCACGGACGAGAGGTCTTGGGCACGAGATCCCGGAATCGCTGCCGGACGGGTCCTCGAGTTGCTCAAGAGATATGTGGAGGTGCTCGGATCGGTCGCATTGCAGCCAAACGACAAGTTGGCGGTTTTTCCTCGGTGCGCCGCAACGGTGGCCAAGCAATCTTGCCACGCACCCACTGCTCCGCGAGTTCGTATGGCTCCATCAGAAGTCAAGGGAAGCAGTGCGCACTCGCGAGTGCGGATGCTGACTACTGTAGATGAGGGCATTTCTCCTGTATTGTAGCTGACCACACTCGGATCACCCCACCTTCGTCGCAGGTCCTGGCTGATCCCCTCATAGTTGATTGCCGTCGGAGCAGATGTCGCTGAGCCTTTGGACGTGGTGCTGTACCCCCGATTTACAGCGAGTTGATTGCCTTGCCCAGCGTCATTGTTGCGGTGCTTCGATCCGGCCGAGGGAAGGGATGGAGTGGTGCATCTTGCAGTGCCGATGTGTTCAGCAGCAGCCGGCAGATCGAGTCACAGCGGAGTGCAAGTCGCAGTCGCTGATCAAGATCTTGATCATATGTGTGACATTTTCAATCGCCGGCCCAACCAATCATGTGTTAGACATTGCCGGGGGTAAGCATTACGACACACGCTCTGTGGAAGATCGCATCCTAACAACTTCATAGTAGCTCAATCGGTAGAGCGTGTGGCTCTTAGTCAACTAGGACAATTGATACCTCAAGGTCGCGGGTTCGAGGTTTGCCACACCAGTCCCTTACCGTGTGTCTGTAGAATTTGCACTGACTTTGTTGACCCTAGCCCCGCCTTCGGCTATTCCTATCCTGCTTCTCAGAAGCATTCAAAGGCATAATCAAGGCTCACTGCACCTTTCTTTTGGTTTGTTTTTCTCTCTTCTCCTGTCGTTCATTGACCCAGGGGAGTTGTCGAATCAAAGCTGCGTTGATGCGCTGGGTGTGTTGTTCTGAACAGAAGTCTCTGCCTCAGACTCTTTAAGCAAGTCGTGGGTTTGTAGCGCCTGGTACTCCGGAAACTTCCCAGGCTTCTTGCTTATAGACATAGGGCACACAGGGCCTTTTCAATGCCTGGTGCAGCAGGACATTGAGGGGACGAAGCTCAATGCCTTGGAACCGCCGAGCTTAGACCGTCGTATGGTCTCGTTGTGCAGTGGTTGAGCTGTACATAACCTTCATTTCTTTTCCGACTGTTGAAAGACCTGCCTCATAGCACTGCATTGCAACTCCTAGGACTGATTCACTGCCATTGTCTGGATGCTGCCGCTAGAGAGCCATAGAACACCCACTGCCGGGTCAAAGTCCTCTACGCAGCCTCCCTCGAGCATTCAGTGGACTAATCAAGCCACCACGCGCATCCTGATTGACATCCCTTCAAGCACTAACTCAGCCACTTCATCCCCATCTTATGCATCTCGACCGCCAACTGAAATAAATAGTCCAAACTCTCCGCCTGCGTCTTCGCCTGCGCGACATCCTTGCCCCAAACGTAGACCCCATGCCGCCTTACGAGCACCGCGCAAGTCTCCGGCCACTCCGCAATCGCCTGCTCCAACGTATCCTTCAGATCCTCCTCATGCGCCGTATTCTCAATGATAGGGATCCTCATCGTGTCGTAGTAGCCCAAATTCCCCAGCTTGCGCCCACCCTCTGCAATCTCGTCGCTACCCGAGCCACCACGGGAGATGCCTTTGATCTGCTCGATCTCTTTGATGCTGAAGACCATGTTGCTGTCGGGGTGTGCAGGGTCACGCTGCAAGCCGGCTTCGCAGATTAAAGTGATGAGGACGGCCCATTGGGAGTGCGTATGGATGCAGCAGCCGGCGTTGCGGTGGGTGTAGGCGGCAAGGAAGAGGGGTGTGCAGGCGGAGGGTTTGAGGACCTGGCACTTACCTTAGTCCTGAAGCCACGGCCTCCCTACCTCTTGTTTCCTACCTTTGGTCTACGCAAATACTCTCTCGTCGCAAAGTCCATGACGAACATGTCATGCGGCTGCATCATCTCTTTCTGCACGCCGCTGGGCGCGAGATAGATGTAATCTTTGCCATCTTCGGGGCGACGATGGCGGATGGAGACGCCGCCGCCGGTTCCTGTAACCCAGCCGAGAGTGTAGAAGCTGCGGCAGAGGGAGGAGATGTGGTTGGCAGGGTGCAGAGGATCGGAGGAGGTGACGAGAACGTCTGTGTTGTCACCGTTGAATGGTACCATCTTGTCGAGATTTATGTCTGTGCATAGATGAGGTACTTATGGATGTTGTACAGAGTGGATGCTTGGAAGCTGCGGGCGCGTTGCCCGGACGATCGGTGTGTTCACCCGCAAACATCTGCCGCCACACCACACCTTTGTACCTTAGTAACTCCAGCACGCCCTGCACGCTTCTTGGCCCAGCGCATCCAGAGCATCACTGTCGGGTACATGCCATACCAACACCACAGCGATCATGTCCTCCATCCATGCCGACCCTCCGCCCCCGATAGTGACGGAGCCCAGTGGGATCCACTATGCGACGGGCTCGGCGCTGGGTAAGGGCGGTTTCGCCATCTGCCATCGGGCGGAACGATATGAAGGGAATAAGCCGACGGGGCACATGGTCGCGTTGAAAATCGTCAAGACGAAGATGGAGCCGGCCAAGTTGGCACAAAAGGTACTGCAGAATACATCAATGGTGGAAGTGGCCTTGCTAATACGAGAGTAGTTCGTGACGGAACTGCAAATACATTCGAAACTGTCGCATCCGAATATCGTCACCTTTTATCGAGCGTTTAGCTTCCAGACGAGCACATACGTGGTCTTGGAGCTGTGTCCAAATGGCTCCCTGGCGGGCATGCTAAAGACGCGAAAACATCTCACTCTACCCGAGATCAGGCGGTTCGTGATACAAATCTGCGGCGCTGTGAAGTATCTACATCACCGGCACATCGTCCACCGCGATTTGAAGACCGGCAACCTCTTCCTGGATCAGAACATGAATGTCAAGGTTGGCGATTTTGGACTGGCTGCGCTCTTGGTGACGGAAAGAGAAATGGAAGTCAAGAGGCGAACTACCATGTGCGGCACACCGAATTACCTTGCGCCAGAAATTCTGGAGAAGGGAAAGGGCCACGACGAGAAGGTGGATTTGTGGGCGATTGGCGTCATTGCATACACTCTGGCCGTCGGCAAGGCACCATTCCATGCGAGCACCAAGGAGGAGATTTACAAAAAGCTAAAGTCGGGCACCTACAACTGGCCGGAGCTGAGCACGACCACAAACCAGAGTGCAGATCTGCGGGACCTGGTCGCCAGTCTACTGGTACCTGAAGAACAACGACCGCCGCCAGACCAGATCGTTAGCAAAAACTTCTTCAAGATCGCCTTCGTCCCCTCTAGCATTCCCACTACCGCCCGCGAGCGAGCGCCGACTTGGCCTGAGAATACTATTCCCAGCGCTGAGACGATCCGTCGAGGCTTCAGCGAGACCTGGTGGACCATCTGCAGGCAATCTGGTGTCGGCGAGTATGACTCCGTGGAACAGAAATGCTTCAGATTGGATGGTGGCAAGCGCATCAAGTCCATCGTGTATGACATGATGGCTGAAGAGCAGCTGGGAAAAAGTCCTACCATGCCGATCCCACGGGATACAGTATATATCAGTACGGTCAGTAACTGGGATACGTCAGTCGCGAGCGAAGAGGGGAAGCCGGCTGCTGCGGCTGCGGCTGCTGCTGCTAGAAGGCCGGCGAGCAGAGATCGGGGCCTGAAAGAGATCTCTCACAATGAGGTGGCGAGTACAAGACCGAATACAGCCGTGCGAAGAACGATCAAGGAGGAGAGAGATGCAGATATGATGCCGCCACCTTCAAGACCTGCTTCAAGGGCCACTGGCAGGACGACTGGCACAGTTAGGAGGGCTGCAAGGACGATCAGCGAGGAGAAGGCCGAGGCGGCGACATCAGCTGCGAAGAATATGATGAATATTGCCGCAGACGAGTTGGCGCCAACGCTGAACGTATCGAAGATAAGAGCGGCACCTGCATCTTTGGGTCCCGTGGCTGCTCTGAAGGAGACGATGAATAGCACGTCTTCGTCTTCAAGGTCTGGACCATCGCAGCTAACGTCCGGGGACTCCGACCTTGAGAAACCACTCAAGAGGTCTGACACGGCGAAGCGAAGTGCAGACGCCAGTCTTGCCCGAAGACCACGAGCACCTAGCCGGACAACCGCTCGCAAGGTTGAGCGATCCATCTCACCCGAAGTGCCTGGGCCATTCGCTACGCTGGACGAGCTCAAGAAAGTCTCACCTATCAAGCAATCAGGACGGTCAAGGAAGAAGCAGACTGAAACCGAAGTCATTGAAATCCTCTCCGACGCCGACCCAGAAGACGCGGCACGAGCACCCGCACCGGCAACGTTGTCTCTCCCGCCACCACCGGTGATGTCCAGACGCCTCCCGAAACCCATTCGACAGCCCAGCCCCGGGGACACTAACGGCGTCCCTGGCACCGACCCGTCCACCGTCCTATCTCGCCTGAGCCTCTTCCGCGACAACCTTGCCTCCGCCCTCGCCAACACCACACCTCCTTCCTCCGCGCCCGCACAAGAAGCCGAGCGGCTCCCCTTCGTCAGCCGCTGGGTCGACTACAGCCGTAAACACGGCGTCGGCTATGTTATGTCAGACGGCACAGTTGGCTGCATCATCAATTCTGCCGCCGCCAAGCCTAATAAGCCAGAAACTCCTGTCACGCACGTGTTTGTGCGAAACGGACAGCACTTCCTGAAACGCGTAGGTAAGAATTTCGAGAGTCTGGATTCTATACCGTTCGAGATCCTGGAGGATGGTGGCAAGGATGGGATCAGGAGGAAAGTGTACAAGGGATTGGGTTCTGTGAAGGAGGGGCCTTTGGCGTTTGAGGCGGAGAGGCGGCGGACGCTAGGGGTGCTGTGGGTAAAGTTTGGGCGGTACATGTGTCAGAGTTTGGACGGGAGCGAGGAAGTCGATGCTTCTGGCAAGGGAGAAGGGAATTTCGTGAGGTTCTATCAGAGGATCGGGAACGTGGGGATCTGGGCGTTTTCGGACGGGTCGTTACAGGTACACCATCTCTCCAACCCAGCTTCAGGAGAACAAAACCACTGACTTGATGCTCCTAGGTCCACTTCCCGGATCACACCAAGACCGTGCTTTCCCCAACCGCTCACACCGCCTCCCTCACCCTGCTCCCGACAGCAGCGACATCCTACCTCGCGACCCACGACTCCCTCCTGCCTCATCACGTCTGCGGCCGCGAGCTGCACACGGATGCCCTCTCGTCCCTCCTGCATGAAGGTGGCCGCATGAGGTTACGCACGGTGAAGGCTAATGCGATGGAAGAGAAGATGGCGTTTGTCTTGGAGGTTGTGGAGCAGTGGGTGCGGAACGGAGGGTTGGGAAGGCTGGATGGGGATGATGATTGTGAGGTCCTTGAGGGGATGGCGGAGAGGTTGGAGTGGGGCGGGGTTGTGGTTAAGGAGGGTGCTGGTGGGGTGGGCAAGAAGGTGGATAGGGTGACGGTTGGGAGGTGTGGTGGGGATGAGGCTGTGAGGATTCCAGCTTGATTGGGTGAGTGGAGGGTCTGGATTCGGAGTTGACAGCCGTTTGGTCATTGCGAGGATTGGGTGACAGGAGTTTCTTGGATTTGATTGGGTGGGGCGCTTGCTGGACGGTCGAGCATAGCAGTGGCGTTTCCTGGCTTCCTCAATCTGACCTGTCTCGTAGAGTAAATATTTCGTTGCAATCATCGAAGCAGCACTGCCTTGTCCAATGATGACTCGCCAACACATCCACCTAAAGCTGCGCCCTCGCCGTTTCGAGTCACGCCACATTCTTCTCCAACCAACCCTCCCAATCCTCCTTCGTAAACGAGCTTGAAATACTCGGCTCAAGCAATCCCTGCAATCAACATCAGCAACTCTCCCACCCAAGGCCACAAGGGAAGAACTCACATTAAACACCACCGTCGGCGTAACATGCACGCCCCTCAACCTCTGCTCCTTCGTAATCAACTTGACATCGTTCGTCACCTGATTCCCGCCATTCAATCCTCCATCCTTCCCGGGCTTCGCGGAGATCTCCAACAACCCATACACCTTCCCCTCGTCGACCCCTACGCTCCCCGCCAACTTCGCAAGACGCTTGTACGTCTCGTTGCGCGCCTCGTTCACGACGGCCTCGTCGAAATACTCCGTCTGCGCGGCGAACAGCGCTTTGCTGAAGTGCCAGAAGGCGTCCGGCTTGGTGCGCAGGACGGCGAGGCCGGCTTCGTGGACGAGGGTGGAGGAAGGATGCCTTGATGGAAGCACTTAATAGATATTCTTACGGTCGGGTTGTTGGGGCCTGAGTTGGAAGTAGGGGTTGGGATTATTTACCAGGGCTGGATTTGTTGACGGAAGACGATTTGCAGTTTGTTGGGGTATTTTTGGGTGAGGAGGGGGAAGACGTGGGTGTAGACTGTGTCGAATTGTTTTTTGGAGAAGGGGCAGACGTAGTCGAGGTAGAATTCCAGGGTGTGCAGGGCTTGGGTGGGGCTGGTGGTGGCGGTGAGGCGGGCGCCGGAGAAGCGGGGATTGAGGGCCATGGTGGATTTGGTTTATTATTAGTGGAATTGATCAATTTTATAGGGTGCTTGGGGAGGAGGTGGAAGGGACGAGGGGATATATCGGAACAACAGCAGGAGCAATTGCGTGATATCCACCTGCACCTGCCATGTATTGGAGAACGTCATTGTTATCGATAGCAGATTGACACTAGTCTTGACCGAGCGTTAGCACGTCGCGTGCCTTCCCAAACGACGCGTCTCTGGCTAGGCTTCAGACGATACATTAATTGGCCACTTCAGTACAACTACTATCACCAGACGAGACGAACAGCATCGTTGACGCAGCTGGACCCACGGTCATGTGGATATGTGCGACTGCTCAGGATGGCCATTGAGAAGCTCAACAGCGCTGCTGTGCGAGTCATCGGCGCTTCCCAAGTACTCACCGACTCAGCTACAGTCGTCAAGGAACTCATCGACAACGCCCTGGATGCCCACGCAACATCAATAGCCATCGATATCCACCAGAACACGCTCGACGTCATTCAAGTCCGCGACAATGGCCATGGCATTGCACCCGAAGATCGCGCCATGGTGGCGATACCGAATTGCACCAGCAAATTGGTCAACATTCACGATCTTAAGGCTATTGCTGGAGTATCATTAGGATTCCGAGGACAGGCTCTGGCAGCGGGAGCAGAGTTGAGCGGGTCGATGACCGTCAGTACGAGGATCGAGGGCGAGGCGGTGGCGACCGCCCTCAAGATCAACCACCGAGGCGAGGTTGTTGGGCAAGATCGCGTATCCCTGCCTGTCGGGACGACTGTCAGAATCGCAGACTTCATCAAAGCCAATCCAGTCCGAAGACAGGTCGCGCTGAAGAACACCGAGAAGTGTCTGAAGAAGGTCAAGCAAACGCTGCAAGCCTATGCTTTTGCACGACCGCATGTTCGCTTTTCGTTGAAAGTGCTGAAGGCAAAGGATCAAAAGTTGAACTGGATGTATCCACCTAAACCAGATGGTAGCGTCGAAGATGCGGCAATCAAGATTGTTGGCTCGGCTTGCGTCTCACAGTGCACCTGGTCTGTTATCGAGGAGAGCGGCTTCACCCTGCAGGCCTTCATACCTCGGCCTGATGCTGAAGTCGTCAAGGTCAGCGGCTTGGGTTCTTTCCTGTCGATCGATGCGCGTCCTGTGACGGCTTCGAGAGGCACGCTAAAACAAATTGTCAAGATCTTCAGAGACTCGTTGAAGGCGGCGAATCGAGCATTCGATGGCGTCAAGGAACCGTTCATCTACATGCGAATTACATGTCCAGCGGCGAGCTATGATCCAAATGTGGAGCCTGCGAAGGATGATGTGCTTTTTGAAGACCCTGATTTCATTGTCGATGCTTGCCGCAAGTTGTTCGGTGCCGTCTACGCTCCAGAGCCAACTAAAAGCGCTCAGGTGCCCAAGCAGCTGCAGACGCTTGGCGTACCACCACAATCGCCGTCGCCGCCGCTGGATCGTCAGAACGAAGAAGACAGCTTGGCAGCTGTTGCTCAGAGACATAGTCCACTGATGAATGGACGACCACGCATTGGCCTTGACGATGTGCCTCAGCTCCAACCCATGCCTGCGAACACTGAAGATGAGCTGTTGGACAATGGAGGGGACATTGGAGACGATCTTATGCCTCAACAAGGATTCAAGTCAAACATGTATGGCTATGATGAGGAGGATGTCGATTTTGTTCAGGCCCACTCGTCAACCGGGCGACCAGAGCGAGATCTCGCCGAGCTCCGCACAGCGAACAAGGACGTTGCGGTGTCGAACCCATGGGTCATGACAACCATGGTCATGGGAAAGTTGAACGCATCAGTACGGCGACCAGCATCTGATCTCTCGCCTCTAGGAACCCGCTCGTCCGACCGCCACGCCGAGCCCTGCGGAGAATCGTCACTGCAGCCTGGCCTGCCAACCCCACGACCTTCGTCGCCTTCTCCGTTAGAGGACGGCTTACATCCCGCAGAACATGGACCGAATATGCGTATCCGTGCAGGTGGCGGTATCATGGATATTCCTGACGGTTCATCACCAAGGACAGACATGCCGCCGCCCTCTTCATCACCACGTGGTCATCGCAACGACGCGGTGCCTGACCTCGATCGTGCATATCATCATTCGGCATACAATTATGGCCTCGCATCGGAATCAAATGAAGCCTCGGCAGGTACGCCTCTCCATGTCATACCCGATGCAGTTCAGTGGCCACGTAAGAGTCCGCAAAAGCGCTCGCAAGGCCGCGTCAACAAACCATTCACCTCGCCAATGATCGATCAGCCTCAACGTGAGAAGGTCTGGTTCGACCATCTGGAAGACACGGGCAGATCCAAAGCGAAGGCACGGCGCCCCTACCTGAACCATGATTCGGATGGACTCGTCCGACAAGGCGAGCTCGGTGATCTAATGGATGAGCCTCGAACCTTGACTCCACCGAGACATAACCGAGATATCCGCGAGTTTGTCGACTCTGTTGACCTGACTGGTGGCGAGTCGGCCTCATCAATGGTTGAGAGGCGGTTGTACAGGCGTCAAGCTGTTCCCAGAAGCCGTTCAGCCAGCGTTGATCTTCGTCGACCTTCCATCTCAGGAGAGGAGAATGCCAGTCCTAACAAGAACCTCGCGAGCGGCTTTATGCCAGCCAGTGAGCTGGCTGCCATTGAAGAGCGCTTCGGGTCAGGCGAGAAGCAGTCTGCTCGCTCAGTGAAACGACGCAGGACAGGACAAGGCGTCTTGCGTGAAGTCAGCGGTAACGTCCGAAATCGTGCTCACTTGACGGCGGAGGAGGACGATGCCGGTGATCGACTTGTGGAGCGGAAGGCAGCTCGACGCGCAGACGAAGACGAAGACTTCAACCTATCGGAAAGGCACACAGGCACACGCCGCCGTCGCACCACTGGAGACGGCACTTCGAGGAAGGTGACCCGCACCAAATCCTCCCGCCTACCGCTCGAGCGCATACCCAAAGGGGCAGGCATGCACAACATCCAGTCCAGGCTCTCCATCTCGCTTCATGATGTCTCAAGCTGGGCGGGCAAGATGGACGAAGGAAGTTCTCTGCTTGGTTGGAACGAGCCTGCTATAGATGCTTATGACACTTTCGCCGATGCGCCTGACGATCAAGAGGTCTTAGCCATGAGCTCAAAGCTGGAGACTTTGCTGACTTCGAGAGTATCGGACGGCGAGATGGTGCAGGATCTGACGTCGCTGCTGAGGGAAGCATTTACTGCTAGGGCTAGAGCCGACGTGGAGGAAGATTTGTACGCTGATGTCGTGCCTGAGGATACGGTGTGATGCTGAGAGAAGGAAGACATGTCTTTGCTATTTGCTGCTCCGATCTCTCACATTGATCTTGCCTGGTTCCAGCGATGGCGCTGCTGGTGTCGATCCTTGTCGCTTTCTAGCATTGTGAACACGCATTGCTTCCTGGCACGTCGCAGCCTCCTTGGCCGTGCTTCACAAGCTGCTCCTACGGCCGCCACCTAACACCTGAGACATCGCCTCACTCCCCCTCTCCCACCAACCTGACCAAATCTCCCTCCCCCCACAACCCTACTAAACCCTCCTCACTTACCCCAGCCACCGGATCCCTTTCCGGCCTCGCCACCCTCCAAACCCTCTCCCTCGCCTCCTTCCCACAATGCTCCCCACCCAAACAAGAATCCCACACCTGCCCGACCGGATACGCCCCGACCATCGTAAACCCACTCAACGGCACCGCCCCCAACACCTCCCTCACATCCCCCCCTTCAACCACATGCCCGTCCCCCGGCGTCAACAGCCCAAAGTCCGCCTCAGGCACCGCATCAAACGTCTTATGCGACACGCCCGCAGGAATCACAAAGACATCGCCCACTCTCGCCTCAATCTCCACACCCCCGTGTTCGTGGGCAGGACCGTGCGTGTTCTGCTCGAGATCCTCAGACGTATCCGCGACGCCGAAGCGGATCGTCGCGGTCCCGGAGAGCACGGCCATGCATTCGTGTGCGGTGGCGTGGTAGTGGCTGCGTTGCGAGCGGCCGTAGCGGTAGATCCATTGGGTTTTCCAGGCGTTGGAGGCGAAGAGGTTGTGCGCTGCTGTGGCGGTGGGGTTGGTGAGGAGACCTGGGTAGTGGAGGAGGGGGTAGGGGGAGTTGGGGATCAGAGGGGTGGGAGGGAGGTGGTGGGCGATGACTTTGGGCATGGTGGATTGGTGTTTGGAGGTGTGGCGTGTTTGTGCTCCGGGTCGTCTGATAGGTAAAGTGCTCGGCTTCTGGGAGCTCTTTCTCCGCATCGGCTGTTGTTGCTGAGTCGGGCCGATTTCGGCGCCAAGCTGGGAAGGAACTGACTATTACTTCATGGAGATGAGATGGTTGCAGCGAGACAGTAGTCTGTCATTGAGCTTGCTTGCGCCTCCGTATGAGCTCTGCCAATGGCACCTCATCTTCATCGTAGAAGTCGACTTCCTCGTCAACGCCAAAATCGGCCAATCTTTCGCCCTCCTTATTCTGCCAGCCTTCCTCACCGGCATCATGGTCGCGTCTTTTTGCAGGATGATTTTCGTCCACTTCGTCGTCAGTCTCGACGTCTTCGTTGTCTTCGATCTCATATACGCGATTCTGGTCTCGCTGGTGCATGGCTTCGAGGCGCTCGTGGAATGGTCGTCTGCGGATTACATACTCGCCATCCACGTTCTCATACCGTGCCCTGTCAGCAGCCTGTCGCATCCGGAATGCTTCTGGATCCATCGACTGAGTGAAGCCATCTCCATTCAAGGAGACCGGGACTGCTTTGGCCATGCGATCCGGATCTACTGGTGGCCACGGCTTGCTCGGATCTGTACTCGTCAGCGATGCAGGGTAGTGTAGAAGCTGAGCATCTTACCATCGATACCGTTATGTTCGAAGCTCAGGCCACTCTCCACATTTGGACTTGTAGCAAAAGGCCAGAACCATGCAATTGGATTCCAAGTACCCATGCCTTGGCAGATATTGGTCCAGATGCCGACATCCCACGGAAATTCTTGTTGCTCAATCTTGACCCTCTGCCCATCCGGCCCATGGAGGTAGCCGCCCATCACACGAGCCCGACGTAGCACAGCCTCATGCCTGTCAACTTCCCAGCCTTCGATGGTTGTCATGTTCAGGCACAAACCCCAGATAGTACGGCCTAGAAGAAGCAACATCGAGAAGAGGAGGAATGAATTGACAACCACTAACACGAAAAGTAGTGCGAGTTGGTAGAGATTCGGGCCCAGGTACTGCAGATGTTAAGCTTGAGAATAGCAGGTATATTGTGCATGGACTTACGCTTGGCAGGTTACGTTGCTTCCAGATAATGGCACAGCGAGTGTATAAGAAGCCCTCCAGATAAGCCGTATTCGTGACGGCGTAGAAGAGAAAGCGGACAAAATGCGGGAGGGTGATGTGAGAAATGCAATTTGCTATACATGAATGTCACTACTTACCTTCTTGATTGAAGCATTACTATGGCAAGCCTACCTGTCCAGACACAATGATGGTCCATCTTCATGATACATCTGCGTGCCAGTCAGACGCGACCAACGCATCAGCTCCGAACAAACCAACCGTTCACAAGTCTTGCAATGGTGAGCTCGTGGCGGCTTGTACGACTGACACTTGCGGCACCATCGCTGTCTCTGAGTGGCCTTGGCGTCATCCGTGGTCTTGATATCCACCACGGGGCGCGATTGCCAGTCTGACGGTATAACACCAGGATCTTTGTAGCATACTCGATACCAGCAGATCAATTGACATATGACCAACGCGTCGAAGATGTAAGCGTGTCCTCTCTGCAGCGGTCCGGGGTCGATGTAGTTGAACAGCCATTGTGACGAGATGGCGAGGAACGAGACGAGTGCAAAGCCGAAAGGTGGTGCCAGCCGCTGTATCAGGGGGAGGTCCATGTTGGGCAGAGGATTTTTGTCATGTGAAGAGTAAAAGGTAATAAGGTACATGTACGTACATGTTTTTGTTCCAGTGAAGACGGAGCACGGGCCCCGCACTTGCGCAACTCGATCTGTGACGAACCACTGCCCATCGTCCGAACCCACTCATCACCAGACACCCTCCCCCTCCACCCCGCCGCCGACCCCTGCGCCGCCCCGGTCACTCAAATCGCAAGTCGCCAACCTCTCTGCTGTGCGCTTTCGAGGATCTCAATCAATCGCGGAACAAGTTTACGCCTGAAGAGCATATAGGACACGATCTTTGCTGGCATAGTCCAGCCGGGTCGCATACGCCATGGCGCGCGTGTATGGCGACGTCAATCAGCAGATGCCGCGCGCGTACTGGGATTATGACAGTGTCAACATTAGCTGGGGCGTATTGGAGAATTACGAGGTGGTTCGCAAGATAGGTACATTTGCGCCGGCACGTGCCTGCCTGTTTGGGTGACGAGGAATCGCTGACAGATAAGGTCTACAGGACGGGGAAAGTACTCGGAAGTGTTCGAGGGCATTAATGTTGTCAACTACCAGAAGTGCGTCATCAAGGTCCTCAAGCCGGTCAAGAAGAAGAAGATAAAGCGTGAGATCAAAATCCTGCAGAACCTCTCGGGTGGGCCCAACATTGTCGCATTACTGGACGTCGTACGGGATAGCCAATCTAAGACACCGAGTTTGATCTTCGAGCATGTCAACAACACAGACTTCCGGACGCTGTACCCAAAGTTCCAGGACATGGACGTGCGATACTACATATACGAGCTACTAAAGGCGCTCGACTACTGCCACAGCAAAGGCATCATGCATCGAGACGTCAAGCCGCACAACGTGATGATCGACCACGAGAACCGAAAACTCCGGCTGATAGACTGGGGTCTTGCGGAGTTCTACCACGCTGGCACCGAGTACAACGTGCGCGTGGCAAGCAGATACTTCAAAGGTCCGGAACTGCTTGTCGACTTCCAAGAGTACGACTACAGCCTCGATATGTGGTCCTTAGGCGCGATGTTTGCCAGCATGATCTTCAGGAAGGAGCCTTTCTTCCACGGCAACTCAAACAGCGATCAGCTTGTCAAGATCGCCAAGGTTCTTGGCACAGAAGACCTCTTCGACTATCTCGACAAGTACGACATCGAGCTGGACGCACAGTACGACGACATCTTAGGTCGATTCCCAAAGAAGAGCTGGCATGCGTTCGTCAACTCTGATAACCAGCGGTTCGTTTCGAACGATGCGATCGACTTCCTTGATAAGCTGTTGCGATACGACCATCAGGTACGTCGAAGCAAAAGCACGATCGAGAATCTGGAGCTAATCTTCACCCTAGGAGCGCCTGACAGCGAAAGAAGCAATGGCGCACCAATACTTCGCACCAGTGCGTCAGCAAGAAGCAGATCTGCTGAATACCAATAGCGTGCATCAGTAGCCGTGATCTCCTCCAAGCTAACAGCAAGCTTGGCAATAGATCCGAGACGCGAACGCAGAGCTGCCAGAAGACTAGCATTCCAATCCCTCCGCAGCAGGGATCGTGGCGGCGTTGGAATCCGTTCTCGCAATGGAGAAGGACAAGCGACGCAGTACTCAATACCTGCAACCTACAACATTCTCAGGCTTGCTGGTACAGATGCCGGATGCGCTCTTGCGGACATACCTGTCGCAGCGAGGCAGAGGCATTGTCACGATTGCTGCGGCGGCGGCGGCGGCGTCGCGTGGAGATGAGTTGATAGATAGGCTTCAAGGGGAACTTGAGCGGCGTGAAGCAGGCGCAATTGCTGAAGCATGACGAGAATAGATGGCCACTTCGCAGCTTCTATAGAGGCGCATATACGTATATCGCCGGCTTCTTTCGCTGGCTGGGGAGATAGTGAGTATGACAGTCACGCTCATGCGCGTGGGAATTGATGCGGAAAGCGAGCGATTCTGCCAATACATCTACATTTCAACTACCGAAAAATGATTGCGTTACTAACAACTGCTCAAGGCTTCCTACTCGCTAACAGACCCATCGCTGGCGCATGCAGGTGGGCAAAGACTGACCCACGGATCAGGGCATTTGATACTATCAGAGAGAGTCGACGTCAAAGCCAGAACGAATGCATTTCCGCTAGCCTCGAGACCTGCTCAAGGCTCCTTGCCCGCCAACAAAGCGACCGCAACGCATCTCCCAAGCTGGAAGCACAACCCAATCACGAACACGCACTAGGGTATATCCGATGCCGCCTGAATATCAAGAACATCCAATCCAGATCAAACGCAACGTCTCAACGCCCGCCCATAAGAGATCATCTACCTGTTCGCACGCGTCAGCCACTTCAATGCCCCTTGTATCAGCGAGGACCGAAAAACCCGCGTCCACGTACAAAAGTGTCGTTACTGCTTGGTCGTCGTAGTCTTGTCGGCCTTGCGATGATCCACGCCTAACCCGACGGCCAGCGCCTCATGAGCCTGATGATCGCCGAGGAAGCGCTCCAGCATCTCCGTCGATGCAGCGGTGTCTTTCTGCCGCTTGCCGGATGCGCCTCCGCTGGTGTGGTGATGCAGGCTTTCTGTGCCGCAGGTCGAGGTGGTCTTGATGGTGAAGGTGGTGGAGGCGCTGTCGGGTTTTTTCAGTCTTGCTTGTCGGGTCGGAAGGATAAAGAGGTATGTACCGTTTGTTGCTGCCGCCTGGTCCGCCGCCACCTGGTCCGCTCCCACCACCGGTGGCGCTGGCGCCCTGCTGACTGGCTTGGTTCCTTGCTCTTGGCGAAGTCATGTGGAAGTGGCGAGCGCCAGTTTACTCAAGAGATACTTCTGGTGGATCAGGATGGTCCTGGACGTCCAGAAATCGAATTCTGAGCGGGCCCATCTTTGAGTGCTCGGCACAGTGTCTTTATATCCAATCCCAAAACGTAGACGATTGTCTGGCAGCCGATGATCCCCTCGCTGCTGGACTGGTTGGTGCGACGACTGAGCGTGTCTGGCAGGCGTACGGAAGCGGTGTTGGACCTTGACCGGATCGAAAGGCCGCTCCAAACCGCGCTGTCCTGTACGACATCGTGAGAAAACGCCACCCATCCTGCAACAAGCTGGTCACGAACATGATGTAGCTGTGCTGCCATGCCGCTTCCGCGGTCCGACGGGTCGAAGGGTTATCAGCGAGATTCGCATGAACGGTGTGGTCGTACAGGTCTGAGAGTCGGCCTCGTGCCATCCAGGTCGAAGCGAGGGTAGTGGATTTCTATGTTGTCGACCGGGGGGTTGACAGGAGCGAAGTTGCTCGGCCGGCGCGTCTCGTCTCGTCCGGCGCGGACGTCCACTGCTTGCTGCCACGTACGTGTGTAATCGACCGCTGACATGCCGACCGATACCAGAGATCGCGGCTCGCGTCAAGCGGGCCGGCATTGCAGGAGTGCAGCATCCGTTCAGTCCCCGACGCACATCAGCGCTGTGATGTTCTTGACCGCCGAATGAGTGGTCTAGCAGGCCTTCCATGGGGCAACGACCGATTTCCATACCATCATGTCGGTCGGTGTTTGCGCATCTGCACGCTGCATCCGCGAGTACAGATCTCGACGGGAGCTCGCTGGTCTCAGTATCCAAGGAGGGGTTTCGGATGGCTGCATGTCAGCAAGCTGCATTGTGGGAAGGCATTCCGAAACTCCACTTGACGCAGGATGTCATACGAATCTTGGGGATTTTGTCTCGGTATGCGGAGCGATAGGTGCATGCATAAGAGCCAAGACGGCAATAGAGCTGTATAGTGACCCATGCGGCAAAGGTGTTCGCTGGCAGCGAAAGCTCTTGGCGCACGCTGTGTGACTGTCAATGACGCGGTTGACACCTTGGGTGTCGTCCTCGCCGTACGATCAAACAAGCAATGGCCTCGCCTCACCGCCGAATGAGCAGTCCGAAAAGTAAAACCAATCTTTGGATGTTCACCAACGCCAGGGGCATGGCACCGATATGAAATGGTTCACGGCTCATATCCCGCGTGTCGTGCGAACACGTTCTCTGGAGCGGCTGACACCACACGCCTCCCTGTGCTACAAACGATGACCTCAATGCACTGGTCTCGCGGTCTCCGGGTATACTTGGCGGGCATACCTGACTCGAGCAACGAACTTGAAGCCAGACCATTGGCTTGCGCATCATTGTGACCACGATCGTGCTGAGCATACCCTTCCGGGTTGCAAGATCCTCCGACACTTTCGTGCTTACCATATCGCAAGACGGGCCCGGCTCAGCTACATGTAACGGGCTTGTCAGCGCTCCTTATCCGTATCCAGAGCGTACAGCAGCAGGCCAGAAGGCACGAAGACCACCTCGGGTTGTCGGGCTGTTGACACCTGGACAGTGTTGTTGTGCGTGCATAGGCCCGTCGGGCCTGTCTGCCAGAGGCCGTCAGTACCGTCCGTGGAAGCGAGTGATCCCGTGCGTCACACACCCATATTGCAAGTTGTTCCTGTGTCCGGGTTTTCGAGAGCACTGAAGTTTCCCGCTGTGATCGGGCGACGTAGATTTGGAATGGCCTCGTGCGATGCACGTGAGAGCCCTGGAGACAACTTCCTCCTTTGCTTGACAATTTTGGACTGTGCTTCACTGACATGACACTGTGCGAGCATTGAAGAGTGCTATCAGCCCGAGCGGTGGCAGGGCGTAGGTCCAAGATAGTCTAGGCCTTTGGTCTAGGCAGACACGTTCTGAAGGACATTCGAGTTATGCCCGCAGTCGCACCTTCTCGGAATATGGAGGCCAGCCACCTCCAGGACTACTCGGATACGAGCTTGAACAGACCAGACATGTGTCACTCATCAAACAACAGCGCCTTAGACCCTAAAAATGATGCTGTGGCCGAAGGCCTTATGGAAATGTCGATGAATAGGCATTACGCCTCCGCAGCAGAATCTTATAAATTCATGTTCCAATAATCAATGGCACCGTGCTTTCCCATTTGACCAAGATCGACAGTGGTATCAATAACTATCAGCGCGGTAAAAAGAGATCAAGAATGTGTATGACCCGCTTGCTTGCAAGACATGGCGCGCAAAAGTGGTATCTCTCGCAAGGACAAAACATAAGGAAAACTCCATCTGATCCCGCCCGAAGGTGTTTCTCAGTCACATCACTAGTATGGTGTCAGCAATGGCATGCTGATCTCGGTCAACGTCTGACGGTAGTGCCGCTGCTTTCGATGTTGCCGGTCAGTTCGGCAACACGAGCCTTGATACGTGCAACGCGGGACTCAATGGCTGCTTGCTGTTAGCGTTTGCAGTCGCTGTGCAATATTTATGGGCTGGCACTTACTCTCTTCGCCACTGGTCTCGCCATCATCGGTCTCACGAGTGCTATGTCCCGTCTTCCGACTTTGCATGCTCTGCTCCTCACTGGCCCTTGCAGCCCTCCTCGCAGCGTTATCGCGGATCTGCGCCCATCTGTCTTGGGCTGGCTCCATGCTACGCGGCGGCGGATGCTCTTCCATGGTGGTCTCAGATTGAACATCATCATCATCGACATTGCTTGGATGTTCCAGTGGAGTCACAAAGGAAGGCTCGGCTTCCTGGTGTTCAGGTGCAATGCGGCTGGCCAAGGCAGTATTGTAATGACGCGATGGTACAGGTGCCGGAATGGCCTCGTCCACGGGTTGCTCATCGTGATGAACAGCTGGAAGTGGCACATCGTTTGTCGGACCTTGGTCGAAGCGAGAGAACTCGTCGTCGGCATTGGCGTCTGGCCTTGTATCAACGCGCGAACTATCATCAAATTGGTTGTGCAAGGCGGTGGGCTCTTGGAAGGCCTCCGGAGGAGGCTGCGGTGCGGACACCTGCGCAACGGCGGCCTTGTTCACGGGCTTTTTGCGCATGAGCGAAAGCCGACGGCTTAGATTAGTATCTGACGGAGGGGACAGGCTGGCAAGGTTGCCGCCAGTTCGTGCTTCGAATGAGTCGCGACCCTTGTCCTGCTTTCGGCCGAACAGCTTCTTGAACCCACTTGGGCCTCCAGGCTGCTTCTTCAACTTTTGCGACTCTGGGCTTGGGGAAGATGTAGTCATGGCACGGGCTGCGGCAACGGCGGCAGCGTTTGTGGCGCTGGTAGGACGCTGTGGCTCTGCTTTAGAGACACTCGAGGCTGGTGGGCCTTCCTTTGTTCGCGGGCGCAGGGCAGGATGAGCCTGTGCAGGCACTGGCTTCCTCTCTACCTTTGCACCCTTTGAGGGCGTGTCAACAGCAATCTCCTTTCCAAGAGCGCTTGTCGCTGCAGCTGCGGCGGCCGGGGAGGCCGGGGAGGCCGTCTCCTCCTCATCCTCATCGTCCGCTTCTTCGTCAGCACCCGGAATATTGATGGATGGTGGGGTCAGGACAGGCTTCTGAACTACCGAGGCTGTGGGCAGGGCAGTGGTGGGCTCCTGCTTGGTGTCTCCTTCGGCGCCCGCTGCGACCGGCTCGTCCTTTGGTATTGACGGCAAGTCGCGATCTCGAGCGCTCTCTGACTGGAATGAGGCTGCCGCGGGCGAGAGAGCAGGTGCGGCAGGGCTGGTAAGGCTTGTGGTGTCGCCATTGACATTGGTAGAGGAAGCTTTCCTGACCAGATCCTCACGGCTCGCGCCTTTGCCGGCGAATGCGTCGCCTAGATATTGAGCACGGATGGCATGTTTGTCATATGCACTGGCCCATTTCATTGCTGGACTGGCCTCGCTTAGCATACCTGACGTGAGCACGCTGCTAGTCTTAGTGGCAACCGCTTCGTCGTTTCGTCCACGTCTGCCAGTTACTGACGCAACGTCATCGCCATTTTGCTTCCGCGTCAGCGCAGCAGCGGCTGCTTTGATCTTGTTCTGCTGGTCCGGCGCCAAACCAGGCTTGTTGGACGCTGTGGACGGTGCGCGCTGTGGAGGCGCAGCTGGAGGCGGAGGCAATTTGGTGGGTTTCTTGTTCCTGCCGCGTTTTGTGAAGCTGAAGAGACTCTTCTTTGGCACCAGATACGCGCCTTCTGTTGGGTCGGGAGATGCGCCCTTCACTTGCTCCTCCATGATGAGCCATCGGCCGTTCATGATAGTCGTCTCGATCAATGCACATCGGCCGAAGACTCCCTTTCGATCGGATGGCTCCTCACCGGCCAAGCTTGTCATCCATACCCACCAGAATGCGTCGTCAAGGTCAACATTCGTCACGGCAGCGAGCTCTCCAGGCGCCAAATTGGCATCTTCTCCCGGTATCGAATAAACTGGGCTGTTTACTCTGCTTCCGATTGGTGGCAGTACCTTATCGTAGGGCAGACTCAGGGTTGATGGTGTCTTTGCAACATCATCGTCTGTGAATCCAGAGGACAGAAAGTCAGCCCACGAGGGCGTAGTCGGCCTGCCGTGATCAGCATTACGTGACCGAGCTTGAGAACGTAGACCGCTTTGCGCACTTCCAGGCATGGGTTCGGAGGTCTTTAGTGACTTGTCGTCGAGGTCCGAAAAGCCCAGGTTTTGAAACGCATTCCATGACTCCTGCCCTGTCTTCACTACGGGTCCATGTCTTGACAGCGCAGCAGCAGAATTCGTAGATGAGATGGCGAATAGGACACGTTTGCATTCTTCCGTCAGCGCGTCCAATGGATCTTCGAATTCGGAATACTCTCGCAGAACTCGGTCGCTCTCACGAAACTCGAAATGCTTGGCCCTGCGTAGCAATGCAAATGGAGTCGGCGATACGGAGTCGACAAGCATAACCACACGTGGAGTTGACCGTTGAAGTAGTGTCGGTGTCTCTGGCGGATACTCGGTGGATGCCAATAATGCCTGCAAGGATCTTGGTATTCTCTCGATCAGGGCGAGTGCCTGCTCCGCTTCTGGTGACAGCGAGCGGAGGTAGGCGAAGAATAGATGACTCGTTGCATCTGCAGCCGCGGTCCATGATTTGTAGCCGCCCTCGAAACCTTTGCCGTCGTCAGAATGATCAAACGCCCACCAGCCCGCCAGCCTGGATAGTTTGCGGCCACCCAGCCCATTCAGCTTTCCGTGCGCAGCAACAGCTGCCAGTGCATCGAAGAAATCGAATATAATGCTCTTGCGTGCTTCAGAGGCCGCGCCGATCGGTATGAAGGTGTCGAAGGCATTGCGAGCCAAATTCGACTCCTTTTCACCAATCTGGAAGCCCTCGTAGACCGGCCAGCTCACTACGCCGCCTGGGATTCTGCTCCAGCACCACTTGATGATGCTGCAGAGTACAACCGGATCAGTCAGTCGCAGCTCTTGCTGGAGGCCAGCACCTCGGTATTGCGAAGAGCCTTCGCTGTTGGCTTGGTAAAAGTTGCGGATGAATGATCGGGCGCCACTTGAATCTGAGTCCGGTCGGAATGGCAAGAGGAGAAAAGGCGAGTCGAGAGCCTCAGCTAGGAAATGGTTAGTCTATTGCTTCAGCAAGTGACTTGCAGAGTCGCTCCGGCGTCTCCGGCCAAATCCGTCTGTAACAATACGGGCATGATATGGGCCATACCTCTCGACTTCATCTCCACTGTACACGCATGGATGAGCTCCTGCACCTCTTCCAAAACCACAGTCTTGCTCTGCCATGAGGTTTCATACTGCGGCTTGCGCGGTGTTGCAGGCTTGCCGTTGGTCAAGTCTGTCTGTTCTTTGGCTTTCGCCGGCTGCGCTCCCTTGCTCTTAAACCGAGAGAACAACGGCATCTTGCTGTGCTCCCTGTTCCGTTTCGCGATCTATGCACGGCAAGACTGGACGGCCGTTCGCGGTGTATGGGTTCGTCGATGGGCCGTCGCGTGAAGGCCGTTGAAGAAACATCAATCGTAAGAGCAGGATTGGCGGCCGCACGTGAGCTCAAACAGATGCAGAGCCGAAGAATCCAGTAGCTCGAGGGCGCGTCACGTCGCGTCGCTGAGAATTATCCCGCCCTCTCCTATTGCCTGCTGGCGGTCACGGGGCCCAGCTCTCGTACCGCGTACAGCGGGTATTATGCTGACAATGCGACAACAAGAAAAGGAGATCGTGCCGCAAGCGCCGGACGATACTACGAGAAATGAACGACAGCAGTTGGTACAGCGTACGGCGAGAGATCAGCGGCACCAAAGCAGGTAGACAGAGGTGATTAGAGTGGATGATTACAGGGGTCGTCCGTGCCCTCCAACTCCTCCGAACCTTGTCCTCGATACAAACTAATCGGTGTGTCGCTAATAATCACGCTGCTTTGCCGCGCGCATCGCCAGCGCACCGCCCAAACTGTCTGACCGTCTGCATTCGCCACATAGCAGGCGGCAGCTGGAACATGTTTCGAAAAAAGCCCACGAAACCTGCTAAAACACGCGTCGAGGCGTCAATGGCGGGCAAGCTCCAGGATCGTTCACTACCAGCTTGAAATGGTGGTGGGGCAGTGCTTCTATGTTCGGATACCCGCGTGGAGATTAGATCTCACGTGCAGATCCTTTGGTGCAACCTCCGTGCCACGCCGTCCGATGGATCATACCTCTTCATTCCTTATTATTATTAGTAGATGTGGCAGCCCGGATCGTATTCCCTGAGGAGCTCCAGCACGAAGCTCCAGCACGAAGCTCCAGCATGAAGCTCCAGCACGAAGCTCGAGTACCTACATATGGGTGGCCCGTCGATCATGTTCGGGTGCAATCAAAGCAGTTCGCCAATCCCATCCCGCAATGCTGTGACCCGACAATGCCCCGTGTCACCAAGATCCTTGCACGAAATGATACCGAGGCAGATCAGGCCCCCAGAAAGGAAGGAACGCACACGAGAGCGCTTACGAAAACAGATGCAGCGAAGTCGTGACTGATCAGTCTCGCTACCTGCGGCTCAAGTCCATGGCTCCCGTACTATACCACAGACAGAGACCGAGGCTAGCGCAGAATATGTCGTCATGTGGCTTCATGTTATATGAATGTCATGCAGGCACACAATGTTCATGTAGGTACCATAGCACCCTATGTACATCTTTGGCCGTGTGAGTCGCTCTGCTGTCCAAGCCGGAACATCGCAACACATCAGGCGCAATCCGGATACAGTCGTCCAGGCGAGCAAGAAGCCTTTCAGTTTCACTGCCGTCAAGATGGTCAAAGACGATGAGACAGTCATCCAGTGAGCAGCATTGCCAATGCAAGCACACCTGACTTCTGGACTGACACGATCCCAGAGAATGGAATGAGCTCGTGAACATGACTCCCGACGAGCTCACCGAGTGGCTCGGCAGCGAGGAGTCCGCCGGGGCCGGATGGGACAAAGATGATGGCTCTGGGGAAACCATCGGGCACGAAAGGTACGATTCGGCGGTTCTCCGTGCCAGACACCCAGCTGACAAACGCACACAGCGGCCGCAAGATCATCGAGATCTTGAAGAAGAACCCCAAGAAAGACCCCAAGAAGTACGATGAGGATGACATCCCGCACATGCGTAAGGTGGTGGCATACAACAAACGCCACCTGGCTCAGGAGGGCAAGGCGAAGCAGGACCCCGACAGCAAGAGCGCCAAGTCACTGAAGAACTGGGGCCATGATCCGCAGAAGTCGTAGATATCATATTCTCATATAAAAAACGTACTTTGACGGTCGACACCACCGTCAACACCCGTGATCCAACATTTGATGCGGTGACGGCACTGTCACCGTCACCTCCCGTCACCTCACCACACATCACATTCAGTGCCCGCCGACATCACTCTCACCACCATCACCACCTCACCCTCACCCTCACTCTCTCCTTCACCCTCAACCTCACCCTCATCCTCATCCTCATCCTCATCCTCATCCTCACCCTCCCACCTTGTCTCACCGTCACCTATCAACGCCACCCCCCGCCGCCGTCATGTCACGTGGGACAAAGTGAACTGACTTACCTATTTGACCCATCAACGCCATCATCGCTGACCTCACCCCTACCCCTACGTGCCTTTCTCCTCCTGGTGTTATTGGCCCTCGCCCTAGCAATCACCTCGGCCGAAGGCGCGCCCACAGACCGGACACCATACAATAGCGCCTGCTGGATGAGGTCGCAATATTCGCCAATAGGCTTGATCGGTGATCCGGTGTTCGGATCTACGGTGCGCTGCTGCGCTGTGGGCACTTTAGCGGGGGGCGGCGTCGTGAATCGAGGGAATGGGCTCACCTGGGCGGTGGTGGATTCCGGCTCAGACTGCATGCCGGCCTGGAAGGAGGCCGGCTGGACCGATTGCTCGGGTTGGTCGAGGCTGGCGGTATCTGTCGATTGAGCTCGGCGACGCTTCAGGTCCTGCATCATGTTCATGAGCGAGCGGGGACAGCTAGGCGCACGCGGCTGCGCTTCAGGCATGCCTTGGGGCAGTCTGATCGGCTTGAGAGGAGGACCAAACACATCGTCAGAAGTATCAGACTTCCATGGCGAGACGGTGTCCGACTTCTGCGGTGACGGAGTGCCGTGGGAGCTCATCGAGCGCTCGCTGGAGCCAATCTTGTTGCGCACACGGTCGCTGCGGCGAACAGACTCAGGCTTCGATGGGGATTTCTTCTGCTTCTTCCTGGCTGCTTGCTCTGAGGATGCAGGGTCTTCATGTGCAGCGTTGCCAAGCCCGAAGGTCAGATCGTGGTGACTTGCCGGTCTCTTTAGTGGCAACGGCGGAGGCTGCATGGCGTAGCTCTGCATGCTCGGCGAAGAGGTCTGGCCGACTTGATTGGGCGCGACAGCAGGCTCTCGAAGAGGTTGTAAAGGCTGGAAGTCCAGATTTAGAGGATGCAAAGCGAATCGTGGAGGCTGCGGCGTGGTTTGTGGCGGCTGGAAGGCAGGCTGTGGAGGTTGCAGGACCATGTGAGGAGCCTGCGGACCCATAGGATCGGATGGCACGGCTGAACCACTGTTAAATTCGACATATTGCCGCGTGGTAAACTTGTGCTGTCGCAACGCCAACTTCTCCGACTCGTTGAGCTCAGTCGGCTGAGCAGACAGTGGCACAGGCTCGCGGAGCTTCGTCGGGCTATGGACGAAGCGATTCGGTAGCTCGTAGGCGGTAATTTGCTGATTTGGCGCTCGAAACGCGAGGTATTCGACGCCATCTTTCAGTATTGCGAGTGCATCTTGCTTGGCCATCATGGCATTGATGAGCTTCTCCCGCAGCACCTTGTATGTCTTCAGCTCGTAGGTGCTCCACAGTAGGCCTGTGTCGGTGTTCGCGCCTGCAAGAAATGCAGTTCTGCGGCCCTTGTATACCTGCGGGATGTCAGTGGGCCCAAGAACTCGCCTAGGTAGCATGCTCGAGAGCATGCATCAAAGCAGACAAGAGGTAAAAGGAATATGTCGAAAACCTTACCAATTCGTCAAGTTGACTGCGCGATTCGTTGAAGATCGCGTTTGCTTGGAGTATAGTTTCGTGATGTGAGTCCAAGATCTTGCCCGTCTCAGTCTGGCCGCAGTACCAGCCCGGTCCACCACAGAACGTGGGTAATGCTGATCCAGGGACCCTCTCGTAGTCCTGGCACGCGTGTACCATCCAAAACGGACTGTCAATGGCGAGGGCGTGCTCGCACAGCACCTCAGCGGCACCAGCACCGTGGCCGCACTGAAAGTAGTGGAAGATTTGCTTGCACATCTTGAGGATGTCGCGTGCTCCTTGAAAAGGAGTTTTGAGCGTTAGTGTTGCAGTTTGTCAGCAATGCGTAGCAAGTGCGAGCGATGGCTCGAAGCAAACCCCTTTGTCCCTCATCACCGTATCAGGTTGAATGATGCAGTGCTGGAAGGTACTGGATGCAGGTGGTTGTGGATGGCGGAGGAGAAGGGTGCGGAAGTCCTCTTGGTGTTGATATTTTGCAGCACCGCGCGAAGTGGGTCCTGTACGCGCTAGGGTGAAGCGATTTGTATGAGTCAAGCTCTGTCGCCCAGACAACTTAACATCTGTCTGGCCAGAAAGGTGTCTCCTTGGACCGATACTCCTTGTACTGGTGGAGATCGAGCGAGATTGCGGCCGCAAAGGGTGAGATACTGGCTCACACAACTGCCAGTATACCTAGGTCAGAATATGCGCATATCCTCGAGAAGGTCCAGGCTCGCACCTTCCTCGTCCAGATCAACGAAAGCTGCGGCTGGCTGAACCTCGGTTGCTACAAGCACTGGCGAGCGCCGCCAGTCACTCGAGGCCAGGACGTGACAGCACGAGTCCGTGCCTGAGCCCTCTGCGCTATCGACTCATCCTGGGTCGTTCATGGTCGATGGTGAGGTCTCGAGCCTGAACGTGGCAACGCGCAAAGTCCAAAGCTCCACAGACGCCATCACATGACAGATGGGTACCAAGGCGATGAGTTCTCAAGTACGACACAACAGCGCCGCCGACACAAAGTAGAAGAGTCCTCGATACTTCCGCTCAAGCGCGTCCGGCGAGATCAGCTCGACACATGGTCTGAGACATAGACCTACTATTGTCCATCGTCGCAGCTCGCTGGCCATTACCTACCCTCGTATCTGACGTTCGATATAAGAGCTTGGCGCGCAGGTCCAAGATCGAAGCCGGCTCCGCGCCTTCAAGTGAAGACGGTAGGTTATACTGTGCATGGAAAGCGTATCAATGCCAGACGATAATTTTGCTGAACCACGCATACGCTCTACATCGAATCCCTTCCCCTTTCTTGAGTGCTTGCTCATAGTGCAGCACGATCATGGCCCGGACTGAAAATCACAGGATGCCTGTTGGCATTAGATCAGCAGTTACGAATTTGCTGTACCTCCTATGCTCAGGCACTTACCGCACGCAGCGATCTGGTGCAGCGTCAAGCTCCGTGCTAATGCGGTATCTGCTAACGAAGAGCATTCAGAGGGCGGTTCGAATGTGGCTGAGCTCAAGCTGTGGTCTATTGGTGTCACACAGACGTCTATGCCGATGTGGTTCGCGCGGGCAATTTACTATTGTCTTATGCCCAACTCTCAGGCCTAGGCGTGGCTTGCTTGACGCGGCACACTACCGCTTCTACTTCTGTGCACCTTGGTGCAACCTCGCTCTAGCATTCAATACAATGGAAAAGGTGCATGAGAGCAAGTCGTGAAGTCTGAAGAAGCGCATCTTGGCAATTTAGAGGTCGGCACCTCCCTTGATCGGTAGTATGCTGCAGGGGACGTGAGTTCTGTTGCGGAAGTCAAAACAGCACACTCACGCGAAACAAAGTAAGCAGCGACAGGCAAGCACCCTGACGACCCCAGATGTGCGATGAGACACTCTCTGAAGGTTAAGTTCTTTTTTACGGCAACACATACACATAGATGGTACTTAGTCAGAAAATTCGTTGAAAGAGATATCTCGGAGAATAATGACGCTCCCAAAAGCCGGCTCCAAAATCCACGTTGCCGGGCGCCAACGCTCTCGGCTATACGGGCCCCGAACTGGTGGAAGTTTTGGGACGGACAATCGGGTTTTCGTTCGCTGCACCTCCTCTCTGCGCCTTTGTGCAGCGGTCATGGACTTTGTGGAACTGCGACTGCAGCTGCCTGATGTATCGTTGTCCACCACCGTTGCTGCAGCAGGCAGGCATTTATATCGCTGTCTCTTTCTCTCGCACCTTATCCTTCACCGTTGTCAAATCTTTGACGTCATGATTGTTTACTGCTGATATCTTGTAATATCTGAACCCCTTCGACGCGCCGAGGCACTGAGTGTGGTCCGAGGGCGCCAGCACATTCCTACGCGACAATAGTATCCACGACAGACCCGGGTGATGGCGACGAACGCCGAGATGCGCCAGCCCGAAGCGCAGCAGGAAGAGGTGTCAGAAGAACGACCAAAAACACAAACGACACAAACCGACGAGCTACCGCCCAATCTGAATGTCCCCAACTGGCGTGCCTCTAGCGAAGACACCGCCATTGGCGACATCGAGAAAGGCGACGCTCAGAGAGATGGGCAACAGCAAGATGGACATCAACCCGACGAACCGCCCAAGCGCTCCAAGGGCAAAATCGCCGTCATCATGTTCGCGCTCATGATGGCAGTGTTCCTCGCCGCGTTGGACGTCACGATCATTACGACCGCTCTTCCGACAATCAGCGAGCATTTCCATTCCTCGGCGGGCTACACGTGGATCGGGTCTGCCTTCTTGCTTGCCAACTCCGCCAGTATTCCCAGCTGGGGTAAAGTGTCCGATATCTTCGGCCGCAAGCCCATGTTGTTGCTGGCGAACGTCATCTTCCTGATCGGATCTCTCGTTGCGGGTCTGTCGAACAGCATCGGAATGCTGATCGCTGCACGAGCTATCCAAGGTATCGGAGGTGGAGGACTGGTGATTTTGGTCAACATCACGATTGGCGACTTGTTCAGCTTGCGAACCAGGGGCGCATTCTATGGTTTGATTGGCGCAGTCTGGGCCATTGCCTCTGCGATCGGCCCCGTGATCGGAGGAGCATTCACTGAAAAGGTCACTTGGCGTTGGTGTTTTTACGTCAACCTGCCACTGGACGGCTGTGCGCTCTTGATTCTGTTCTTCTTCCTTGACCTCAAGACTCCGAGAACCAATTTTCTGGAAGGGCTCAAAGCCATCGACTGGGTCGGCTCGCTCCTTGTCGTTGGTGGGACCCTTATGCTTTTGTTTGGTCTCCAATATGGTGGTGTAACATACCCTTGGGACTCCGCGACAGTCATCTGTCTCCTGGTCTTTGGCGCCCTCACATTCGGTCTCTTCTTCTTCTGGGAGTACAAGTACGCCAAGTTCCCAGTAATGCCTATGCAGCTGTTCGACAAGGTCACCAACATTGGCACTCTTGGCGTCGTATTCTTCCACGGCTTTGTTTTCATTGCCGGATCATACTACCTGCCCCTGTACTTCCAGGCCATCCTCGGCGCCACGCCTATCCTCTCCGGCGTCTACCTCCTCCCGACCGCACTGAGCTTGGCATTCACATCCATCGGCACCGGTGTCTTCATCCGCAAGACTGGAATGTTCTTGCCACCCATGTACTTCGGCATGATTATGATGGTTGCAGGTTACGGCGCATTCATTGATCTTAGCGCCCACTCTGGTTGGGGCAAAATCATCGGGTTCCAGATCATCGCTGGTCTCGGCATAGGTCCAATCTTCCAGTCCCCGATCATTGCGCTGCAAGCTCACATCAACCCTCGGGATATCGGCACAGCGACGGCGACCTTGGGCTTCGTTAGGCAATTGGCTACCGCTACCAGTGTTGTAATCGGACAGGTGGTGTTCCAGAACCACATGAAGAAGTACAGTGCACAGTTGACGCGAGTGCTCGGACCACAACTAGCGGAGCAACTTGGAGGTGGCTCTGCGGGCGCGAACGTCGATATCATCGACGGACTGCCTGCCAACGAGAAGTCTATCGTGCGGGAGGACTTCGCAAAATCGCTATCGACCATGTGGATCATGTATTGCGCTTTCGCAGCAGCGGGGGTATTCTGCGTCTTGTTCGTGCGAAAGAAGGTTCTGACCAGACAGCACGAGGAGACCAAGACTGGTAAGTATCCAAAGACCTTGCGGCGGTCAATGCTGCTGGCTAACCACGTCACACCACAGGCCTCGAAGCAGAAAAAGCCAACGCCGCCGAACGCGCAGCAGAGCGGGAGTCCAAACGCGAATCCAAGCGCCAATCCCGCATCGCAAAAAGCGAGTCCAAAGCCTCTTTCGCCACATCCGGCACGGATTCGCGCCCGCACTCGCGTTGGGGCACCAGCGGTTCCAGACCCCAATCAGGTGTCAGTGGACAGTCCTCGGGGATCTACGACAACGCGGCGCCACCGGTGCCGGCACTATCAAGTGACAGGGTCAACGAGCTCAATGCGGCCGAGAGCCAGCAGAGGAGGAAGGAGCATGAGGTGCAAACTCTCAGCAGACTGGAGAGTGGCGTGGCTAGCTAGAAGCAGTCGTTTTCGGAGAATGTTGATCTTGGTTACGAAGTTGATGAGGAGGGGTTTCCGCTGCAGGACTTGAAAGCGCAGGGTACTGCAAAAGGCGGCGAGGGTCAAGGCAAAGCGAGGAGTAGGCGGAAGAAGGGCTATCGCAAGAGGCCGTCTGGTTGAAAAGTGCTCTGGAGGCTGGGCTTTTGCCTAGGTCCCCGATTTTTTCAGGCCTTTTCTGGCCGTTGAGCGGAGGCGGCAAGCACACGACAGTAACCTCGGCGTCGAATCGGTTGTACTCGGAAATCCCCAATCATTGCGATCCCAGCTCCCGAATCCTCTTATTCAAGTCCTTCACCCACGCCTCCACCACCCTTGCATTCTTCCCATTCGTCTCATCCGCCTTCTCCACAGCCTCCTCCACGCTCTCCAACCCTTCCCTCCACGTCTTGAGCTCCTTCTCCATCTCTGCCTGCCGCTTCTCCACATCCTCCAAATCGCTCACCACGTTCGCGGCCGTCGTGTGCAAAGTCCTCAGACTCCGCAGCCGAGCAAGGAGCGGTGGGACCGTAGGTTGGAGGGGGAGCAAGGAAGGGAGCAAAGTGTACAACTGCTCCAATTTCGCTTTGTCCTCGGCAGAAATGCCATCTTCGCCTTCGGACAAACTCTTGGCATCGCGTCGCAGCGCCGAGATTTTCGAGCTCGCAGCTTCCAAGTTTGCTAGACTGGTTGCAGAGACGAGCGCAGATAATTGTTGGTCGAGCGTGACAAGGCTAGGCAGGAGAGGCGTCGCGACTGCTGCCTCACCAGCCATGGTCGCTGCGTCCAGAATCGGGAGGCCGAGCGCTTGTTCCAGGGCATGTACTCGGCGTTCGAAGTCCGCGACCCTCGATAATGTCTGCTCGTCTGTGAGTTCTGCTTCGTTGGAGCCTTCTAGAGGCCATTGGCCAGGCGTACTGCTGCGTGACTGTAACTTTGGTCTCTCCCGCTTGTCCTTTTGCGCTGGCGAAAGAGTCTCGAGGTCCACCAGCAATTTGCCCAGCTCATCAATACTTCTCCCAGACTCGTCCTGCCTCTCCGCCTCTTCTCTGCACTCGTCAATTTCCCTCCTCAACCTCGCCATTCTAGCCTCCAGCCCTTCCACCTTGCCATTCCCTCGTGACTTGAGACTGTAACCCCTTCGGCCACCATCAACTCGGTCCCCGAGATCCACACCTCGCCCGCCCACTCGCGCTCCATCAAATCTAATCCTTGCCCTTTGTGGGTATAGTCTTCGTCGCAATACGCCGTCAGTCTCCTCGTCGTCTTCGTCGTCCTCCTCGCTGCTCTGGGAGGATTCAGGGGCCGAGCGCGGTGATGTCTGTTCGGTCAACACGGTGGTGTTGCTGTCGTCGGTCAGGTCTGGAGTCTCGTAGACATCAGGCGCGGTGTCGTAGCCTGGCAGGGCAGCGAGGCGAGATGTTTCCGTCATGGTCCCAACTTATCGTGTGCAATATTACAAGTGTAATCGTGTATTACTAGCAGAAGGCTGCATGCTAGAAGCTAAGAAGCTGTCAAGTGGAGAGGAGCAAGACCCCTGGTGGTCGGTGCGCGACGCGACGCGCTCTCACGTGTCAGATGTACTCCTGTCGACGGCAGAAGATGGATCGATATCATTACGCTCTTCTGGCGCCTAGCGCTTGCATATTGATCGTGACTAAGTACTAAGCATTCCTTTCAACTTACTCCCACATAGCGCCAAGATGAAGGCATCCGCCATAAAAATCGCAAACCCCGTCCGAATCTCCAGATAAATCACTCAATTTGCGGCCACAGCATCTCTGAAGGCCTCCAGCATTGGCCAGCCCGCAGAAGAGGATCCAGAAAGACCTGCTAAGTCTTCGGCCTCTTCGCATCGCCCCCGCCATGATATCCATCATCTTCGTTCTGCCGTTTCCTGTCTTCCTCTCTCCATCCCTGTCCGTTGCTTACTACTGGCGTTTGAAAGTTCAGAGGCGAAGGCAGCATGTTGCTGTCTCCGGATCTCCCGAAGCCCCACTCCGGGTAGAATGTGCTTGGTGAAGGTAGTAGATTATCTGACATGAATCTGCTCGGTAATGCAGAAATCGGCGTCTCGATATGCTCCCGGTTCATCGCGTGCGGGTTTGTGCTCATGGGAGGCGCAGGCCTAGCGAATGGATTTGGCGGACCTTGCGCTCCGGCAGATAGCAGTGTGCCAGCACTTGGCGAGGGCGGTGGTAGTACCACGCCATGTGGCGGCCCTTGCTGTTGCTGCTGTTGCTGCTGCGGCCCTGTCGTTAGCTGACCAGTACTGCTCTCGTCCGGGGCCGACGCTGTTCCTCCTTCGTCACCAGACTGCTCGCTAGGAATTTGGACTTTCAGTCTCGGACGTTTGGCATCTGATTGATTGGTATTTTGCCGAGTTGGTGGAGCTGGGGGAGGTACACTGGCCGTATTCGCGGCTCGGTTAGGAGGCTGAGGGGATGGCATGTGCCTCGGCCCTGGGCCTGGCGATGAACCATTCAGCCTGACTTCCCGCTGTCTTTGCATCGCCGCAACGTCGATCGACTGTGACCTTGGGGCGCCGTCTTCTAGCTTAATGGCCGGGTCTGATCGTAACCCTTCCGCGTTACTCGTGGCACCCCAATGCTGTGACAACATGGATCTGCTATCGTCTATCGGTGTGAAGATGATGTGCTGCTTCGCATGAGCCGGCAGAGGTTTAGGTTGCGGCATTCGCGGGCTGGAGAACGGTTGCTGTGGAGGCTGTGGCGAAGGCGTTGGTCCTCCAGTCGCTTGCTGAAGCTGCGGTGATGCATGTGGCGAAGGATGAGGCCGCGCTTGAGGCGGCTGCAGGTGTTCTGTCGCTGGATTGCGCGCCATGTTCGCGTGTGCCGGTGGTTGAGGAAATGCCGGAGGCATAGATTGGCGTCTGTCACCTCCCATATAAGCCTGCTGGATTTGTTGAACACTGGGCGCCGGCGCCTGTGGAAATGGAGCTGGGTAAGTTGAGCCGGGTGGTCTGCCTTGCATCTGCGCCGCTTGCGGCGGGTAGAAAGGAGGGTTGGGCGTGTAAGAATAGTTCGGCTGCTGGGACGGAGCCTGTGTCTGCTGTAGATGCGGCGGTACCAAATTCGAGCTCGTCCTGCGCATATGTCCTGCATGCTGTGATGTGCGCGATGAGGGTCGCGACAGCGTTACACCGGGTGGTAGCGGCGAAGGTCCCCTCACAAACTGCGGCACCGCTCCATTGTGCATGGGCGGTGAAGCATTAGGCGTGCCATGCCTCACATTCTGAAATCCAGGGTGGTTTGCCATTTGCGCATGCTGCTGCTGCATAATCGCTGCCGCTGCCTGTTCCCCGCCCGGCGCCGGGGTCCCTCTCTCTTCGCCTCCATCCTCCGCACCATCCTCGTCATCGTCATCGTCCCCTTGACCTTTATCCGCAAAATCCGCGGGGCCTTTGTGTTCATGCGCGCCACCATAGTACTGGAACCGGCCAATGATTTCGTTGATATCTGATGATGAGTACTCATACAGCTTCTTATTGTGCCCAAAAATGACGACGGCGACGTCGACCGAACATAGGACGGAGAGCTCATGCGCTTTCTTGAAGAGACCGCCTTTGCGCTTGAGGAAGGTGACCGACCTGTCGTGGCTATTAGCGGCATCCCATGGAGATACTACAGCAGCGGTGGCAGCAGCCTACCTGTTCCTGTCATCGCGGATCGGCTTGATCTACCATCGTCGTCAGCTCACACACGCGACGACAGCGCCCCCGTCGCCCACCTTACCTCAATCTTCCTCCTCCCCATGGCTATTCTTATCCGCCTGGCAACACTATTTTATTTTTGCCCAGACCCACTGGCGCTACCGCAATCCGTCCTCTGGCGCAGTAGCCAAGCTCGCTCCGACTCGAGAAACGCGCGGGCAAGATGGGGGGCCAACTGCGCACTCAGCGCGAGACAGATGAGCGCGTTGTATGCGTCGCAACGAGGGCAAGAAGACTACAATGCGAAGTGAATGACCCCGCGTTTTCCGAAGAAGTTAATAAGGCGCAGAAGTAGGTAAGTGTCAAAAGGTAGGTTGATAAAAATAGAGCAGAAGCAGGCGGTCCTCCCTACTAAGTCTTAATAAAGAGTCGCTGTGGCTGAAACGGCAACCCAGCATCGGGGGCCGTGGCTAGTGACAGCTTGCACCTCGCTGTCGCTGTATGATCGTATGATCTCGTGACGACGCTCACTGTCACAGTATGAGGAGCAAACACACGTCGGTGCGAGCGAGATAGAGCGTGGTCTGCATACATGCCCTGTCTAGTGATCATTTCATGAATATTGGTTGATAGTAATTGCGTACTATGCTATCCTGCCTGAGTCATGCCCTTCCAAGGTCATGCTTGGTCGTGCCACGAGTCCCTGACTGATGGCTCCTTCCGGATGGCATGCACAGCTCTCGTGTACTACTGCGTTCCCATGCCTCCAAATGTCATAATCGTTGTCGTAGAGCTCCATAGGGTTCGCTAGCTGTGTTTATTGTGAGCAGCAGGATGTGCTCCTCAACTGTTGACTTCAGAGTCTCCACCTGTTCGTCTCGCGCAACAGCAGTCTTCAGGTATCGCTGTCATTCACATGGCTGGTTTCTGTGAGTTCCCGGCATGTGGAGTCTGTGCAATTGTTCACGCGCAGGTCCGTCCCAAGGCATCGAGAATTTTCCGCAGGAGATATGCTTGTCCCGATAACGCTTCATCTCTGCTTAAGAATTTCTTCACCAGAGTCATCAGCAAGGTCCTAGTACAGTCCCGTATCCGTCTTCGCGGAGATAGAGTTGAACAGGAAGAGAGATTGCGCACCTGTCAGGAACTCCTCACTGCAGCGCAAATTAGCTCGCCATTCACCGGTCCCAGAGTGATCTCGGGACTTACAAGCTTAGCGTGATATAACCATCTCGATCCGAGTCGTACTTCTTGAAAACATCTGTCATTCGCTTCAGGGATATGCACGCCTGCACGAACAGGTCGAACGACAACACCTTCTCCCTTTGTGCCTCATCCCCCCGTCCTCTCGAATGACTTTTGGCATATGTCGAGAACAATAACTGCACGAACTGCGGACTCAACCTGTAGCCGAAGGCCACCAATGCATCCTCAAATTCATGCAAGCTGATGTTGCCTGACCGATCGGTGTCAAATCGATCGAACAATCCTCTCCATGCAGCCAGAAACCCCCACAGGCCGCAAAATTCATCGAAATTGATCGTGCCACTGCGATCGGTGTCGAACATGCGAATCATCATCTTGACTGTATGTGGGTCGAATGCAGTATAGTCGCCATTGACCAGAGCTCGCCGCAGCTCCTCTTCGCTCAACTGACCCGAGCGATCCTTGTCCACCTGCAAGAACAACGGCCATAATGCATCTCTGTCGTTGCCATCACGCGGCGGCGCAACGGTTGGCGGTCGCTGATGATCTGGTATCGGTGGTCGGTTGTGGTAGCCTTGCGGAGGTGGGCCTTGACCGTAGTTCTGTGGCGGCGGAGAAGTGTAGTTGTTCCGTGGTGGCGGGGGTGCTTGCTGCTGTGCATACCCTTGAGCGTACCTAGGTGATTGTGGCTGTTGTCCATAGCTGTCATATCTTGAAGACTGGTTTCTACTGTATTCGTTGTGACCCTGTCCTTGTGAAGGAGGAGGACCAGATGACCCATATGCGCCAGGTACTGGTCCTGGAGACTGATAACCCTGGCCCTGCTGCTGCCTCCCGTACCGGTCGTCTTGCGGTCTCAAATTCGATACCTGCGGTGGTGGCGGAGGGATAGGCTTATTGTAGTTAAGGGACGTCGATCCTGCGTGAGGTCGTGAAGGTGGCGCGCCTGAGGTCTGCTGGCTACCGCCCATCATCTGTGCAGCCTGCTCAGGCTCCGCGTGTCTAAGCCCGTACTTTGTCAGGTCTCTGCCTCGAAACGCATAGACTGTCATTGATACTCTTGTGTTGGTCGTTGAAACAGGGGATGTACAGGAGTACAGGAAGAAGGAAAGAGTACGTACGCCGGCAGAGCATCCGGGTTGTAGCCACGATTGTACGCCATGTCAAAACCACTCTATAGCGGTCCCGTTACACGGTATCCAGCCGCGCCAGTATTCTCTTTCTGGAGGTAGGATGTGCGCAAGTCCACCGGCCAATATTCGAGTCTATGGTGATGAGATCCGACTGGTCGCGTTGCCAATACTTGCTCTTCACCACGCGATCACGAGAGCATCGCACAGTAACGGCCTGCACGTAATATGCTAGCGCCGGGTCACTCTGCAATGCCGACAGCCTCCCGATCTGGTGGTATTGACGTTTGACGCGGCTCGGCGCGACTGTGTGGGCTGCGTATTCGCGTTTGCGCAGGGTGAGAATGGAGATAGGAGAAGAAGTGACAGCTGATAAATCGCGGTGAGGGCGTATATGAAGGCGCCCAGCCTTGTCGCCGTCGACGCGCCGGTGTACGCTCAGCCTCGAAAGCAAACAACCAGGAACACTACGCTCGCATGCTGACCCTCGCTAACTTGATCCCGCATGACCCTGCCGAGTCACGTGGCGCATGTTCTATTTGCGCCCTACAGGTTGCACATGTTTACGAGCCATTGTGGCAACAGCGCCTCGCGAACATCCTCCTTCTCCTTGCCATCGAATGTCAACACCTACTAGTCTCACGGCGATCTCGCTAGCAACATGAATAATTCGTCACATGCAAGGATACCGACAAGATCGAACAGGTCCGTGAGTTGTCGTGAACTCCTGCTCAGTGCTACCTCCTAAGTCGGACCTCGCAAACGAGACATACATGGAAGGTGACTTGGAGCTCCGACAAGCTGAGGCAGTTTATTCAACGCTGTCGGTGGCCATACCGATCCAGCAGTGAGCCGGCGAGCACTTCGCTGGTAGTTGTTGTCTTAGGTACCGTCATTGCTGAGGAAATTTGACGCCTACCAGTCTCTCCCCATGGACATCGAATGCCTCGATAAATATCTCAGCCTTTCCTTGCCCTCTCACCACCTTGAACACCTTGGATTTTCCCATTTCCTCTACCGCGTTCACCACATCCTTATGCCCCTTTGGCAACGGCACATCCGCCCTCTTTATCTCCTCTGTCCGCACAGGTCCGGAGGGATACAGTGATTGGATTACCAGATCTTCGAACTGCTTGTCACTCGGGAAGCTGTCGACGTCCAAGGCTTGCTGATTTGTATTCAGCTGTGCCAGTGTCAAGACAAATGGCTCGAACGGTGCCGGTACTTTGGCGAGCGCTGGTGGGATCTGGTCGATGGTTGGGTCTGACACGACAGGATCGTGCTGAGGTGGTTGTGGCTCCTTAGGACCTGTGTTAAGCGGCTGCATGCCAGTAGCTTTTTCTGCAGCGGCCAAAGTGGGATTATCGCCGGCCATATTGTTGGTCGAGGGGTCGATTCAGGTGGGAAAACCAGTCCAGTTCGTCTTGTTGCGTGAGGGAAAGAGCATGAGGCCCTCGAGGACAGTCAACTATATGTACATATTACCTCGTTGTGCAGTATTGGTGACATCATGCAGCGTAATAGGCCACGGGCAGGCACATGGACATTATACAGACATGAAGGATGTGAGCACTCTGCACTAAATATGATATCTGATGATAGGTAGTCGACATTGAAGAGCGCACACTTCACAAATGCATGGCTACTGAGTCATCTCAGCTCGGCCTCCGATCAGCGATGACCATATTCAGACATCTGGTGCATCCAGCAGCCATTTTACTATTTGTGTCTTGAAGTCGATCGCCATCGTCTCTATATCCGGAGACTATGAGGCAGCATAGGATTCGCGGGACACACAAGGAATTATCACCATGCAGAGCGGCCCAGCAAAAGCGCCGGAGGTCCTTACTTCTGACACCGGCTGCCAACTGATACGCGGCGAGTATCGTACCACAACTCTCCGAGCTTTCAACGATCGCGGGCTTTGCGAAGAGAACACCAGAAGACATGCCAGCAGTTTCACTGTTGACTAGTTGGAGACCTTCGGCCCACTGCTCGTGGCTGGATCATGACCGAGACGCACCCTTCCCCTTTAATTGGCCTCGATTAATGGACCGAGGAATTTCAGACGGCCCCCACGCACAAAATCTCGTCGAAGTGAGCAGGGGCGGATTTTCGGGGGTTCCAATGTGCAGATTGATATACGAAGCTTGGACCTGCCTTCGGGAACACTCAAATGCTGTGCAAGCTCACAACTCGGAAGGTTCCAGGTTGTGAGTACCCGGGGTCCGACTCCGCTTCATGTTGTTACTAGTCCCATGTCACCATGTGGACCCGCCCACAGTCTTGGGCCAAGACTCAGAAGCTGACGATCAGCTCGGAGCTTACATGTAATAAAGCGAGGTGCTTTTGCGTGCACGATTTTTTATTTATCCTTCTTCTCACCCTAGCCTCACCAAGCTTACCAAATCTCTCGACTCGCACCGCACCACCACCAACAGCTCGCCGACGAGTCCATTGTACAACTCTCGCTCGTTCAGACTCCACTTCTTGCGATCTGCGTACAGCTTCTAAGGTCTAAACTTTACTTCCTGTATGTCCGGCATTGAAATTCGTGTTGAAATTTCTTCTGCGTCATTTGCAGCGATATAGGCCTTGAAGTTCGACAGATTTCTTGTGGGCTCAACAAAATCCTGCCAACCACCCGCTGCGGGACCAAAGACCATAGCGCCCCTCTCGACTATTACGGCAGACCTCCGGACGACTCACAATTGCTTCCCTTGTCCACAACATAGCACGAACTACACACAGCTGTACAACACAGCGCTCCCAAGACATCACAACATGTCAGACTTTGTAGACTGGACCATGAGCTCGGCACCTTCTCAAAAGGTCGCCAAGCCCAAGCAAAAGCCTGCTTCAGAAATGAAGCGGAAATCTGGCCCTAAGCTGCGAGAGAGCTGTACGTGCCAATCTCTTTCAACAAGAGACACATCGCGTTCTTTCAACAAGAACAAGGCGGGCCCATTACTAACGGCATCAAGGTGATGAATGTTCCAATGCCAAAGTCAGGTGTAGCAAAGACAAGCCTGTCTGTCGGCGGTGCAACGCAAAGGGACGCACATGTACCTATGGTCTTTCCGCACGTTCCGGACGGCGGCAAATGAGGAACAGGACTGCCACAAACTCGACTGGTAGTGAGTGCTCTGGCAGCTCGGCAACGCATGTCTCGTCTGGTGCTGGCTGCACCACGCAGTCTGACCCTTTCAGCTGCGTGCCATGGCACGAGCTTTCCAACCCCTCCGACATATCGACATGTAACGAGAAGGCCTTTAGCCAAGGCCAAGCGCTATCAGACTCGATTGTCGCCTCACCCCCGATTGCCAACAGCGCGGCTTCTGTCTCGGATCTGCCGTTCGACTTCTCTCTCAGCGAAATTCAATCAGCTTCTCCGAGATGTAATAGTCCACCCACAACACACGTGCCTCCAGCTACAGCTACAGTCTGCCAAGCGCATGACACCGTCGTGCCCATCGCGGCTGACTCGTGGCCATCGACAGTCCAGACATCAAATGCCTTTGGACCTCAAGCACACGACGACATTTTTAACGATGTGTGCTTCTCTCCAGAGGCCACTACCCATTCGAGCCCCTCAGTCTTTGACGATGAGAGCTACGGATCACAATCGCCGCCGACCTCCGAGGACTCCTGCGGTCCACTTACAAGTGTTTTCGAAACATCCATTGTTCATTCGGACACGTGCACGCTCAGCAAGCTTCGCTCGCCGTGCACAGATTCGAGCGAGCGAGCATCAGGGAGGTGTGACTGCATTGCACAAGTCCTCGGCGTGCTAAACGAACATCGAAGAAGGACCTGTCCAAAGGGCACCTCAAGCCAAAATCTTGGCTCGCAGCAGGATGGCAGCTGCGTCGACTCGATGCTACTCGATGTATGCAACTCGGCACTAGAGTGTGGCTGCCTGGAGAAGGATCAACGTACTTGCAGCCTACTCATGTGCACCTTTATGGACATCATGGCGCGCGCAGCAAGAAGCGACGGCAATGACAGTGTGGATTTGAAACGCCTGCTGTCTTTCGTCGACGCATTCTCTCAGGCGCTGAAGCGAACCGAAGGCTGTTACACGCAATGGCGGGATAGCCCTTTTGTCAATTTCTGGAAGGTCACCGAGTATTCCTGCTGATTATGCTATCAACATTCGGACAAGCTTGCAAACTTCAGGTTAAAATGGAAGTGAATAGCTGTAAAAGTATAGATTCAACTACACTACCCTAGCAGCGCCCTCAACAGCGCTTGCTGACGCGCTGCGCTTAGATGCCAGCAGTCAAAAACTATGATTTGGACTGCGATTTGTATGTAGAGCGCCAACCCTCTGCTGCCTCGCCAATGAAATCACTGTTTGCTGCAGTACCAATGCACTATACTGGCAGCAGCACGCCTTCCAGCCTTGGTATCAAAGAGTGCTGCGTGATCAAGCTTGCCAAACCAACGGACATCAAGCGTACCATTCGTCCGCTCCGCGTCCGACTGAGGTCTGAAGGTAAGGTCTTCCCGTCGCGCATCCTTGTCTGCGATGTCCTCACCAGTCAAATAGGTCCACACGGCTCGCGTGGGCACAATCAGATCTTGCCCACTTAGAGTCACTGTCATCGGCAGACCCGCGATATCCTCTTTCCAAAGGATGTATTCACTCCAGAAGAAGCGACGAGCGAGAGTATGGCTGATCATTGCATCCTGCGACGAGAAGTAGTGGAGCATGTGTTCGTTCGCCTGGATAGGTTCACGTCGAGTCTGTGGGGCTTGTCAGCGTATTGAAGCAGAGCGGAAGCATTGGCTATAACTGACGAAGTTATAGCAGACGTCTGGCAGGTGTAGGAGAAAGCATATTGGATCCATCAGCACAGCCGCTTTGACACGCTTGGAGAGTGCAGAGTCGGTACGAAGCAAATTGGCTGCGATAGCAGTCCCGTAGCTGTGGCCGGCAAGGACAAAGTTGTCCCAGCGATGCGCGTCCAGGATCGTCTTGATCGCACGACGCATCTGCTTGGTCTCAAGAGCCGGTGCGCACATCCTGGCGCTGATCGAAGGGATCTCGAGCGCAATGACGCCGATATGCCCGGCATCAGAGTCATCCTTGCCTGTGCTTGTGGCAAGCTGAGCTAAGAGACCGACGTAGGCGTACATTCCAATGCCGATGCCGTGGATGTACAGGATGGGGAGCTTCGTCTTTGAGGTGTGAGGCCGATACCAATAGGTCATATCCTGCGCAGGCGATTTGTTGAAGCTGAGCAGTGAGATCAATCGCGGCGGAAAGGTTGTTAACACGTTCGTCACAAACGGTCGGTAGAAGCGGAACGAGAAGATTATTAGGAGGGTACAAGCATAGTTGTCGACGATGAATACTATCTGCGTGATTTAAGTCAGCTCAGCCCTAGATTTGAATGGACTAGAGGCCTGTATCTCACGATATACCACAGAAGTGGGCGATGCTGCATCGGCACAGGATCCATAGTGCCACGCAAAGACCTGGCTTCTCCCCGGCCGGCGGCGAGCTCATATCCCAACGCACGTTCGAGCTGGTCAGTGTACTCGTCCAGCTCTGAGGACTCATCATCCGTGACCTCTTCAAACCGCTTGTTCATGAAGGACCAGGCGAAGAACTCCTTGACATTCTCGCGCTTGACTTCCGAGAGGGGAGAGTCGAGGTACCACTTCAAGATGTATGGCTTCAAATTGCTGATACTCCGGAGGCATCGTCGAACCAGTACGGACCGTTCTTCTCGGTCTGGCGGATCGGGATGTGTGGCGTCTCGTTGAAGGCGGATTCTCAGCGGTAGGTAAATGAAGGTGAAGAAAGCGGCCTCTGCTAGAGCGTAGACTTCGAACGGCCGTGGCAGTCGTGGCCAGTCTGAAGAGCTCCAATGAATTGGCGGGATGATGAGGTATGCGGTATACAAGAGGCTCAGGGGAGCAATGAGGCGTAAGAAAAGGATGGCGGTCCGGATGAAGACATATTCTGGAAGAGAGTTGCCTACCAACATACTGATTCGGGTCACCGTGACCGACTGGTGATATTTCTAGGCATTATGTTGTAAGTTTGCTGCTCGCTGCAGCACAGCGTGTAGCATTCACGAACGACAGACGACTGCCACTGGGACGGAGTACGTCCCTGCCAACTTGAGTTCTTGCGACGTCATTGGCGCATGTGCGATGGCGCTAGCGGCAGGACCCAAGACACGGCCGTGCAGTGCAGCTGGAGTGAGGAAAGTCGGGCTTGGCACAAGTTGGGCCGACTCCGGCACTTCTAATTAGCGCGATTCGCAAGCCTAAAGCATTTCCACGGTTCAGATTTAAACGAAGTTCTTCTTTCTGACATACTTGTAAGAATTTTCCAAACCGTCCCCTACCTTTTCAACAATCACTTTGCTAACTGTCTCCAGACCTTGTTGCGAAGCGGGTGCTCATGAATACCTTGCTTCTGCCTTAACCATCTGCATTGCACAGCGCGGCATGGGAAAGGTATGAGTCTCCTTCGGGGGCCTCAGCGGCGAAATTTTTGATTGCTTCCTCCTTGTGAGGCTTCTTTCATCAGTTGTTTGAGCATTGCTCGGCAATGGAGAAGGATGTTTCCATACATGTATCGGCACGTACGCTTTGCCGTGCCTCGGGTCTACGCTGCCCCTTGCGACCGTGGCCGCTTACACGAACGGGCAGTGTAGCAAGCGCAGTTCTGGTCTGGGAGGGCATGCTCGGTGTCAGGTAAGATAGACGTGAAGCTAGGGGAAAGGCATCAAGACTGTCAGCGGCGCAATCGAAGAGCAATACCGCGCGCCAAGCATGCCGACTTGTGACGTGAACAAAATGCCGGTTCTTCCTTCAGAGTCATGGCGTTCATTTGAACGAAGCCACGGTGTCGAGAGGTTATCCGTCGTGAAGCAATCAGTCATGCGACCGGAACGTCGCGGTGGGCATGCACAATCTTGGAATGCGATGGGCGCAGGGGAAGGCGACCTCAAGTACACGCCACCGTCCATCGTATCCTCAACTATGTCGGATCTCGTGACGAGTAGGTATGGCCGCTAGATGGGGTCTCAATCACAGTCCACCTTTGCTTATTACTCTCGAGCAATCACTGTCTTGTATACTCCCATTTGGGTGGATTACGGTGCTGACGCCGATTAAATCTGCTTACCCAAACACTAACCCTAAGGAGGTCCACTCTGCGGCGTTGGCAATGCGTAGCCGCGACCCATGTCCTTGAGATCAAACGGACTGACGACTGTTACATCCGATAGCAAAACTCAGGCGTGCTCCAGTCCGTGGGCTCTGCAACTTCTCGCATGGCTACGTCTCGTGCACGATCCAGCCGTCGATTCTCATGCACAAGGTAGACTCTGAGCGCCATCGCAACGACCAACACCAACGCATAACAGATCATGATCGCTCTGAATGCAGTTCCATAGTGGGGTGCTTCACTTGTCTTGAAAAACTGCGGTCCAGCAATGTTGCCGGCGCAGTATGCCTGTTGTCACTAGGCGTCAGCTTGATTCGTTCCGCACCACCACATCCATGACTCACCAAGAAAAGCAGAGCTGTCATCGTCATCTTCTTCGTCGAACCCTTGTAGTTGACGCCAACCAGCGACATCGAAAGGGGCAACGCCGCATTTCCGGTGGCAAGTAGGTAGTACCCGAATAGCTTGACACCCTGCGATGTCCGGTCGCTATAGATGATCGCAGAGCCGGCGATTGGGCACAGCACTACGGCGCATATGAGGTACAGTGTAATACCACGCCAATGGCCTGCTGCGCGGCCGGTGCCCATTATGGTGATGATTGAGATGAAGGATGCTGGTAAAGTTACGAGTGTGGACTGTAGGGAGGTGAAGCCAAATCCCGTCAACACCAAGTTCCCGAAGTTTTGCGTTCCACCGTTCGGTATCTGTGTTAGGAGCGAGATGACGAAGAACAAGATCGTCTTTGGGTCCTTTAGACACTCAACCACCTGCGTCGACTGCCAGGCGTGCTGCACTTTGCCTGTGCCGCTGCGCACGACCCGGCGTTCCGCAATTTTCTTCTCTTCGTCGTTGAGGAAGCGAGCATTTGCGATCGAATCTGGAAGCATGACCAACAAGACAAGTCCCCACATGATAGTCGATGTCCCAAGCACAATGCACATCCACTGCCAAGGTTCGAGTGGTTGTCTTACATGACCCAGCCCAAAGGCAAGGAAACTGGTAATGACGCCGCCTAGTGAGTTGCCTGCGAACCAGATGCCGACTCTGGTCGGTGATTCGGAGCGCGTATACCACATCGATGTGATATACAAAAACGCAGGCGAGATTGTAGCCTCTGCGATCCCAAGAAGGAAGCGCACCGTGATCAGGCCGCCATAGTTGTTGCACGCAGCCGTCAGAGCCACGAAAGCGCCCCAGAAAAACGTATTGGCCGAAACATACTTGCCAACTGGGAGGCGCTGGATCAGTACTGAGGTCGGATATTCCCAGAACAGATAGCCGAAGTAGAAAACTGATGAAGCCCAGGAGTATTGGGATCCGTGCAAATGCTGCCAGGAGGAAAGGTCAGTGAGAATACGATTGGAAAACTCAAGTAGAGACTTGCGGTAGACTTCTTGAGACCGAATACTGCTGCGCTAGACAATATGGTCTTGTCCATGAAGTTCAGGTTGTATGTTATAAAGAGCAGAGGAAGCAGCCACCAATCAACCTTGCGAACGACACTTCGCTCCAGCTGATATTGGTCATATTCCAATGTCTCCCGCTCGTCGTCTTCCTGTATGGCACTGGCTGCGGAAGCGATGCCCTTCGTAATCGTGGCGATTGCCATGTTTGGGTGATGCCGCTGTGCCTGAGATTCCAGTTGTGATTCTTTTGCGCGCAAACCCGGGTCAAGCAGCTAGCACAAGAAGACAGCGTATGTTGAAGCTCTCATGCGCTGACTGTGGATGCGCAGTGGTTGACGAGATGCTTACAGCTAGCGCAGAGATAGGCCAGCTACATTAGCCCGGACGAAAAGGATGCAGGCTCGTCAAACCACCGCATTTGCAGATGGACTTGTGCTGACTCGATCCGAGGCAACACAAGCTGTTGGAAGAAGATGTCGTTTCTGTGAATGTGACAAAAATTAAAGATGTATGCCTGGGTAATGCTGCCCCAAATGCGTGTTGTAGCAAGATTGATAGATCAAAACTTCAACACTTTACCTTTCTTCTCGTCTTCCACCTCCTGATCCTCCACAATGCCATTCGCCTGTAAACAAGACTTGACTCTCGAAGCAATACTGTCGAGAAGAAATGGTCCGGTCAATATGGAGCCCACACTCCTGACCGTGTCTGGATATAGCCAAGGCAGAGTATTCGCGCCTTCAATCTTGCGCAACTCGCCGACCTCGTCTTCTGAGAAACCGGCGCCGACGACGATAGCCTTTGGTATGCATGGCTGACTTGCATGGAAATTACTGCCCACGCCGGACTGAGGCTTGACAGCTTCGCCACGGAGCAGCGAGGGTAGTTCCTGACGGGCTGAAGCGACTGAGTCGAAATGGTGGACGACTATGATTCATCCGTAAGCACATGTGCTGTTGTCTGTCGATAGGTTGAACACCACATACTGTCATATTCGGGCAATAAGTTCTCCGTGAAGGATGTGGCCATGGTGGCACTTTTGCCACAGAGGGCAACGGACTAATATTGACAGGTAGAAAGTGAGTGAGAGTCGATGTCTTAGTAGGGTGCGACGCATCATGCTACCTACCACCGGCGCCATATTTATGTTCGTTGCGGTGAATAGCACACGTCGAGTTGCCTTCATGAGTTACCTGCTTAAGGCTAGAATATCAGACGGAAACAATGCCGTTTAGACTGTACCACTGTTGCGATGACTTCTTGTTTAGACCAATGCGCGAAGGCTGCAAGCGTTCGCATCGGGTGACAACCAGATTGACTCCCTTTCATTCATTCACGAGCTTGCTGAGCCGGTGGTAGACGATGTTCTGATGTCCACTGTGATGTTGAAACGATTCCCTGTCAACAGTTGCTCTTCCATCAAGGGTTCGGCTGCGATCTGCGGCTGAACTTCGGCACCACGCCTGGGCTCAGCCCAACCTGAACTATGACACCTGCTTGATCATCTTTCTGTTCTGTCCATCCATCACTGCCCGTGCTAGGCTTCATGACGACTGGAGACGATCCTGGCGACATCTGGACATTTAGGTTGTCAAGTCTTGATGATGGACGTCACCAGATCGGCAACCAAGCGACATGAGCGGCCTCGTCGCAATATACAGCTGTCTTTAAAGTCTCAACGACGCTGGACACGATTTTGCGATGCTATCACCTGCCACCGGGAGATCTGAGAAGGTTGCGTAGCGGATTCGCCGACTTGCTAGATTGAATACCGTGAAAGAGTGGATTCAGGCGATCTACATGATTCGATCAGGACAGCGAACTCTGCTTGGATTTGGAGCACTAGTTCAAGCAAGAGTAGGAATATCGCATGGGTCTCGGTGCAAATATTGCCTGTGGTAGGACCCTTGCCATCGTATCAGTCTGCAAGACAGGGAAAATCGGTCAGCCGAGGTTGAGATCACGGGCAGACACATATTGAGCTCCGGGGCACTGCGAACAACACCTGGGCAACAGTGCTTTGTCAATATCGCTCGGAGGCCTTCATCGAGAAGGTTTACCACTTGCTCAGGCCGAGCTGGGTGGTTGCTGGCCTATGATATCTACAGGTTTGGGGATTAAATTGTCTCGTTGAAACTGCCACTCAATTATTACGTGGACCTGCAAGACACTCGTAATGCTACTCTTGGCACAGAATGGATTCACCGTGTATGGCCGTTCAGTGCTACGTACAAATGACTTTGAGGCGTTCGAGGATGGTAAGCGCACTACTGATCGAACATGGATGGAGGCTAATCCTATCAGCAGCACGATTATGTCGCGATATCCCGTCAGCTGTGACGCTGTTGCCTAACAACCGTCTTACAGATGGGTCAACTGTGACTTGCAGCTACTGTTCCAGCAACGTTAGCTGCAGCTTATAGCTACTGGTCGAATCAGAGAGACTGGCTCGACGCCAGCGCGCCGCTCGCGAAAGGCATGCAAAGCTCCATGCGCGCAATTCCGTAATGCGACTCCGTCTAAGATAGGGTTTCTGGCTGCGATGTCACGAATTCAATGTCCAATACCTTACAAGCCAAGCTTTTCACGAAGGCTCGAAATCGTGTTGGAGGATTCGCCTGGACTACCTTCTTTGGACTGCTGGCTGCCATGGCTAATATGACGGCATGGCATGGCTTTCTAGAACATTGTCTTTATCTCTCAGCGCTTTCTATCACCTGGGCCAGGCCTTTCAATGCGCAAGAGACATTCGTAACTTATCCAGAAAAATGATTCACGCGACGAGGGATCGCGACATCCGGATCCATGCCACGGAACAGCCGAAAAGTGGGCGGGGAGACAGAACAGCTTCGTCGGCAATCCGAGAGCTCTGCGACACCGAGGGAGCAACTCCGGTCGCGAAATGCCGCGCACAGGATGCCACTTGCGACGGACTGATCAATGATGGAGAGAGATCGATTGTGGAGCAGACAGCTCTCATCAAACAGACGCAGGGCTAGCAAGTTGTGCTACAGTTTGTGGGTGATGATGCTGGCGTCTCGGGATCGGGCGGGCAAGCGCATCGGCCAATCAGGCTCCGCTCGTCAGCTGGGCTTCAGCTCTGCCAAGATGGCAACATGACGAGAGGCTTTCAATGAAGGCAGCGGTGCGAGGCAATAGATACGATGGCAATCAGTGGCACCTCTACGAGCTCCTCCGACTGTTTTCGGGAATGCATTGCGTTGTGGAAAGCGCAAGATAGGAAAGGCAGGCCGAATCCATCACGCTTGGCCCGTGCGGGCTTTGCCAGTCAAAAAAGCCTTCTCGTTCATTCCCTCTCCTCAACACTTACACCCACCCACCGCCATCAATCTCTCTACCACGCGCACCACACCCATCACAACTACGTGTTGCATTAGTCGACACCGCGCATCCGCGTCACTGCGATATCACACGCCGGTGGACAGCAAGCAGTACCAGCCAACACGCGTCACGACGGGGCGCAATTTCAAGCCGCACTCGACGAGACGAGTCGCGCTCGCGTAACACGACCACGATGGCCGACGAGGAGGCTACCACCGCACCTGTAGAGGCGCCAGCTGTGAGTGCGAGTACCAAGTCCCGCGTGACCGCGTCGTCGCTAACGTCACCGCAGCCCAGCACTGACCCCATTACCACGAGTGAGCCCATGCATGTCGACGGCGACTCCAGCGTCCCGAAGGAAGATGAAGAGACGGCAGGCAAGCAGGCTACGACTGAGGTGGTCGCGTCCAATGGGGAAGCGACTGAAGTAGCGGAGGCTCCCTCCGACGCCGCTGCCCCAGCCGACGGTACGCCAGCAGGCAGCAGCAAGAACGGCAAGAGAAAGTCGGCAGGCGGCATTCCCGAGCACAAGAACAAAAAGCTCAACAAGAAGAAGTCGATGGTGACCCTGCGCCTCGACTGTAAGCCAGGTGAGCACTACTGGGCGCGTCTGAAGGGATATCCGCCATGGCCTGCCATTATCTGTGATGAGCAGATGCTGCCTGAAAGCCTCTTGGGCACGCGTCCCGTCTCGACTGCTAGGCCTGACGGCTCACTGCGCGACGACTTCAAGGAGGGTGGGAAGAACGCGAAGGAGCGCACCTTCCCAATCATGTTCCTGTCTACCAACGAGTTGTGAGTTTTCCATGGGCTTGTTGTGCTTTTCACGATGCGTATACTGATCTGCTTTTGACAGCTCATGGATGGTCAACACAGCCTTGACACCGCTCGACCCAGACGAGTGCAAGCAGAAGCCAAAGGCGAAGATGACTAAGGCGCTACAGGACGCATACCGTCTCGCCTCTGAGAGTCACGACCTCGACCACTACAAGAGCCTGCTTTCAACATGGCAGAAGGAAGAGCAGGAAATCGCCAAGGAGATCGCTGAACTGGAGGCCAAAGCTGCCGCTGAGGCGAAGGCCGCTGCAGAGCGCCGTGCTGCAGAGGGTCCTGAGGCACAGGCTGAAGACGGTGAGGCGAAAGAGAAGAAGCCGAAGAAGGCAAGAAAGAGCAAGGTTGCCGATGAAGATATCGAGATGGAGGATGGCGTTGAGCCGCCCAAGTCGTCCAAAAAGCGAAAGAAGGAGGCCGAGAGTGACGCTGAGGGTGCTAAGGTGAGTCGCAGTAAGCCCCTGGTGCAAGATTTGGTACTAACCAAGGTAAGCAGCCAAAGAAGACACCGAAAGTCACTAAGCTTAACGCGCCGAAGACACCCAATGGTGAAGTTGCTGCATCTGCTAAGAAATCGACCTCGAAGCCGAAAAAGAAGGTCTCTGCACCGAGCAAGGACGATGAAGAGGAGGCCAAGCCTCAAATGACCGAAGCTGAGAAGCTTGCACAGCGCGAGAAAGCTGTTCTCTACTTGCGTCACAGGCTACAGAAGGGCTTCTTGTCTCGCGACCAGGCGCCACAGGAGAGTGAGATGGCCAACATGGCAGACTTTTTCACGCAGCTCGAGTCGTATGAGAACCTGGAGCCATCTATCATCAGGACTACCAAGATTCACAAGGTGCTCAAGGCTATCGTCAAGCTGGCTGCCATTCCGAGAGAGGAGCAATTCAACTTCAAGCAAAGAAGCGCGACTATGCTGGAAATCTGGAACAAGAGGATGGAGGCCGACGGCGACGCGGCCCCAGCTTCTGCTAGCGAGCCCAAGAGTGCGCCACCGGAAAAAAGCGAGGAGCCTGTTGCTGCCGCCCCTGCTGCAAATGGCGAGACGAAACCAGCGACTGCTGCTTCAGAGGCTGAGGCTGAAGCGGGCGCGAAAGAGGAGGTCAGCGAGGAGAAAAGCGCAGCGGCTGCGGACAAGCCCGAGAAGAGAGGCGAAGAAGCCGCTGCTCCAGCTGCGGATCCTCCAGAGGCGCCTGTCGAAAAGGTCGACGGCGACAAGATTGGCAATGCTGCGAAAGACGAGGCAGAGGTGGGAGATGCCAGCATGCAGACCGCGTCTGAGAGTGCTACATGATATTGTGCAATATGCGATTACGACCACCAGATCGAGTGTCTTTTGATGACGAGAGTGTGCCTCGGGCGGAAGCGATGCCGATGGAAACCTGTTACACGATCGCTTTTGCACTTTTGCTTGAGAGAACGCTGATGCGCTCGAGCTGGCGTTTTGGGCAGGCGTGGGTGGAAACACAGTGAACCACTGAAGATGATCTCGTTCAAGTCTAGTATGATATAGTCTAGGCGCTTGCTATGAAATGTGCATTATTACTTGAGGACTCCTTCGCTTGGTCTCTACGGGTGTGCATGACGCATCACCGGTACTGGGGGGTTGGAGGCAAGCAATGGTGAGACATGGAAGCGACCTAATGCTGCAATAAGAGACTTCTCAGTCGTCACCGCAACGTCAGACATCGACGTCCCCCACAACCGCGTCCAGACCTACGGCACGTTGTTGTTTCGACGCGGGAGGAGTTTAACGATCCTGCGGTCAGGAATCAGGATCGAACACGATACCGGCTCAGCAGCTCCTTGCGTGGCTGAGCAGCGCTGCGCCGACGACCAGAGGATGTAGCATGCTGAGGTACTCATCCTTCTCTGTGGGCGAAATTACGGTTGCCGACTCGCTAGCATGACTGATCTGCCTGTTTCTCGCACAATGGCTCAAGCGAAACAGCCTCTGGAGTGGTCGACGCAAATATCGCATGACGAGTACCGGCAGTGCCATGGCAGTCGGGATTCCGGCTGCCAATGCAGCCTGCGAGAGCACATCGTACCCTTGGTGCGGCCAGGCGCTATTTTTGTAGGAATCGACGACTTCCGTATCCTGGGGAGCAATCATCATGTGGCAGCTTGCTATCTCTACTGCCAGTTCTGCGAAGTTGCAGCTATGTGCTCGAAAGGCGAAGCACGAAGTCATATTCGAACTCTTGCCAGCTTGCGTCTTGCAAAATATCCCAAGGCGAGTTCTTCTCCGAATCGACTGTACTGCTCTTGATGTCAGTCCGAACGAGACTTTGCTCGAAAATCCTATGATTTAGCTCGGTCGACGTATCTGTACATCACCGACCCCGAGGGTCATTGCGAAGACTGGACCACCTACAACTGGTCTGGTCCGTGGACGAGGATCCGACTACTATTGCGGCAGAGCGTTTAAATGATCCTCGTGTCTGTCAGAAGAAGAGTGATCAGCGTAGCAATGGCGTTAAACACGCAGGGGCGTGAGACAGCGGCAGGGTGAGTGTGAGAAGATGGGCTGCTTCCATACTTCAATCACCTTGACTACCTAAGATGGATCAAACTCACCAGCAAAGATTTGGCGTGCGAAATCACCGCAAGGCCCGGCACTAACAAGGCTGCAGCACCATCCATATTGGAAGACGGCTCCGGTACGGAGATCTGCTTATGGTGAAACGTTCTCCGTGAAACATAAGCTGGCACCGAAGTCATGGAAGCCCTCCTGCCGCGACAACTCGATGGCAACCTTGCTCATCAGACCGGATTTGGCTCCACAGCTTTCCGCCATGCAGCGAGGCGTGCCGCCATATGTCTTACTCACCGTGTAAAGAAGGCGGATGCCTACATCTCGCATTTCAACACTCGCGATGAGAAAAGCTCATACCAGATCTTGACGGCCAGCATACTTTGATCAAAGGCTACTCGCAAGGGACTCGGAGAACGCAGAGAGACGACGTCGCGCTCGCAGAGCTGGTACAGCTGCCTTGTGATCTCAAGGCCATGTGGAAAGCATGTAGTCGACATGCGTGGCCAAATATGTGCCGCCTGACGCAGGTATCCGCTCCCATGTGGCCACATCGGCCAACTGCTGTCTGAGTGCTGTCGTGCTGTCTTAGGCATCGATGACTTTGGACTGCATGAGGCGCCGTCAAGTAAAACAACAAATTGTTTGCTCGTTTGCTCGTCCGCCGCCTACCTTTATCTCCAAGTTCCCATACTGCCGCTGCAGCATAGAACCTTTTCTCGGCACAAGCACTACGTCTGGTGCATGATCCAGCAAGCATCATTTGTCCTCCCATCTACTATCTGGTCTGCTGCTCGCCGCCATCATACGAGCCAAAACGGCCTTCATCGACATCCCCATACTGGAAAACACGCAAAATGGACAACACCTCACCAGCCTGCTGGCCCGCCACTACTTTTCACGATCTTGCATCCAAGAGCAACAGCAAGGCTTGCCAGCTTTCTCTTCCGTTCCAGCCAGAGGGTCCGGCTGAATGCAGCAAGCATCTCGAGCATCTACTCAACGACACTTTTCTTGCACTCCGCATCCATGCAGGCACCACGGGAAACTTCTTCCGTCTCGAATTCAAGGACCTAGCCCTCCGCCACACATTTGCGCTCATGCGTTTGAGCACCTTACCGTACGAGGGCGACTTGATGAAGCTGCCGTCCATTGCTTATAATCTCGCACAAAGCTTCATTGGGCGGTATGGTCCAGACATCTGGTTTGCGCCTGAAGCGAGTGCCGATACCGAGACCATGGTGTGCGAGCAGGGTGACAAGGACACGGTCTGGCAAGACGAGTGCGAGCAGCGGAGGCAGGCTGCTGAGTTGGAGAACTACTTCATGATGTTGCTGCAATTGCCGGCCGTTGCGCCGAAGGACTGGCTGGTGGAGAAGATCTGTGCAGCTGCATGGGCGTCTTCGGTGCACCACGGGTCCGCTTTTGGGCGTGGGGCGGTTTTGGACTGCTTTGCTTCTGCCTCGCCGACGAAGGACACAGCGACGTAGAAGTGGCCAGTCCACGACTCCACGGGTGATGCGGCTGCCGAGCTGACTGATGGCATGAGGGAGATGAATTTGGACGACTCGCGCCTAGTTGATGGAGCCACGCCGTGCGGTTCGGTAAATGCTGCCTGTAGCATTGGGAAGGAAGGCGAGAAGGCGTGCAACAACAGTGGTGCGGCCAGGTCATGAGCAGCCAAGCGGAGGTGGAGCAGCATCATGTAACGGTTCTCTCAGCCAGGACTGGACTCTTGTAGGTGGCGATCCAGGATCGCGAGGCTGCTAGAAACGAAGAGCAGTCAATATGATCGATCCTCCTTGTTCTAGCTTTACAGATATTTATTATATAAGGTATGTTATAGCCACCTTTGACTGCTTTCACGTTTTGACTCGATAAGAGACTCAAGCATGTGGAACATGTAAGAGGAAGGTACTATACCGCACACACCCCACCACCACCACCACCACCACCACCACCACCCCACTTGCCACTCTGCTCTCGCCACAAATGCATGGACCTGCAACTTCAAAATTATACCTCATCAGCCCTCGACCAAGAGCTGGCACAAACATGGACATCTTCGCCAATTCGCGCCTTGGCAGATTGCCTCCTGAGCTACGAAACTGCATTTATGAATACGCCTTCGACACGGTAATCTCCATCACGCCTTCATACTCCGGCGCAGGTCGACTCATCATACGCCACGAGCACTGCTGCTGCCGCCGGAGCGTCAAGGACTCGCACGCCATCGGCCTCACCGCGACGTGCAGGGCCCTTCGTGCCGAGACGCTAGAGCTGTTCTACCACAACGTCACGATAGAATTGTGCAACAGAATCCAGGATGGGAGCGCCCAAATTTGGCCGTTTGATCACCTCTTGCACGGGCTCGGCCGGAACCCGATCGCGTTGCGGTGCTTGGCCAAGTCAGTCATTGAGGTTGAGGTCAGTCTGGTCAGAGAAGTGTATACACTACCGTGCCTCTTCGCGAAAACAGTCAATGCCCTCGCCAGGGCCTTGCGAGTATGGAGGCTGTCGGCGATCGAGACAATGCAAGTCAGGGCCACGCTCTTCTATCAGGGCGTTTGTGCGGAAGAAATCAAGCGCGCGGAACTGGAGATTGACGTGCTCGACGTGCCGTGCTCAGCTAGAAAGGCAGCGAAGCAGCTGCAGGAGATAGATGAGCAGGAGATAGGCTGCACCATCGCAGTCGTACCGTGATATTCGGCATATGATGCTTAACGCGATCGGGTACTTCAGCAGCCTGATGGACTGAATGAGCAGGCGCTATGAGACAAGGTGTGGTGGGCGATATACTTTGGCTCGCTCGGATCGATTCGTTCCTAGGGAGTCCGGTGGGCTGAGTGATGGGCAAGGCTTATGACATACACATAGCCAAGCCGGGAGGCGCGTCCTTGAAATCCTGCATGTAGTCAGGCTGTAAGCAGATATCAGCGGGACACTCTGCTCTGAGAAAAATCACTAGCTAATTTGTCTAGATTGCGTTCTGCCAGTCACCTCTGCAATCTTCTGTATCAGACTTTCACATCCCCTCCTATTCAACAACCCTCGAACTGGCGCTAGTGTCAGTTGGTGATTGTACTGTGGATGAGAGTAGCCGACTGATTGCGATAGCGAGGGAGATTCGCTACTGACAGCACAGCTTCAAAGAGATTCTGGTGTTCAGGAGAGAGAATCTATGGAGTTCAAAAGGCGTTGCATGGCATCGAGGGGTGGCGAATAGACGACTGAGTGTTAGCAATTGATAGTGTACAATACCTGACACTACTGCGGTTCTTCATCTTTAAACTTCTCCCGCAGCCCCTTGACATCGATTCCGCAGACCTCAGCCTTGGCCACGATCGCTCTCGCCTTACCAACGACCGGCACATCAATCATCTTGCCATCCAACGTCCATGCCCTACAACAACTCAAGTCAGCAATTAAACAAATCCATAACGTTGAGATAATTCAGACTCACCCTCTCCCCTGCGCATCCGCCTTCGCATCCGCAATCAAACACCTCACAGCCCACTCCGCCTCCTCAGGACTCGGACTAAACACCTCCTGCACCGTCCCCACCTGATCGGGATGAATACACTGCTTCCCATTGAACCCAAACCGCTTCCCATTCTCACTCTCCCTCCTCAGAAACTTCTGCCCCTCCTCACCCCGGAACGTCGTGCTCACCAGATCCAGCGTCGACGGCAAATCATGCGCGCGCGCCGCCGTCACAATCGCCGATCGCGCATAGGTGAACTCGTGCAGGTCCGGCGTCCGGATGATGGAGAGATCGAGCGCGAAGTCCTCGGCCGCGAAGGTGAGACCGCTGAGGTAGGGGGATGCTTTGCAGATCTTATCGAGGTCCATCACGCTCTTTGCGCTTTCGACGAGCGCGACGATCTTGACGGGGTTCTTGGACCCCTTGGCGTGTCGTTCCGGTAATTCCTGCTTGAGCACGTCGGTCACGAAATGGAGGTCTGAGGGCGCATCGACCTTGGGGACGACAATGCAATCTAGGTGTTTGCCTTGCAGGATCTCGGTCAAGTCGTCCAAGGCGAAGCCAGAGCCGACGGAATTGATGCGGACGGCTTGTTCGCGGATGCCGGGGACGCGGTCGCGGTTGATAATCTCCAGGATGTTTCTGCGGCCTTCGGGTTTCTTGGTGGGCGTGACGGAGTCCTCCAGGTCGTAGGCGACGCTGTCGAGGGCTTGGATGCCGCGAGATTTCTCGAGGAAGCGCATAGAGGAGCCGGGCACTGAGGGTCGTTAGCGGTGCTGTCGGTGGTATTGGGGAGTGACATGGGTTTGAGCGTACCATATAGTTGGGCCCGCCTGATGACTTGGGCTGCCATCGACGCCATGGTGGTTGTTTCTGGGAGGAGAGGAGAGTGTAACGTTTTAGGACAACGGAACGGAAGATCTCATTTTCTGGAGGGATAACGTGCAGGTACCTACGATATACGAAGGGCCTACAAGAGACTCGGATCAAATGGTCATGTTGGTATTCCCGGCCATAGGCCATTGCTTTGAGTTGACGACGTCCCTCTGGCTATAGCCGAGGAGACGGCGGGAGTATCCGGCGCCGCGTCCGCGACGCGTTTCGAGGACACCTTTAACTGCAGCATGTGAAAGCGAAGCCAAGTTCCCCAATCTCATGCTTGCCCCGGCACCTTACAACTCAATGCCATAATAACAGACCACCGCCATGGCAGACATCGACAACCCCACCCCGGGGACTCTCAACTGGCGACTCTCGGCCCACCCCATCACCCTCGTCACATTCCTGACCTTTCGAGCTTGTATCCATCCCCCCCCCCCAACTTGCCTTCACACCCCCGCATACATACTAACATTATCCCCTAGCCTCCCTCCTCGTCTACCTCCTCGGCATCCTCTTCACCAGCAACTTCGTCCTCATCTTCATCATCACCATCCTGCTCCTGGCCGCCGACTTCTACTACCTCAAGAACATCGCCGGCCGTCGTCTGGTCGGACTGCGCTGGTGGAACGAGATCGACCCGCAAACAGGCGATGGCCACTGGGTGTTTGAGAGCGCACCGCAGCCCAACGAGCCGGGCGGCAAGATTGTGAATGCGACGGATAAGCGGTTCTTTTGGTTGGCGTTGTATGCGCAGCCCGCGCTGTGGGTTGCGTTGGCGATCTTGGCTTTGGTGAAGCTAGAGTTCATTTGGTTGACGCTTGTTGGTGAGTCTTGTCATGAGGTGGATGGGGGAGGGCGGGATTGCTAACGTGGTGGCAGTTATCGCGCTGGTGCTCACGATCACGAATACGCTGGCTTTCTCGAGGTGCGATAAGTTCAGTCAGGCGAGCGGGCTCATGGGCAGTGGTCTGTACTCGGCATCACTGGCACGGAATGTGGGAGGTGCATTGGTGTCCAGGTTTTTCAATCGATGAGAGCATAAGAAGGCTTGTAAAGCATCGCAATTTAGCAAGTATCGTTATGTGCCATTCTTGTTTTTCGCCTCACATCGTCTGGATGCCCATAAGCTTCCACCGCTGAAACATACTCATGATCTGGATTCACGACTCCGTGAACCCCTGTGACAGCTCAAAGCACCCGCGATCTCATCTGAGATACTATACCAACAAGCCTGGCATCTTCACGACTGTTGCACAACCCTGGCATGTCATGACTGCTTCAAGGGTACCCGCCAAGCCCATCCTGCCTGACGACCACGCCCTTCCTCCCCTCAATCGCAATATGGTTCAATTGAAGAAGAGCACAATAGCATTGAAAACGCGACCGATCGTCCCACCGGCCCACCACCGATCGCCTATCTCTGAAAGCCGCGTTGACCGACTCCAGGCACCTGTCAGCCGATGCCGCAAGGTCAGACGCGTCCACCTCCAAGCGCAGGACGCCAGCATAATTGACCCCGATCGGGAAGCTTCGCAAACTCGGGAGCCAGGTCTTGCGGTCGTCAATGTGGCGTGACACTGTCGCGATGATTTCCTCCACATCGGGGTCCTCGGCTGATATGGTACCCAGTTCAAGGGTGAGGGTGCGGATTGCCGGTAGAGCATCTGGGTGTAATCCACCTAGCAGTGCTCTTGCGATGCCAGTCGTATATTCGTCACAGTGGAGGACGATCTTCACAGTGTGGAAGAATAGCTGCAATGTCTCCTTCCTGACCGTGCGGCAAGTACCCAGAAGGCCAATTGCTGTCTTGGTGACACCGCCAGATCCATCGCGGTGTAGCCCGAATTTCTCGACTGCCCTCGCTCTGTGGAGCTCAGCTGTGGCATCGGGGGTTTGTCCGTGGTCTATTCGAGGCGCGGGCGGACGAGAGGTGGTGCGAACGACTGTGTCGAAAGCGTGCTCGTAGATTGCATTGCGCAACTCTGCTGGGAGCTTATGAAGTGGCGATTGAGCAGGAGCAGCGTCCATGGCGATGTTGCTCGACGTCGGTGGCGACCGAAATCGATGTCAAGTCCTCCCTTGATTGCAAGACTTGTATTTCCGAAGATATCGCCGCGTGCGCTTTTAAGCCTAAGTACGCGAGTTGCTTTCCTTCAGCTAGGCTGCCATTGGCAAAGCCATAAACTAAGCACCGCTCTCAGATCCCACCACTGTGGAGCGCTCGGCGCATCTCTTAGGTTCTGTATAAATGATCATATTCGCACTCCCAGATATGCAACAAAGCTAATGCGTCAACACACGATTTCTTTGCTGAACACAACGTCGCCATGGGTGTCTCGTTGTCACGACCAATCAAAGCGACCGTCTCGGCCGTCCAAAGACTGCTCCATTTCAAGAAACCCACGAGTATCTCGTGGTCGCATGGCCCGCCAAAACCGACATTCCGTTTCCAGGACCTTCCTGGCGAGCTCCGGAACCAGATCTACGGATACGTCTTGACGGAGCCGGCTGGTTACTGCCTGTCAGTCCAGCGCAGGAGGTGCTTTTGCGGCCAGTACCAAGACCAGCTGGTGACAGACAGAAAGCGCATCGACTTCTGCTTACACCGTCCGGGCAGAAGAATCTCACGGGTCGGCATGCTCTTGACGTGCCGCTCCATCAACCAAGAATGCTCGCCGCTTCTGTATGCACTGAACACGTTCAGGTTCCACCGGTCGTTGCATGGCTACACACCGGAGCACGCTATCAAGGTTTTCCTTGTGAGGATCGGCAAGAAAAACGCAGCTGCACTTAAGAGCGTGGTGCTTTCCATGGGCAATGATAGCTTGGGTGTGTTCACCATGTCTTTCAAGACATATGTGCGGCGCACTTTGACATTCGCGCGGAACCATCCAAGCCTCAATATCCAGTTGGAGGCCTCGGTGCTGCACGGGCTGGAGCACATTAGACCCGGTCGGCATCATTACCGGCGTTGGCTCGAGGTCAGCATTGATGTGGCAAATTTGAGGCAGTCCATGGAGTGCCTTCGGGAGAAAGTCATTAAGATCAGGGACGAGAGTGAGGAGGCGCATGAATATCCATTGGATGTATTCTTGGCTAAACTGAGCCGGACGATGGAGCGGTACTGCCCGGAGCCCGGCCGTGCAGCCATAATGTGGCGATAGGTATGAGATCGCGTGGCGTACCTACGACTCGACCCAGTCCATACTCTCCGGTCGAGACTTAACCATGCTCATCCTCGCTTTCGCCTGGACAGCCCTCCATACCTGCCTCAGGATAGCGAAACTTGCACCAGAAGCAATAATGATACTTCACTCGCAACTCCGTCACGATCTTCTCAAGTCGCTCGGCTGTAGTCAAACTCTCATAATCATCCAGATCCGGATCCTCTTCGTCCAATTCCTCTACTTCGGTACCCAGTGCAAGCTTGTCGTCGTCATCTACATCCGGGTCATCATATGCAGTGTTGCGTGACAAGCTCTGGTCGAGATCATGACGCATGCGGCGATCACGCTCCCGTTCAAGTCTCTGCTTCACCAATGGGCGCCAGAGAAGATTGGCAGAGCGCAGTGGCTTGCTCTTCGGGCCTTGCTTCGCCGCTTGCCTCTGCTCACCACCTTCATCGCTCCCTGACGTGCCGTCCTCCTTGCCATCCAAGTCGCCAGTGTCGAACCCCTCCAGCGTTCGCATCGCGCTCCACATCTGCCACTCGGTTCTCATATCGACTTCAGCATGCTTATTTCTCTCGCGAAATGCGTCAAAGTCAACCTTCTGCTTCTTTTGCTGTCCCTCTAATTCTTCAGCAGCTTCGCGAATCTTTCGCTTCTTCTCGCTATCCATTCCAATGCCGCCTCGATCATCCTTCATGAGCAGCTCGATAGGCTGCGTCCTGGCGTCTTCCGACTTGCCTAGGGCGCCACCTTTGAAGCCCATTTTAGTCATCATCTGGGCACCTTTATTTGATGCATCCAGCTCAGTGGCGAGGGCTTTCTCCCGCGCTTCCTTCGCCTGCCTCTCGCGCTCCTTTTTGGATTGCACTTTGCCACGCTCGGCGGCTTCTTTCTTCAGACGTGCTGTACGCTGCAGGGACGTTTCTTTCTTGGACGGTTCAGGCTCCGCAAAGCTCATGGACAGGTAATCATCTTCCTCGTCGCCATCGGCGGCCATGTTGGATGGCCGGCTATGTGAGAGAATGTAGAGCGCGGTAGCTCGACCTGCGATGCTCACACAAGCCTTCGCGAGCCGCACGCGGAGCTTTGCAGCACTAGATCGATGGCCGCATCAACATGCAGGTACTGCACAGCTAGTCTGTCTCCACACGGCAACAATGCCAGCCAGCAAGGTGCCTATCACTGGTAGATCGCCGTCACGAGGCCCTCGTCTGCGGAGTCTGCCAGACGCCGATGAACTTGCTGCCACCGTGTGGACCTCCTCAAGCTCTGTAGACTGTGATGCAGGTCGATCGCCAATGTTGTCGTGCGAATGGCCCGGCAACGCCCGGTTGTGTGTGATGGTCGTCGCTTAGACGGCAGATTTAATATTGTGACATTGTGACCAGAAGAGGATTTCAAAGCTCGAAGACCACCGACGAAGATCGAAGCGACATGTGATTGGTTCAAAGGTAGCATTGGACACAAATTCACCCGATCGGGAAGTAGCGTGCTGGGGGAGCGGTGGGGTCTTCCACCAGAGCTCCAAAGAATGTTGACTGTCAGTGCGTACAGCAGGAGGCATATATATAGATAGATAGGTAGGTGCCTTTTCCCTTGCTTCATCATACTTCTCCTCCCGCATCAGACACCTGTAACAAAGACTCTCCCGTCCTCGATCTCATACCGCTATCCTCAACCTCACATCGATATCAGTCCCAATGGCTCCCAAGATCGCCATCATCTTCGTAAGCTCCATTCTATCCTCTCGATGGCATCAATCTAGCTGCAATCACCCATCAAACCCGAGGTGAGAGCTGACCGGACGCCATAGTACTCCACCTGGGGCCATGTCAAGACTCTCGCCGAGGCCGAGGCCAAGGGCATCCGTGAAGCTGGTGGCTCCGTCGACCTCTACCAGGTCCCCGAGACACTCCCCGATGACATCCTGACCAAGATGCACGCGCCCGCCAAGGACAGCAGGTCAGTTGAAATGGGGAGGAGAATATTCGGTGGCTGAGATATATACTGACACTCTGCCTACTGCTCCTGAAGCATCCCGACCATCCACGACCCTCAGACCCTCACACAGTACGACGCCTTCCTCTTCGGCATCCCGACTCGCTACGGGAACTACCCGGCCCAATGGAAGGCGTTCTTGGACTCCACTGGGGGTCTCTGGCAGAGCGGTGCCCTCTGGGGCAAGTACGCCGGCCTGTTCATCTCGACCGGGACCCTCGGCGGCGGCCAGGAGAGCACGGCCATTGCAGCCATGAGCACGCTGGCTCACCACGGGTTGATCTACGTACCTCTGGGGTACAAGACCGTGTTCAACCTCCTTGCCGATCTGTCTGAGGTCCACGGCGGTTCGCCGTGGGGTGCTGGCACGTTCTCTGTAAGCCGCCTCGGCGATGCCTGATGTCTTTCGAGTGATGACTGACTAAGTCTGCAGGCTGGCGATGGTTCCCGCCAGCCATCCGCCAAGGAGCTCGAGGTCGCCACGGCCCAGGGCAAGGCCTTCTACGAGACTGTGTCCAAGGTTTCTTTCGGTGCGTGACTCGATGGCGCCGGCAAGCTGGAGAGTGTGAAGGCTGAGCAGGGAGATACAGTTGGGACGGCTGTCGCTGCGACTCAAACAGCTGAGACAGCTGCGGCTAAACCGGCGAATGGCACTGCGACTGGTGGACGGCAGCAACAGCAGACGACAAGTGCACCAGAGCATCGGGAGGAGAGTGGGAGCAAGGGACCTTGTGGGTTACCGGTCAAGTGTACTGTCAGCTGAGTAGTTCTAGTTCTTCGACATCTGAAAACAGTTCAGACTTGACCCATGCTTGTTGACATCTATGAAGAGACATGGTCCAGCTCTCTGCTCTGTGCAGTCCAGCCAGAAGCCCAGGCGATTCATGACACCAGCCCTCTCACCCCGGACATCGATGCTAGGTCCCGTATCGGTCACTCGCCCTGCCTTTAGCTCGAGACTCACAAACACCATCAGCAACACCATCCCAGCTAAGTGGCCGACAGCACACACCCGTTGTATTGTATACATTAGCCGACTGCACATTATACAAGGGCATCCGTTCATGCCAACAACGGCAAGCGCATGAACAAGCGAGTGAGTAGCGAGCGAGCCACACATCGCACGCTCGCCATCCCTCCCCCAACCCCGCCGCAGCATGCCTGTCTCACAGACCTTTTATGGTTAAAAAGAGAAATAAAGGAAAAATCAGCACTGGTATCTCTCGCTTCTTGGTCACCATCAAGCGGACCAAAACTCGTCCGGGAGCGTCTTTCGCCATAAACACCTTGCTTGCGGGGGACAAAAAAACCCTCCCCCAACACACATGCCCCCCCGCAGAACCTCTGCAGATCGTATTCGTCGTCAGAAAAAAAAAAGGCCGTCAAGGACTATTTGTCGTCCACGCTGTACACGTCGCATGGAACCCGAAAACACTTATTGCTGGTTTTTTGTTCTTAAATCTTTGGCGCGCCATCCTTCTCGCCCAGATTGCTGAGGAGGGATTCGGGCGGGATGCGCGAGAGGTTGTTGCCTCGGTCCACGCGCAGCGAGGTCATGGGGACGTAGCCTTCTTTCCTGCGGCGGTGGCGCTCGATGAAGATGCCGGCGACGATGATGAGGAAGGTCAGGCCGAGAGCGATGGCCAAGCTGATGAGGACGATGAGGCCGACGGCGAGGTGGTGGCCGTGTTTGTTCATGAGGTTGGATGTGTTGGAGACGAACATGCGGCTGAGGCTGCCCTCGCTGCCGTCTTGCTTGTTCGTCAACACGAAAGGCGTGAAAGCTGTGCCGTCGAATAGTGCGGCGGAGGCGTTGCCGTAGTCTGCGATGTTGATGACGCCGGTGACAAGCAGCACTTCATCGTCGCGCACGAGGTTTGTGTTGTCGTGGTTTGAGGTGAGAGTCAGCACCTGGAGGCCGCGAATGACGGTACCGGCGCCAAAGCCGGACGCTGCTGTCCACGTCCCGTCATTGTACTTGCAGAGGTATGCGGAGCCGTTTGACGTCGCTGTGCCCGCCGCCCACCACTGATTGTAGTCGCTGTTGGCGGGCGTGAGAGCCGTGATGGGACCCGGAAGCGTATTCGCACCACTGTACGCGGTAAACACCTGCTTCTTCGCATCGTACGAGACCATCGTCGTGGCATCCCCGTCGACCGTGAGGTCCCCGGCGATGATGAGAGTGTTCTGTGCCGACCAGACCATGTTGGTGATGGTGCCATCGAGCCCAGCACCGGGTGTGTCCCACTGCATGGTCGAGGCGTCGTAGTAGCATAGAGTCGCACAGGACAAGCTTCCAGCAAGAGCGAAGGAGCCGCCGACGTAGACGTTGGGGTTGTTTGGCTGGACAGCGATCGCATTGACGGTGACGTTTGTGCCGGCAAGAGCTGGTGGCTGAGTCGCGGCGAAATCCGCTCCAACGAGATCGTACACGATGAGGCCGTTCACGCTGTTGCCGTTCACAGTGCCTGTGACGCTGCCACCAGCATACAGCGAACTCTCGTAGGTGTCCATTGCCAGGAAAGTGGACTCGGAGTCAAGTCCGCTGACTCCTGTAATGGTGCGCGTGCTCGTGTCGTTCACGAAAATCAGGTTCTCGACTGTGGACCCATTCGATGCTTTCGCCGCAAAGTGTCCGCCGAGGACGGCCAGGCTGAGCGAGCTCGAGTTGTAGAAGGTGCCCTCATACACACCCGAATATCCCGTGGTAGAGATCGCACGCTTGGTCTTGGAAGAAGAGGAGGAATTGGCCGCCTGGATATTGACACCCATGCTTTCCAGAGTCGGGTCGCCATTGCCGGAAAGCTCGACTGCGCCGCTGTAACCGAGCCCCTGGGAAGTGATCTGACCCGCGTACAGTGGCGACGAGCCCGGCACGGTGGTGTACGCGTCGAGTTTGCCGTTGACAGAGGCGTCGGCTCCTGGTATGTTGTTGAGCCAATTCTCGCGACTTGGCACCCAGATCGCAAAGCCTTGAGCAGTGAACGCCGCGTTGCCACCAAAGCTGTTCACGGACGTGAAATCGCCGGTGATTGTGAGACATTCCTCCGAGTCGCCACCGCCAGTGACGTTGATGGTGAGGGGCACCATTTCGCATACGGGTCCGTTGACACCCGCGCCGAGCGCCGACCACTTCTTGCCTGATGTGTCGTACGAGGCGATGTTCTCCAGACCCGTGACGGAATCGTCTGCGGTGTTTGTAAAGTTCCCAGCAAAGTACAAGGTGCTCCCGTTTGCATAAATGGCGGCCACGTCCGCGTTCAAGCCTCCATTCGCGAGTGCGGTCGCCCGAGTGCCGACCTCCATGACGTTGGAGATTCCGTCGCCGGAGAAATTGCCAGCAACGTAGAGCGCGTTCCCAGACTGCGCGATCGCATTGATGGTCGCGCCCGTGCTAAGGTTCGCGCCAGCCATATCGATGACAGAAGTCGTGAAATCGGTACTCACTACAGCCTCGTCCGGGTTGTACTCGTATAGGCCGTTGAGACCACCAGTAGTAGTGATGAGCTCAAAGCCTACGCGCTGTGCAACGACCGTGAGGGGGAGGTGCTGGTTGGGAAGGGGCGTGAGCGTGACGCTCGGCTTGAAGTTGCCCGTGTCGACGTCGACGTAGCCATAGTAGACTTGATCGTATTTGTCATAGTTGTTGGTCTGATAGATAGTCGCGCTCACGGGCGACCCTCCAGAGGTCATGGAGCCGGTGATGTTTACTTGACCGCGTGTCGAGCAACTGTTGTCGCGCTCGCAGCCGGGCGTGTAGACGGTGACAGAGTAGTTACCAGACTGGCTGATACTCGGAGTGAAGACCACCGATACGTTGGAGCTGAGCTGCGATGAGCTGTCCAAGGAAGCCGAAAGATAGGCCGATGTCCCGTCGCCTTGCGGCTGCTCCGTCCAGAGCCCAGTGGCCGGACTCACTGTGGAACTGGACCCGGTGCTCACATCATCGCATTTGGGCTCGTTGAAGGCGTTGATGGCAAAGGAGTAGATGTCGTCCTGAAACAGCTCGAGACCATCCAACCCGCCCCCTGCACCATACCACGACGTGATGTAAATCCTGAAGGTGTTCATACCGACTGGCGGCAAGAGGCGAAAGTCCTGGTATGTGGAGTTGCCTTGGGGAAGTGGACAAACCTCTGAGCACGTCTGGTTGCGACCATCCGCGTCCAGGTACTCGAACTCGAGGATGCCGCCTTGGTCCAGGTTCTCAAAGTACCATGTCTTCGTGCCACGATTGGGCTGCTGGGTCTGGTATAGGCGTAGCTTCGTGGGATTGAAGCCAAAACCATAATCGCCTTCCCACCAGCCCTGTGTGTTGTCCTCGAGGAGCCAAGTATTGCCAGGCCCAGACTGCGCAGCGGTCTTGCAGATGATGTTGCGCGGGTCGCTGAAGCCCGACGTATTAGTGCTACCCGAAGAGGTAATGTTCCCAGATCCGATGTTGATGACCTGCGCGTCACGCTCGTTGGGCGTGGTAGTGTTGCCCAGCCCATCGAAACTCCCTCCAAACACGATATTCCCCGCCGAATTCTTGGTGATGGTGTTGACCGGCCCATTGAATCCCTCGAACGGAAGGTTAGTCCATCCAGAGGTCCACGACATGGCATTGGTGGAATTGCCCGCGATGAACGAGCCGCCGACGTACACGACGCCTGAACTGCTGTCGCAGTAGACCGCATTCACCTGGCCGCTGATGCCTGTGAGGTTCTGCACCCTCGACGTATCCGGATTGTACAACGCGACGCCCTGCGACTCCACGCCACCCAAGCTGGTGAAGTTACCACCGACTATGATGCCGTTGAAAGTGCCATCTTTGCTCATGAATGGACACATGCTCATGATGTACGCGTCCGACTGCTCGAGGGACTCGAGCGACCCGTCCGGATACCGCGTGAGCAGCGCCTGACTGCCATTCGTGCTGAACGCATCTTCGGTCTGTCCCTTGTAGTCGTACAGCGAGACGCTGTCAAAGTCGCCGACGAGCGCGACGCGTCCGAGCGAAGAGAGCGACAGATTCGGCGAGGCGACCGGCTGCGCCGACGAGGCCGCGGCGTACGCCTTCCGCGACAGTATGGGCGCGGTGAGGATGAAGGCGGCGAGCTCAGGGCCCACTGCCAGGAGCTGCGAGAGCAGACTCCTCATCGCATGTGGTGGGTTGCCTCGTCGGGCGCAGGACGCAATGTCTCGGGTGCGTCGTTTGCCGCCGTTTCTCGAGTATTATTATTGCGATGTCCTCCACTCGTGCCCGGTCTCTTGATCCTCCGTCACCCTCCGCCCACGACGACTGGCTCGGCACGGTAATAACAATGCCCTGGTAGCGAGCAGAATACCAATAATCTCCCTCTCAAAGCATCATCATGCAACTACATACCATTACTGCCAGCTCCCAGATGCAGCACCAACGCACTATGCTGGATCGGCTTGGGATCTGCCGATCTCCCCTTTCCCTGCCGTCCGCGCGAATGTTTTATTATTACGAGAGCTTACCGTATGGGGCGCTGAAGACGGAGATGGTGGTGCTGACGATGATGTCGTGGTGGCGCAGAAAGGATGCGGAAAGGAATGACTGTAGTGAGTTGAGAGAGAGAGTGAGTGAGGGAGTGGATGATGATGTGAGGGAGTGAATGGATGTTTGGGCGACCGTTGTTGGCGTGGGCGTGGGTGGGAGGAGAATGCAGGAATGTCGTGGTTCTTGGTTGCACGGGGTCCAGTACTGTGCTACCTCCCAGACTCCCCAGGACCCCAGTACAACCAGTCCTCTCTTTTTAGCCTTCTTCGCTTCCGCCTTCGACGCTGTCTGGGCCGTGCACACAACGGCTTCTCGTCTTACGCAGACTGCAGCCAATCACCATCCGCGACTCGGCCTTGTGGCGTTCCGCCGTAATTAAACAGACAATACTCTATCATTAACAATACGAATAGGTAATAATCAATAATAATAATAATCAATCATCATAAACCAAATCTCATGTCTACGTTGCGCAGTCGTTCGTCCCACCGTACCTACATGTATGTCCATACGAATAAGGAAAGCTGCGGATCTATCGACTCTGTGCAACCCCTCACGATGAGGGAATCTCACGGAGGACCAAGCGGCCTCCCACGATATCCCATGCTCATGCGCCACGCACGACCAGGTCTCACCTTGCTTCCGCCGACACCTGGATCATCAACAACGAAAGGCAGCCATCACTGTCATATGTCACACATAAATAGAGTTGATGGTTATGATGATAGGGATCGAGACACGAGTGATTGTGGTTGCATATTGCTCAAATACCTAACAACTACTCTGTACACCTACCTACATCCACCTTTTACCTGACAAGGTCCAGGTGGCTAAGGTACTGTACCACCTCACTCGCTCGCGTGCATCATGCCGTGCCACCACCACCACCAACACCACTACCACGTCTCCCGTACCTGCATCTGCATCTGCATTTGCATCTGCATCTTCCTCTGTCCCGAATCACATGTGCCTATCGTCAACTTCATCGGGCGCCGATGAACTACGAAAAGCCTTAATCAACCAGTGGTTGTTTCGTCCTTGCCTCGCGCACATGGTCGTGACACCTCGATCGTTCCGCATTTGTCACGTCGGACACGCACAGGCTACTCACTTGATCCCCTGATAATATAGGCCACCTCGATCGACTATCATCGATCGTTCGTCATCTGTCCGACGAAACGTTTCCATGCGCTGTGATAGGAACATTGAATTGCTGTCAAATCGTGTATAGACTTTTCCGTCAAGTGTCAGAGTATGCACAGTCTGGGCTCTCGAGCTGTCCCGGCTCATGACAAGGCGCGCCCGGGACATACCGTATTCTGGTGCGAGGAGGACTATTCTTCGCACAATTCACCTCCATGACATAGCCCATCCACTCGTGCCCACGTTATCCCCATCTTCACAGAATTCGTAGTTCCTCTCCTCCACCAAAATCAGCCCTGCACCCGAAACGTTCTCCCACTCGCCGTCTTCCTCTCCTTGCCCTCCTGCTCCTCCGGCCTCGCTCTCCGCAGCACCTGCAAGAAATCCGCCGTCCGTCTCCGCATGCGCGAGTGGATGTACGCCTTGGAGGCTTTGATGTGGTAGTGGAAGTAATCGCGGAACGTCTGGATGTGGCTAATGACTTCTTCCCGTCGTTGAGGGGTGAGGTGGCGCGGGAAGAGGACTGCGGCTATATTAGTGAGGTGTTCGTGAGACAGACAAGGGACTGTCACGGGACTCACCAAAGGTAATGTAGCCCACGTCGCCTTTGGTGCCCGTCTGCAGACCTGGCTGTCCTTGCAGCTCTAAGGGCAGGTCGTTCCTGAAGAGCACTTGGGGAGCGTTCTGCACTCCACGCTTTCGCGCGTCCACGAACTCCTGTAGAAAGACCTTGCCGTACACCCGGTCCGTCTCTTCCCGAAACACGGTCGAAAAAATGACAGTCACACGGTCGTGACTGGCCTTGATGTAGATGGCCTCCTCTTCTCTGTAATGGATCGCCCTGACCTCTCCACCTTCCCGCACACCCTGAGGCGCAGACTCCGTGGTGTATCCTCTCGCCTGTTCCTGCAGATTCGCAAACTCATCGAATGCTTGTTCAAACGGTGCCGCCATGGCATTCCTCTTCAACAGACTGATGCGCCTGACCAGCTCGTCCCTCTCCTCCTGCGCCGCCGGTAGCTGTTCCAGATCGATGAGGACGCTGAAGTCGTAGCCGGACTCGGTCTGAGTGATGTACGGGCCATACTCCCGCTCAAGCACCTGCTGTGCGCCGTACTTGACGAGCTCGGGGAAGCACTTTATCTGGATCGAGATGAGGACCTGGGTCTTGGCGGTGGGGGTCGAGATGTGGAAGGTGACATTGTCGAAGTCGGAGACTATTTGGTCGATGGACGTCGGGGTGGAACTGGGTAAATATTAGCCGGAGCCAGTCTTGGGAATGCGACGTGTCGTACTCAGGCGCAAAGCGGTCTCTCAGGAGAGACGCGATGAGCACGTTCTGGTAGTCGAGGAGCAGCATTGTGGCCTCCAGGCAGGCGTGGGACGAGCTGATGGACGGTGACGCTCTCCGCTGAGACGGGCTTTGCCGTAGAGAGTGTTGACAGTGGTATAATCGGATCAATCTACTCCATGCAACTGCCTGAAGTTGTGCGTAATGCGTGCCATGCACTGTCCCGACCAGGTGGATGCTTGCGGCCCCACTTCTTCGCGACAGCCCACCACCTGCTGGCTCGTCAGTCGTACATGTATCAATGATAAGTCTCGACTCCAAGGAACTCAGGTCATCCCCTCAGCCATAAGGCGCAGTACATGTACTAATGACACTCGGAAGTCTCTGCTACTACGTGGTTGGCATGGATATCTACTCTTACTGTACCTACAGTCCTCTCTCTCAAGGCAGAAGCTTTCAACAAGCCGTTATACCAACCGCAATGGCGTCAGTGTCAGCACTCCTTCAACGCAGTCGGGTGTATCAAGGTTTGCAATTTTTCATCGCCATTCTTGACCACTACAAATGCGATCCTTCTCCTCTGCCTCAAACCCATTGTCTTAAATGAAGCCTCACGAGACTGACGCGTACCGAACCTGAGAACCTACCATGGCTCCCCGACGAGACGACGAAAGGAGGCCACTTCTGCTACAGCACCACCCTAGTGTCGACCATGGACCACAAGAAGAGGCCGTGCAATTCGAACAAGATGACCCTGAGAATCCACGTCTCTGGCCCAAATTCTGGAAATACGCCATCGTCCTCCAAATCTTCTTCCTCGCCCTAGTCTGTCCGATGGCTTCCTCCATCTTCGCACCCGCTGCATCGGCCATCGCAGATTCCCTCGGGACCTCCACCCAGATCGTCGAAATAGGCCAGACGACCTTTGTCATCATGCTAGGACTCGGTCCACTATTCCTGGCGCCCATGTCCGAGACCTTTGGACGACGCCCAGTGTTTTTGACGAATCTAGCAGTATTCACAGTCCTGCAAATCCCAATTGCCCTGGCGCCGAATGTGGCAACCTTTGTCGTCTTTAGGACATTCTCGGGACTGTGTGGTAGTGTGGGCGTTGCGAATGGTGGTGGGGCCATCAGTGATATGTTTGAGACCCACGAGCGCGCTATGGTGCTAGGTTTCTACCTTGTTGCACCTCTGCTTGGACCAAGTCTGGGTCCCTTGCTCGGAGGACTGATATCTGACGCATTGGGATGGCGATGGATCTTCTGGGTCTTGCTCGTACTTGCGGCGATTGTGACGACGGTGTGCTACTTCTTCCTGTACGAGACCAATGCCATGATACTTTTGCAGCAACGGAAGACGGAGCTGGAGAAGCAGAATAAAGACAAGAAGTACACGGTTGATGGCGTGCCTGATCAGCCGATGTTCAAACGGATGGCGAAGGTGAGATACAATCCGCAAGGAAGGAGAATACTCCGCCCTCAAACTAATGGACAAACCAGAACTCGACACGCGCACTCCGAATACTGAACACGCAGCCCATTGTCCTCACCATGTCAACCTATCAGGCCCTGATCTTCTCCACGATGTACAGCCTCTACTCCGAATACGCCACCATCTTCTCCGGAGGAAGCGCCCGACATCCAACGCCCTACCACTTCAGCACCACTCAAATCGGCCTCCTCTACTCCGGGTCATGCATCGGCTTCATCCTCACCGCCGTAATCGTCGTACTTTACATTGACAAAGTATACACATACTACTCAGAGAAGAACGACGACGACGGTAAGCCCGAATACAGACTCCCACTCGCCAACATCGGCGCCCTCTCCCTCCCCATCAGCCTCTTCTGGTTCGGCTGGTCCGTCGACCAAGGCGACCCTTGGCCCGTCCCCTGGGCCGCGACGTTGTTGTTCGGCGCGGCCCAAGTCTCGATCTTCAACACGTGTCAGACCTACTACATCGACGCTTTCGAGAGCCAGGCCGCATCGGCGGTCGCGGCTGGGGCGAGCTTGCGGAGTGTGGTGGGTGGCGTTGTGCCGTTGTTTGTGAGCGGGTTGTTTGAGAGGCTGGTAAGTTTTGATATCTTATGGGTGGGTACGAGCAAAACTAATCTGGTGTGCTAGGGGTATGGGTTGGGCATGTCTGTTTTTGGGGCTTTGAGTGTGGTGTTGATGCCGGCGCCGGTGCTGTTTCAGTGGTATGGGGAGGGGATACGGGAGAGGTTTCCGTTTGAGGGGTAGATGGAGTGCGGTGGTTGAGTAGATGCTGTGCTATCATTATATCCAGCTGTTACCTATACATCCACTGTATACGTGCAGACGCTTAAACCAATCGTGAGCATCTAGACGAAGACTGCATAATTTATGTGTGACGCGCCGGGCCGCGGCTAAACTCCGATAACGCCGAGCATGCCACAAAAAGTTCAAGATGCTGCACACGTCCATGTCAGTCGGTCGCAACGATGGTGCGCTCCTATCGCCGGTACGAAGCATCACACACATTCGGCACCGTCTGCACCGCTTCCTGCAACATCCTCTGGACTCCGTCTCCACCATCAGCTTCATCATCCCGCACCACCACCACCACCACCGGGGCGGGTCGAGCATATGCCGGGGCCAACGACGACGTGGTGTGCTGGGACATCAAGACGAGCGAACTGCTGTCGCGGTGGCATGACTCTGACAACAGAAGTCAAGTCACGTGCTTGGCACCATGCGCGGCCCAGCCAGACGTGTTGGCGGCGGGCTACAGTGACGGCAGCATCCGCATCTGGGATCAGTTGACGGGACAAGTCGTCGTGCGGTTTGACGGACATCGCAGCGCCGTGACGCAGTTGCTGTTCGACCTTGGGGGGGCGCGGTTGGTGTCCGGGTCGAGGGACACGGATCTGGTGGTGTGGGATCTGGTGGGCGAACGGGCCGAGTTCAGGTTGCGCGGACACAAGGACCAGATCACGGGAGTCGCTCTGCTGAGGACGCGGGCCCGTCTGGGCGGCGACGAGGTGACGGACCAGGACGTCGACGAGAGGTATCTGGTCTCCACCTCGAAAGATGCCCTGATCAAGTTGTGGGACCTGGGAACTCCGCATTGCGTCGAGACGCACGTGGCGCAGACCAATGGCGAGTGCTGGGCCCTTGGGCTGTCGCCTGATGGCGCGGGATGTATCACGGCTGGCAACGACGGCGAGCTGAAGGTCTGGAACATCGATCTGGATGCGTTGGCCGAGCTTGGTAGCAGCAGTGACGCCGGCAAGAAAAGCGATATTCTCATCAACAGAGGTACCTTGAACCGACAGGGCAAAGACCGCACTGTGGGAGTCCAATTTCATCCCAAGCAGGACTATATTGCGATCCATGGGTCCGAGAAGGCTGTTGAGATCTGGCGTATTCGGGCAGCAGATGAGGTACATCGCCACATGCAGCGCAAGCGAAAAAGACGCAGAGAAAAGGCGGCCGCTGCCGGCGAGACGTTGCCTCCTGAGAGTGAAGACAAGCTCGGCGTACCTGAAGTTGGAGATGTTTTTGTGCCTTATGTGATTGTACGGACAGGTGGCAAGGTGCGGTCAGCGGCATGGAATACGGGCAGTGGGTCAAGCAAGAATCTGCAACTCCTCGTGGGCACGACGAATAATCAGCTTGAATCATACACTCTCACGTCATATCGCGCGCAACAGAAGGCTGCTGCTAAGGATACGGCTCCGGAGTACAATCGCTCGCTAGCAGTTGAGCTACCCGGCCATCGCACCGACATCCGCACCCTCGCACTCTCCAGCGACGACCGCATGTTAGCTTCGGCATCAGCAGGCCAGCTCAAGATCTGGAATCTGAAAACGCAGTCGTGTCTACGAACGCTGGAATGCGGGCAGGCACTGTGCTCAGCTTTTCTGCCTGGTGACAGAATCGTGTTGCTGGGCACCAAGTCTGGAGATCTGGAAATGTATGACATTAGCACCAGCACCTTGATCGAAAGTATCCCCGCGCACGAAGGCCAAGCCATCTGGACGCTTGCTGTTCATCCTGATGGACGCTCGGTCGTCACGGGATCGGCAGACAAATCGGCCAAGTTCTGGCGATTCGACATAGTCGATGAGGAGATACCTGGAACGCGACGAACGACGCAGCGACTCAAGCTTACTCAGACACGCCAGCTCAAGCTCTCTGACGACATCCTCTCTTTGTGCTTCAGTCCGAACAATCGGCTGCTGGCTGTTGCAACCCTAGACAACACTGTCAAGATCTTCTTCACAGATAGCTTGAAGCTGTTTCTGACGCTGTATGGACACAAGCTTCCGGTCTTGAACCTCAGCATATCATCTGATAGTAAGCTCATCGCGACTTGCTCGGCAGATAAGAATGTGCGGATTTGGGGTTTGGACTTTGGTGACTGCCATAAGGCGTTTTTCGCTCATCAAGACTCGGTCATGGCTGTGGGATTCATACCGCATCCGGTCGAGCGAGAGGAGAATCACATTTTCTTTTCTGCTTCGAAAGATGGCGTACTCAAATCTTGGGATGGCGACAAGTTTGAGCAGATCCAGAAGCTTGAAGGACATCATGGCGAGATTTGGGCCATGGCCATCTCACGCACAGGAGAGATGGTCGTGACGGCATCACACGATAAGTCAGTACGCGTCTGGCAGGTCGGCGATGACCTGGTCTTTCTAGAAGAAGAGCGAGAAAAAGAGCTGGAAGAGATGTACGAAGCCACTCTCGCTCAGAACCTCGATCGCGATCACCGCGAAGACGAAGAAGCCCACGGCGACGAAGTAGCCGCCACCGGCAAACAAACCATCACTACCCTCACCCACGGAGAAAAAATCCTAGAGGCCCTCGACCTCAGCACCGCCGACCACGACCTCATGCAACAATACGCCCGCGACAAATCCCGCAACCCCAACCTCGCACCACCGCCCCGCAACCCCGTCTTCCACGCCCTCGGCAACATCACCGCCCCTCAACACCTCCTGCGCACGCTGCAAAAGATCCCCTCACCCGCCCTCAACGACGCCCTCCTCGTCCTCCCCTTCTCATCGCTCCCCAACCTCTTCACCTTCCTCTCCCTCTTCCTGCGCCAGCGCACCGCCCCTGCGCTGAGCTGGCGCATCGCCTACTTCCTGCTGCAGGCGCACATGCCGCAGATTGTGGCGTCGGCGGGGCTGTGGAGGGGGGTGTTGGAGGAGGTGTTGGCGGCGTATGAGGGATGGGTGGAGGAGGAGAGGAGGGTGGTCGGGGCGAATTTGGCGGGGTTGGAGGTTTTGGGACGGGAGGCTCGGGAGGGGTTGGTGGGTGGTGGGGGGTTTGTTGGGGAGGGAGTTGAGGAGGAGATGGCGGAGGGACTGGAGAGGGGCGGAAAGAAGAGGGCTTTTGGGAGTATTGCTTAGGTGTTCTTTTTCCGGGGTTGGTGGGAGGGGAGTTTGGTGTGGTGGTGGTTAGCTGGAGCGCGGATCGTGTCTGGTGTGGCGGGACATGATGATCTATTGCCTGCTCTGCCGGCTTGTCTATTCCAGAGATGCATCCAGAACCCTCAGTCCGAGAGCGGCGGCTTTACCGAGAGCAGAAATGAAATGCTCTCCTGCATACATAACATCTATGTATACCCAGCTCCCTATTCGGGGTTACGCGTCCGCCCGGTCCTCCTCGGTCTTCAGTTGATCGCGCAGGGCTGGCCATTCTGCCGTGGCTATATATACTCCGTCGATATGTACAGTATTCACCATATGGATCCTCCGCTAGCTCCGACAGCGTCATCAATATCGTCGAAGGTGCCTGCGAAAGGCCGCACGAGATGGAGATCTGATCGAGCGACTACTAGCCGCTTCATCGGGTTCTAACCAAGCCTCAGAATCGCACTAGAGATGGATGGGTCGAGAATGACTCGTGCACCAAGGTTACTGCCTGCTGAGGTCTAGAAATAGAAGGGTCTCGCGCACTTTTTGCATATATCACAAGGCTCAGCGCCGAGACGACAAGCAGACGACATGGCTGGTCATCGGACGATGCTGAGGAGCTTCCAACGACGCCCGGATCGATCACTCTCGATACCTTAGCGGGTTGCCCTGGGGCGGAATGTTTCTCCGTCGAGGAGTCGATTCGCAAAGTACCTGTTCCAGTATCGATAGTTTTCGTCTGGCTACAAGCGACCTCTGCCGGCAGATATGCTATATCGATGTCTCGAGCGACTTAACACGGTCAAGGTCATGGTGCGGCGCGGCTGCTACAGTGGTCGAGCACGCGCAGATTGTGCATCGTCCGCCGGACCGGGATTGAGGCTGCTCGATGGCGATGAGAGAGCTGGTCTTTCGTAGGCTTACGAGGCGTGGGGTATCGACCTTGAGAGAGGTATCTACATTCCCGCTGGCGGTGGACACGTCGTTCAGATCGATGAGCATGGGATGATTGCCGATACATTGGACGAGGTCTTGGTGGCTGGGGTGAGAAGGCTATGCGGACAGGACTCATCTACAACGTACCGACACTCAGGATCTTACGGGTGCTACACAGACTCTCAGGCGGCGAAAAGCCATCTACGCTGCGGCCCAAAAACAGGACTTGATCATCGTTGTAAAAGACGGAACAGTACTATCTCCAGATGCAGCGCTCCACCGGCTGCACGATCTCGGCCATCCCACCGCCAAAATCCCACGAAGAGTTCCTACCCTCCCGCGTGCCCTCCTCCAAGCCGTGACGAACGAGCGTGCAAGTGGAGTATTGATATACTCGATCAAGGATCGCAGACAACTTTCGCGGCATTTATGCCCTTTCCATCCCCGTCCGTGCAACCGTAAACATCATCCGTCCTCATGTTGTCTATCGACGACCCTTGGCAATTCACATCGGTCCACAGATAAACAGTGCATTTAGGTGCGCTTTTTTTAAAGTTGACATCATTCCAGAAGATGGAATTTGCGGTTTTTCCGCCAATCCTTTTGCAACCCGTGTCGAGGCCTCTTTGGTATTGGTTGAACGGGAGCGAAGATAGGTAGTTGCCTTTTTCGTAACATACGCCTGAGTAGAAAAAGACAGACGCAGCGGTAGTGCAGCTGGTGAAGAGAGCACCGATCAGTAGCAACTGCATGTTCTGCGCCATCATCTCATCAGTCTCTACATCGTCGAAGGGGCGTATCACATGTCGAGACTTACGTCGAATGGTCGAATGTGTAAGGGATGGGGATCAACTCGTCGTTGCTCTGTATCGCAGGAATGGAGAGGCTAGTCGTCGTCCTCAACGTACAATTCCCGCGGATGTGTCTCGGCGTAATCTCACTTTCGGGGGGGCTGGTGTGGAGCTAATGAGCATACAAACTGTAGGGGAACGGTGGCCTCATAACATATTTATGTGCGTGCCAAGGGCCTCGTTGCAGGGGCAGGCTAAAAAGGGACACGAGCTGCTATGAGTTTGCTGGTAGGAAAGCCCGGTCTAGCCTGCCCGATCCACTGCGCACATCCGCACGGCAACTCTGATCTCTTCTTGGCATCAAGGCATACCACGCTCGATTGACCATACATGAAACTGGCTAAGTCCCGGCCGAGCCGCCTACCCAGTATAACCTCCACGTTGTTTACAGTTACCGGTCAAAGCCAAGTTCTTGTGTCTGTACCGTCGAGATCCAACTGGCTCCGGCTTTTGTTCGAAACTCGGGATAGCTTCTCAGTGTTCGTTAGCGATCCTTGATCCGGATCCTAACGGATGTCCTACGGTTGGCGGCTGTAGCAGAGGCTGCGCACCAATGACAGCTAGAGATGCTGTTTCTGGCAAGCCTCTGGTCCTTGTTCAGCGTGGTCATTAAGAACCCTAGGCTGACCTCCGACTTGGTAAAATCCTGTAGGAAGCCGCGCTTCGCGTCCGTTGGCCCAGGCCTCCGTCTAGCGACGGAGCAGCTGTTGGACAAACAAGGACTGGAAGAGGAACGGTACAGAACCTGCGACCCGCTGTTGTCTCTCAGCATGATCTGCCGGCTCGTTCAGACTTCATTTGGTCGCCATACAGTCACACCCTCCCGATTGACACCCATCATCCTGGAGTCGAGCTTGTGGTTGTTGGCCGCTTGCTCGCCTGTTTCAACCTGACCTTAAGCAGCAGGCATGATCGAGAATTCATTTGAGGTGAAGCGATCCTGCCATCACAAAGATCTCCCGGGTGGCTCCTGTCCGGAGTTCGCCTGGTCATTATCTGGCAGACTATATGTAGGTACCCTCCTAGCTGCTGCTCACAATGTTGCGTGACCTTTGTCGACATCGAGAGGAGAACAACCTAGCTACGCTGAAAATACAAGTCGGCTCTAATCGACTCCAAGCTTCTGACTACGCAGTCCATTACAAAGCGTAAGCGAAGATCCGAGTTCCTGCTCATATAGACACTTACTCCCTTGTACAGAAGATGTCTAGACTACTTTTGACTATTGCCATTCTCATGGCCTGTGTCGCCGCCAATACTCCCCATTTCAACGTATGCCAAGGCTCTTGTGGCCGCCTTGGAACCTGCCTCGGAGGGATCCCGTTTGATACACACCCAACAAAGGCGACGGACTCGGGATGTTATAATGTCCCTGGAGGTACTGGCAGTGTCTACCGATTCGACAATACGGGGTTCGGTCGGTTTCCGTGCCGTGGTTACACGTGGCCAACCCGGAACTGCGCTGGTACCAGCAACGCTGACCTCTCCGGCGACGAGGACGATGTCAATTGCAAGGATGGGGTCCCCATCCTTAGTTTCAAGGTCCGATGTACAAATCAAGGGGGTTGAACATGGGGGTTGAAGATGCTAGTTGTGAGCACTAGACAAGCCGTGCTGACATCTGTGGTACTTCTCGCTTGCAGACGACTTCACAATGCTTCTGCGTTGCACAATTGGCTGAAACAGATTCATCCGGGCTGGAAAGAGTCACTCGTTAGCTAGGCAGTCTTCTGAGATAGCATCGACCCCTGAAATCAAGCGAGGAGTTGGAGCTTTGCTAAAGTATTTTCAAGCTGAAAGTTGAATAGCACGTTGATGTTTTTGAGTTCTGTTAGCACGTTGATGGGTGATGGTGGAGGATGAAGGCTGGGAGGTCGGGGAAGGTAGTGAGGACGAGATCAAGAACCGCGGGAGGCTGATGCAGAAGCGACGTGAGCTGGCTACGTCTTGCCTCAGACCTAGCGGACATGATTTTCCTACGCCTGCCTGAACATACGTGCGGAAGTGCCTGATGCGGAAGATTTCAGTCACTGACAATAGCATAGAATTGCTCAGGACCTCGTAGCGCAATATCAGAGTGTTTGCCTCGAGCGTACGATAGTTGGATATTACAGACGCTACCGCAGATTTCTTCTTCGTTACGCGAATGAGCCTAACCAACATGAACTTCTGGGTAATGGATTCCCCCATATCCATGACGCGAATCGAAGATGACCATGCCTCTTTCGTAATGGCGATTGGGTATTCCTGTCCAATCCATCAACGCCGATGGTCCTGGGCTCGCGCGATTGAGAGGCTTCGAGCGTGCTGCTACTATCACTCCCAACGGCCGCCCAATTCCAGTTGGAAAGGGCACGCACGAGCATGAGCTCGATCGTCTCTGATTGCCACAGGCTGCTAAGCGCAGGTAGCGTACTCCTCGCCCGATCCGATCGACTCAGGAGGAAAGCACGCACTCTTGGGGTGTCTGCATGACCAATTTGGATGACATCCGTAGATTATGACACCTGGTACATTTTCATCCCCAAAGGGGAAGCACCCGCCGTAGGCCATCCACCCTTGCTCCTTGAGGCACTGCCAGCCGCCGGTGCTGATGGCGCCTGAGGAGGACAATCGGGCGGAGGCGAGGAGTGTGATTGCTATCGTGGACTTCATGTTGAGTCGCCGGGGGGTGATCTTATGTTGCCAAGTCCGGAGACCGATTTGTTCTCGTGACCTGGGGGGACAGATGCAGGTAGATGTCGCGGCGTTGGCTATTGACGATCGGGGTTGTACGGGCAATAATGAGGGTCCAAGGGAGGCGCGGGGCGCGATGAAGATCTTCTTATGCTCGCTGCCACCGCAAAACGGGCCGACATCACTGAAACATACCTTCGCGATCCGCGGAATGCAAGGACCACTGCTCTCTCGAGCCAAGTATAGCAAGCAGCACATGCGTCGGATACTCGCCCGGGGGGCTTCCTGTCCCTCGGATCCTTCATCGATTGGCTGATCGAGTGACTCGAAGAGTCCTGACCCCGGGGTCGAGAAGACCAATATGACCGGCCAAGTGGACTACAGCTTGGTACAGAAGAAAGCTCAGTGGCGAGGCGGGACATGGCGGATGGCATGTCCCGCACTATCGCCAGCGGGCGGTCACCAGGAACGGGGAGGTCCGGCGCGGCACGAGATGGGAGACAGGATGCGGCGATGCCTATTGATCTGTTGTCTCGCGGGCCTGTCCATTCTATGAGCCGGGACGAGCCTACCGCGGCCCTGCCGACCGCAAAGGGTTCATCTATCAAGTCCTTTTCATGGGAGACAAGACGTTGTGTGCGCTCCGAAGACCCCGACGCCTGATGGTCTGGCATGCCAAAGCCATCGTCGTTGGAGATGGAAACCCACTCGAATGCCTCACCGAGGGACAGCTATTGACACGTCTCGAGAAGGACATCGCATTCGATCTGAGTTCATTCCTGACGCTGCTTGCACACACAGCATCTCAAGGGCTGAATCTGCACTCGGAAGACCTCGTCATTGCCTGCCATGTGGTACACGCCACCCCAATACTGGCAGAAGCATTGCGCAATATGCATGGTATGCTAAAATCCGGATGGACAGGACATCATCACAGAGCTATGTAGCGAGACCAAATATGCCACGTACATCTTTGGACAAATGCCGACATGGTGGCTCTGCACTGAAACTTATTGCGAATGGGACCCATCCTTCAGCATATCTCAATGAGAAGAAGAGCTCAGGCGGGCCGGCTTTTCGGGAGTCGAAGTCAGCGTACGAGACGACGACGCACCATAACAAGTCTGCGCGACCATTGTCTCGCAGTCACTCCGGCATTGCCGCCTAGAGCACAGGACCAGCATTTCGCGGTGCTCTCCGATGCCTCCAAAACACCTTGGCTCGAGCGCTTGACCTCCAGGTTACACAACTGTGGACTGAGCGTTCGAGATCGATGTCCGGGCTGTTGGGTTGAACTTCGCAGATCTGCTTTGTCTGCTGGATGTTGTGCAATTTGCGGACTCGCCCGGCCATCTGATCGGGTTTGAATCGGCGGGAGTCGTCAAACGGACTGGATGGAGCGTCGAGCATCTTCGCCCGGGTGACAGACTGGTCAGCTTCGGACCGTACGGGTGTTTGTCCTCGAGCGTCTATCGCTGGCGAGCTGGCGACCAGGATTCCCGAGACTCACTTTTGCACAGGTTGCTACAATTCCACGCTATTTTGTCACCGTCTGGATCGCTCTTGTGGATGTGGCAAGACTGCAGAAGGGACAAAGGGTTCTTATACATTGCGCGGCCCGAAGATGTCGGACAGGCTGCCCTTCAAACTGCTAGCTATATGAAGCCGATGTCCATGTCACAGTGGGCAGTGCAGAGAAGGCTCAGTTCGTTCATGACGAGTATGGAACCCGCACAGCCGTATACACAGCTCGCGGAGGCTCCTCGATGTCCGAGCAGTCCTCGACGGGACTGACGACAAAGGTGTGTACGCCGTATTGAGCAGCCTTCCGGGAGATCTTCTACACGCTTCATGGCAATGTGTCGCATCGCTGGGTATCATGGTGGAGCTTGGTGAGCGCGACCTGCATGATAACGGGCAGCTTGACATGACACCATTCTTGTGCAATCGTGCTTATTATGCAGGCGTCGATCTATCAGCGTATCCCAAAGAGAAGCCAGTGCAGACGGGCAAGTAGATTGTTCGACGAACGGACGCTGTGGCTTGGCGAGATACGAGCTGACGGCCGAACGCAGGCTTCTGCAACATTTGATCCAGCTATGTTGCGAGAACCGGGCTGTTCCCTTGACTCGGACAGAATGTCCATGGGCGTAGTCCTGCTCGGCGAGACAGAATCCATGAATTGTGCGCATCTTTGCATCTAGCTCGCCAACCTTGACCCATCGACCGAGCATCATCCCTGGCGCAACGATGGACGTCGCCTAAGTGCACTGCAAGCCAGGTCATCATTGGAATACAGCCAGATGGCGAGCTCCATGATAGCAGCAATCACAGACAATTTGGCGGCTCGATCGACGCATGGGATATTGCCACGATATACAGGAGGGAAGCACGTAGAACAAGGCCGAGGACTTGGATGCTTTACAGAGCCTTCCAGGAACTTGGTGTTCAAGTCAGTGTTCCCGGCGAACTTGGATGCTGGCCCTCTCTACCAGTTGGCCGAGTTCGTTGTCGAGAGAAAGGTGCGAGAGAGACTAGCAACTACTATGGATGGTCCAGGACTATGGCCCTAATCTGGACTGTCCACATTCTCCAGCTTCACGAGTACGAATCCACATGCACCTTGACAGGCCCGCCTCCCGAGATGTCATGTATACTTATGGCTCAAGTTCAAGTGACCAGTTCGACTCACGCATCGACAACACTGAATCTATAGCGTCGTGAAGCTTATCCCTCGGAATTGTACTCTGCCGCTACAAAAAACGGACGAGTAAGAGCAGCATCTTGATAGACCGCATCTGGCTTCCGCACCTAGGCATTACAAACAACTCAGGCATGATCTGGCCTTGGAGCGGGTAGGAGGTAGGATCGCCGGCCTCTCGCTGCACTTGCACCGATCTACGCGGAGTGCAAAACGACAAAACGTACAGCAGTGGGGATTCCCACGTGGTCACCCACCGTAGTACTAATCCACCGGTTCACAGCTTAAGTTCAGGAGAGCGGACGGGATCCTCTGTTCTCTAATTGACCTCTGGCCGTACGTGAGGAGCAGCGTTGCTTCTTTGTCCCATATCCTTACTGAAGTTATTCCGACACGGAAAACTTCGAGCGCCGAGGCCGAACAATTCAATACAAAAGTGCGTGAGACAGCGAGTCAAAATGGATTCTCTGTTTTCTGACATTGACCTTTGGCCGAGACACCCTAATACAGCCGTATGTGATCATTATTGTCAAAATAGACCTCCAGCGTTGTATCGGCGGTGGTCTTCGTCCGACACAGAGATTCTCTAGCTGTCCGCAGGCCTGGCAGGCATGATGAGCGCGATCACAATGCATACGCCGACGAGGACGACGCATCGCAGCATTCAACGCAGCGGCGTTCTGGCCGCCGTGACCAGCGGTTCCACGGAACTACCACGGTCCACCCCCGACAAATACTCGCGCACACGGAAAGGTACACGTGCTTGTCATTCGCGGAGTCCCGAAAGCAGATTACAAGGCGCCTTGGCCGAGGAGTTCGGATGCCGGAATACATTAGAATCTAGGTCGCGCCCTGAAGCGGGTCTTGGTCATACGTATATGAGGGAGGCTGTGTCCAACCCGGTGTCGTCACGTACTACGGCCCTGCTCTGGAATATCTTGGCGTCAGGGTTATGTATGCTTGACTAAGTGAGAAGGCCGGGACAATTGCCTGACGGACAGATGTGCTATCCGACGGGTGAATGAGAACAGATTTATTTAAACATCCCTAAAGGGCAAGTGTCTGCTATGCCTCACATAAAGCTGATCCTCGCAATTTCCGCCAAGGTACAGCGTCTGAAGGGCTCAGGCAGATCCTGCTTATCATCATATATATTTGCAAAGCCTCCGAGGTTTGATGGTCTAGACTCACCTGTTCAAAACGTTCATCTTCAAGCTCAAGGATCGAGCACCTTGGCGTCGGATCACCGAGGGTTGTGCAACTGCTTACTTCAGCCTACAATCCCTTTGCTTCTCACACGGCGAAAATTTTTTCTAAACAGGTCTGAGTCACTTGTAAGGTAGTGCATCGTAGGTGTGTTCTCTAATCTGCTGTCGTGCTGTAGTTATACAGCGGGACGAAATGGAGATGGCGATACTGCACGGTCGGCGACATCAAGGAGATTTCGTCGTCCGTATGTTCGGTCCAACAGTGCCTTAGCAACAAGGTGCGCCATGTTCAATTGGCCAGACTGGGAAGTTACGAAGGCAGCGACAGTGTCTGAGCAGTGGCCCTAGTTGCTTGCCGCTACAAGAGTCAAGGCCTACCCTTGCTACCGGCCAAAGCTAAGTATATGCTGCGCAATCGTCAAGATTCAATTGGCTATGACTACCGTAGCGACCTTGCATAAAGCTCCAAGTTTCATCCGGTGCTCCGCCACTGACCATAACATAAGTATACGTACACTCCTTTCCCTTGCTTCTGCGTCTGCTTGCTTACTACAACGCTGCTATCACAAGTGAGACCAAGAGAATCCGACCACCAAAACATTCGCATCGTCAAAGCATTCACGCCTCAGCATCTAAATCCACTATGAAGCCTATATTCCTACTCATCTCGCTCCTGGCCTCTGTTACGGCCGGGCAACGCATGTGTAAAGCCAGTTGTCCTGATGGTGTACGTGCTCATCCTTCCCTTCAACCCTACTAAAGCATTGCTCCTCAATACAGCGGTCGCGCAGTCTCTACAACATGCCTGCTTGTAGCAGAACCATGCTGATAGGAAGATATACAATAGACTGACATATATGGTTGCACTTGCGGGACGCAAGCCGCTTGTCCTGGAAAAGATAATCAAGGAATCGGACCTCTCGTGGCGTGCAACTAAGAGGAAGCACCTATAGGTTGGAGGTCTAAGCCGACTCTAGCCTAGCGGTCCTCTGTCACAGTCTGGACTGCCTACGGGTGATCTTAGACGTTGATCTTGGATGTTGATCTTGGATGTTGATCTTGGATGTTGATCTTGGATGTTGATCTTGGATGTTGATCTTGGATGTTGATCTTGAATGTTGATCTTGGATGTTGATCTTGGAAGTTTGTCCTAGTTGTTGATCTTGGGTTGTTGATTTTGGGTGTTCATCTCGGGTGTTGATCTGAGGTATATGTCAAGAGACTCACGCTGCAGCCAGGTCTGTAACGACTGCTCCTAGCAATTTTGGAGAGCGGTATGTCGCAGAGCCTTCGGCATCGAGGGTCTCTTATTGTTAACAATGGTCAACAATGTTTAACATGACTATCGTCATTACAGTCCGAAGAGCATGAGCGTGAGGATAACGCAGCACTCAGATCTCAGCCTTGGGCTCAGACTCCAATTGGCCCAGCTCACAAGACCGTGCCGCTCACAACCGAGCACTTGGGACTCGCCCGCCGCAAAAATCCAACAAAGCCACCTCAGCTACATCCCGTCCGTACATAAGTTGTCTTGCCGGTTGCTCGGAGCGCAAAATCCACATCACTGTCAACATGGAGACTGCTGTCCTTATACCACCTATTAGAGGTGTGCCGTCTGGCTGTGTTATAATGTCAATCGAAGTTTTGGCAAACTCGATCGGACTTCCACGTCGAGGGGATCTGGAAGTCAACAATATCTCGTTTTCCTTGGCTGCAGAACATATGAAGGGGTCTTGGAGAGATCGCTGATTGGTACCCTGAAAGCCTCTACTTCCATCGAGCAGGAGAGTAGACACCAAGACAAATCCAATTCAACTCCACTCCAAGCCACCACGCAACTCCACAACCTTTCTCCCATCACCATGCTCCTCGCAGCCCTCTGCCTCCTCTTCACCAGACAGGCTCGCCGCCGGATGACAACATGGCTGCTCGTTGGTCGCAGATGTGGCAACGCTGCGTCAGATGGATAGTGATGCGTATTTGAGCGGGTGGGTGAACTTGGGTCGAGGATGCCCAAGGCAGAGACGAAGCGCCTAGAAAAGATCACCGATCCTTGCAATTCAAATCATCTCGTGATCTTGAGACCGCTTATGCTACGAGTGCCATTTAACGGGATATGGACATTCTGGATGGCGTTTGGTCGTTACAAGTATCAAGGAGTGACATCCAACGTGTATGTTTGGCTGTTCGTAGCAGAATCGCCCCGTCCAGCCTAGGCCCCGAATGGGCGGACATGAAGTACCGAGACACATCCAGACGATCAACTATCAAGCTCGTTGACAATGTCAGCCTCGTGGAAGTGAGCCACGATTGCTGCAATGAAGACGATGTCATTGCGTACTCCGAAGACACGACCCATATGGCATGCATCCGTCAAACGCTCTTCTCTCAATCTTGATCGCCTGTCACTCCCAGCTCTCGCGGGCATCTCTGAGTGAGCGAATCCGGTCTGCTCCCTTTTATCAATAGCCAAATCAGAGCTCTATCTTCCGCTCCGCTTGGGTAAGTCCTTTGTATACGACCTTGACGACGCTGCATGTCTGACCACATATACGGCACCGCTTCATAGCTAGGAACTATAATCAAGGGATCGGGAGTCGGGAGCCTGGGCCCTACCATATAGCGTACTCGACTGACCTTGCGTCTATTGTCGGCTGGTGTAAAGTCTTGTATTGGTGCCAACTGCTTATTGGCAAGATAGTAGAACGGACCAAATCCTCGGTTATCTGGTTGATCTATGCCCTTACGTGATGGACAAGATATCGAATGTCGAAGATGTAATAAGAAACGGCCGCTTGACTATGATCAAAAGAGCGCTCCCAACTGCTGCTACTAGCAGAGGCCTCTCACCGGTTAATAGTGGTTATAAGAGACGCACCATCAACCGTCGATTTGCCGAACGCTGCATGATATTGACGGAATCTCTCCTTCTCAAAACATCATCTGCAGGATCATATTCGGCTCTTATACTGTATATCGGACCACCGTTCTTACATCTCGCGAAAGTCCTGCCCATCGAGGTAGTCCTGAGTGTTGCCGCCGCAATGATCGTAATGTACCCTAGGCTTTAGCATTCGAATGCATCCGCCGGTCTACCAGCGAACCGCAGGACAGCCCCCGTACCGTCCGGAATACTAGGGGCTGAACAAGTTTCCCTCATCATTAACGGCACCCGGAGCTCGGATCTTGCGTAAGGACACATGAAGCCAAGCCTCGGGCATCGATCTGGCATCCACAGCCGTCTACGTGGTGCGCATTGCATTGCTTGACGTGTTGGATGCCTTGGTAGCAAAGTATCTGCACCAATACAACAATGTTTCAGCTTTTGCATGCTCCGAGTATGTGCCTGTGCAGCTAATGCTTTGCTGGACCTACCGCTTGGTTGTTATGATCGTCACAATACTATTGTTGCGCTGCCGTCAGCTATGTCGCAGGCAAGAGCACGGAGGTCATTATTAATTAATTACGTTTCTGTCAGGTGAACATGGGTCACCGTCACGTCCTGCTGATGCTACGACTACTAGCGCGAAGAACGTGGACACACCCGAGGTGAAACGCATTTTCGTAGGTGGAGGGGTGTCAAGATTATGCACGTGGTGTGCCTTGCAAGATCGCAGGTCGTCGTTGTCGAGAGGGAGATGGTAGAGCTAACAAATGTCGAATAGTCGAGCACTCTGCAATAGTAAAGGAGGCGGTCGAAGAATGACAACGCGAGCACTTATTATATGTCATCGATACACAGCCCCAGTACAGTATGTTTCTACATCTTTATGTGGAACCGGACATGGGCTTGGCAATTAGGCATACCCATGCTCACCTGCCTGACCGTAAGACAATGCATTGTCTACCCAATAAATATACTAGCATATTGCTGATTGAGTTTACCACGGGCCTAGGCCAAGCAGTTATCGGGTCAACTGTAAACATCTGATCGCTTGATCTGTCCGAGGCTTGCAGCAAGACCCATGATCCATTCGATCAAGCTAAGTAACTGGAGTTTTGCTTGGCTAACCTAGTTCTGCTTGCTAAGAGAACCACGGGAGACCTCGAATGTGTCTTTTATCCGCACACTATAATCCAGGCTGACTTGCGATATTTGGAGCACGGCATATGTCGCCAGTTAAGAGCTAGATCCATAACCTCGTATAATGCCAGCACGGGTCCGGCAGGCGAACAGCATGCAGGCACCATTGGGTATACCAACCGCTCATTGGCATTTTTGCTTCTACAACTGCGCTCACTGCAGCTCCGGCATATCCCTAGCGCATGGAACATGTTCTAGGTATAGAGAGAATACAATTAGGAGAAAGCATCTCGGCGCGGACTGGATCCTCTGTTCTCTGTGACCTTTCGCCGTACGTGCTGAGAATGAGATTTATTACAATATATATCCTAAATCGATATCAGTAGTTGATAGCACTGTGCTATGAAAGCTTCGATCAGCTTTTCACCGCATCAGTATCAGAGCTGTCAGTCGCCCTTCAAAATCATGCGACGACTACGACAGTCTCACCGCACCGCTCGCCGGCTCAACTCGCAGCCTCGCCTTCTCCATCTTCCGCAACTTCTGCTTGAGCTGATTCTGCTCTTGCTTGAGCTGAGACTCTTCGAGCTTGAGCTTGATATCCTCTTCGTCGTCTTCGTCCTCAAAACAGGCCGCCGCTTGGGGTACCGCATCCGGTCGTCGATGCTCGTCCGTCGTAGAGCTGCTTTCGACCTGTGGTCGTGTATATCTTACACAGCTAGGAATAGAAGCAGGCGTCGTGAGCTCTCGTTGCGATGCGATTCGAGTAGAGAATTGCAGATTAGCAACCGTGCTTGATCCTGACTGTGGCGCTTCTCGAGTTCTGCAAGGAGTCGACATCCTCTCAGGAAGGCGTCGTGACTGTCCTACAAGACTCTCGATCTTCGAATCATCAAGATCAAAACTGCCAAGCTTTAGCCTTGCCACCTCCAGACATCGACTGCTAGGCCTCGGTGTGCCGCTGTCTCCAAGGGAAATGCTACCTTTTCGCTTCTCTGCTCTGCTACTATCCAGCGTGGGCTCAACTGACCCTCGTTCGAGGCGGGCTGCAGCAACCCGCGCCATGACTTCTTCTTCGGCGTATAGTCGTCCTGGCGAAGGAGAGGCTACCAGGGGTGCATCATCAGGCCTATTGCCTGGGCGCTGAGTATCTTTCCTTAGTGCTTCTGCCACGCGGCGGTCAAAGTCGTCGGGTCGATCAGCTTCAGGCTCATCAAGGTGAGGCTGAAGATTTTCTATTATGCTGAACTGTAGTGGGTCAGAGCGAGGCATTGGAGCTTTCTCGCGACGACGGTTGAGGTGTCTGTACTCCTGCGCGCTCTCTGTCTCCGACTTGGCTATCTCTGGGACCTGGTCTTGAGATGCTATGCCTTTCGTAGTAACGGCAGCTGAGTTGTCGTTCATGAATGATGAGCCCAGGGCTGGCACTTATTGCTCGGCATTCAGATGCTCCAGTTGCGACGTCCTGACAGATCCCGCCAGATTGAGCGCCGGACTTGGCGCACATGAGCCAAGGGGGACTATTGTCAGAGGGGCGTCATGTGCCGCTTGGTTATCATTAGTTGCAGGGCCGGTGCGAAATGCAGGGCCGGTGCGAAATGCAGGCGTAGGTTCTGAACGTGATATTGTTTTACATACGAGTTGCTGATGACTGGCAGCATTTTCAAAATTCAGACCGAATCCCAAATAGTTCGGCTGGGATCGTGAAGCGCGTGCAGTCTGCTGATCGCCTGGTCCGTATTCGGGGCACGGGGAGGTCGTTGAGCGCTCGAAACGTGATGGCGAGGTCTCGCCAGCTTCATATTCGTTTGTCATACGGCCACTGTTCAACGCGCCCGATGATGCTATGCTCGTTGATTGTTGGCAGTTGGTTGGCTGGTCCTGAGAATTCATCACGGCACGGGGAAGTCGTTGAGCTCTCTGAACGTGATGGCGAGGCCTCGCCAGCTTCTTGGTCGGTTGTCCTACTGCCAGTGCTCAACGCGCCCGATGGTGTTGCGCTCGATGATTGTTGACAGTTGGGTGCCTCGTCAAGGGGTGACGTTTGCCGGGAGAGTTCATGCTGCAGCGTCTTGCCTTGTATGTGTTGTGATCGATCGGCAAAGGGCTGCGACATATCTGAGCCTCCATCAGCGTCCAAACCAAGGCTCTGCAGACTACCACCCGACGAATCAATCGGATCGATGGATTCTTCCCAGCGCGACTGGACCCTAGTCTCGAACGTGCGTTGATCATCAACGGCATGGCCGCTCTCGCAATGATTCCCCTTGACGCCCCCATCCACCGCAGCGAGCAGGGGGCGGCGTCCTTAGTAGACTGAGTTCATCGTTAAGGGATGAAAAGGGGCGAGTCGGAGATGTATGATTGCCGGAGCAGCTTGCACGGCCGGTTCAGACGGACTAGTGAAGCGTATAGTGTTGTCTTGCCTAGCTGGACGCGGTGTACTATTGTAGAGGTCTTCGTCCTCGTAGTTGACACGACTCCCAGGCTCTGCTTGAGACGCCTTGGGCAAAAGCATCCGCTGAACTCTAGACAGCCTCGTATCTGTTCTCGCTCGAAGTGGCGTCACAGGAGGAGGGGTGGAAGTCTGCGCCGATGGTAGCATGATCCCGCTCGTGAAGGTTTCAGTGGTCACGACCACTTCGCTGTTGATTGGCGTGGATTTATCAGTGTCTGCATTTTGTCCGTCGTCGACTCTGGCTGATTGTCCTCGCGTAGGAAGCGCGAACTTGTCACCAGAATCATGACTCAGGTACATGGGCGGGAAGCGCCACATACTGAACATCTTGAGCCCTTCTGCCGCCTCCGTCTTGCCGAAGGCTTGTAACAGTCATCAAGCCTTTGCATTTCACCTTTCTGCACCAGTTTCTCTCTGCGGCGGTTTAGCTTCGCGAGGATCATCTTGTAGAATGTCGACCTTGTGCTGAAGTTTTCTTAGCTCCAAGTACTAGTTTCCTGATAATCCGTCACGACTTACAGTTTTCTGTCCTCCTTTCGACGGGTAGACCAGATTACGAGGACATTTACCATCGAGAATCTCATCTTTGGCGTCGGCCAGCCACCTCTGCGTAGTGAAGTCGCGGGTAATAGGCCGCAATCCTAGACCAATGTCGCGAAGTAGCTCCTCGATTTCTTGCCTTAGCTTTGCGTTGAGGTAGGGAGCATCCTTACTTAAGTCAAGCTTGTCGACATAGTATCTCTTGAGATCCTGAAAGTCATCTCAGTGACTTCTGCGGCTAGTTGACTACCCTGAAATCTATCGCTTACTGCGATGCTTACTGCAATGTGAAAAGCGTAGGGTTAGTCGACTGATTTACCTAGCAAGGCATCAGGGACCCTTTAGAACCCAGGCCTAGTACCAACTATCAAGTTTTCACCTTTGTCGACCCCTATCACATCTTTCTTGCCATCGAAGTTAGTAGGGTAGGGCAGATCCCCTCGTCCGCTTCTATCACGGAAAGTTCCGTACCAGTGGGTATTCCGCATCACAACACCGTACTTTTGAGACTAGGAAGGTTCCTCCTAGTCACCGTCCCCTGGCAGACACTCGCTTGCGAGGCTCTTCACGACACACATTGATACGTACTGTCGTTGCAGCGGAATCTCCCAACTAGAAAGCTACTAGCCAGTTGCGTAGCGGTGAGTTAGGATCAATTAGATGGGTCTCGTGCTTGCTATATGGCGATGCGTCCATGGCGATCGATCTTAGGCCAAACTCTCAGGGGCAGTAAAAAGTCCAGGGAAAATTAGGCGTCACACCTAGGTCCACTTTGCTATATCTGAACCGTTGTGTATGCCTATGGGAAGCTAGTAAAAATATGCTTGTTGACATGAATCCAGTCACAACATCGAAGGATGACACAATATGATTCTGCAAATGAAGCAGGCCGAGCTTATATGGCCGCTGTTATCGCCTGCTCGGCTCGCCGTTTCGCCGCCTTCATTTTCCTGAGCCGCCGCTCAAGCCTAATCTCCCTGAGCTCGAGCTCAAGATCCGCTTCGTCTTCAGTGTCATCCTCGAGACTATGTGCTGCTTGGCGCTCAGGTGCCGGAGGAGCGCAACTGCCTGTCTGTGGCACATGGGCAGGACTGGGAGCAGGCGTAGGAGGCCCTGGCAGCGATGGTGTGGCCCGGGCGCTTGCGTGGTCATTGACGGAGGGCATGACGCTCTGCGCAACTTCCGGACCTCCGTTCACCTCGGACTCGATTTTACCCAGCGGCTCGTCATCATCGGAGATCTCAATGCATTCAATCTTCACCTTCAGCTCCTGCTGAGGCGAACGAGTCCTAGCCCTTGCGGCTCTTGAGGCTGCAGCTGTATCGCTACGCTTGCGCTTGTTCGTCACACTGGAGCTGTTGACATGCTCGGTGACAAGCGTGCAACGGGCCGGTAATGTTGGCGTCATGTCTTCCGTAGGGCCGTTCGAAGTTGGTACCGCATTGTCACCTCCCATATAAGCCGTCGGTGCGGGGTGTTGCTGCGGCATCGACACTGAGATGGTACCGTCGAAAGATATGCGTGATTGAGTCGGGTTGTCATGGATGTCAGGAGCGTTGGCGTCAGCTCGCGCGGCAGAGGTAGCATCGTCGATCGCATTGTATTGCTGCGCTGAGTCGGGTGTCATGTAGTCATCCCAATCCTCATTCATCGCAGTTCCCATGGCTCCTGACCGAAGCACTTCTGGCGAGAACGTCATCTCATCGCTGTAAGAACATTCCCAACCTCTTTCCCGACACCTGCTGCAAGGCTTCATGCGATCGCAACCTCTTCTGCTTCTACGGCAGCCGCGACAGGCACGTGGAGTGGGTCCAGGCTTAGTCCGCTGCTGTTTTGGTGTGTCTTCAGAAGTTCCTGCCAAGAATTTGCCAGGTATCTGGTTGGCTTCGGTGCCCTGGGAATTGAGCATCTGGAGCGCTTCATAAGAATGGCGTGATGAACGGACCAATCGGCACCCGTTGAAACTCACCGTCGTTGACTGTGGGATCGCAGGCGGCATTGCTGCTGGTACGCCAGTCTTGATCTCGTTGTCGCTGTATTCGGGCCTTGCAGCGCGTTCCATTTCCGCCTGCAAGAGAAGCTGCTGCTCGCCAGAAATGCCCAGCCGGACGATCAACGAGTCACGCTTCTCATGCTCAGAATCTGCTTGATTGGAGGAGCGCGGTACCGGAGCATCTGCACCCTCTCCTCGCTCGATGTTGATTGGTGGCCTTATGCTCTGGTCGTCGGAACCATTGTCAGTCTCGAGACTTGAGAGCGGACCATCAGAATCCCAGATATGGCACAAGCAGTGCGCTTCACTGTCGTGGCTGCAATTTGATCTCTGCTTCCACGAAAACTCGCCACTTTTCCGAGTCTTGATTCGCTGGTTCGCCCGGAAGCGACGACACTTTGCGATGACCATGTCGTGGAACCTTGTCGACATGCTATGGTAGAATTAGTGACGAATGCCGTATGATGATTGCAGAGTGAAACACTTACAGCTCATTGTCTGCCGCGGAGTTGTAGAACAAGTTCCGCGGGTAGTGCCCGTCTAAGTCGTCTTCATCGGCATCGACGAGCCAGGGCGCCACAGCGGGTGTTCGATCATCAGGCCATAACTGCGGGCCCACAGCATGGAACAAATTCTCAATCTCTGCTGCAAGCTCCTTGTCCTCGTCCAAATCTCTATCACCGAGTCCTCGCTCCTTGACATAGCGATGCTTGATCCTATCAACCTGTTGCTCTACTTCTAAGACTGGAGGAGGTAGAAGCTTATCAACCGGGCGCTGAAGAGATATCCCTCTCTTGTAGCGGAATCCTAACGCCTTCTCAGACGATAGCACTGAACGATAGGTACAACTCATTTTCAGGGTAACTTGCTCCGCAAATGGTCCGAAACTTCGGCTTGGATAATGGGTAGAGGAAATTAGAAGGAGAAGGGCATCCGGCAGTGAAGAGACTCAAAGAGAAAAACCCTGGCTCACAATCCAGCAGCAAACGGAAGCTCGAACGCGTCGCTTAGCCCACCTGCCAACAGCGTGACGACCTACAGATGAACTGAGGGAAAGCATTGCCACGTGCGCTGCACGTGAGCACGGACTTGAAATACTGATCAACGTATCGGAACCGATTGACGGGTTTTTGCTGGACCTGTCACTGTCAGCACGCAATGCTGTTTGCCGTTAGCACATGCGTCCATTTGGTGAGCATATGACAGGGACGCGTCCATTGTGAATCCGATATCCTGACTATGCAGGCACAGTATCTCGGGCATAGCAACCAGATTCATGAAGTTCCACTTGCTTGTGTGATCATCACGGGTCGTTGCACAAGCGTCGTCCCTACACGAGACAGGTTACAAGAGTGAGGTTGTTGTGTCGAATCGGATATTTTTCGGGATTAGCCGCGTCATGACTCGCGCCATTTTCTGTTCGCGATGCCCAAGATGCGACAACTTGATCGCAACATTCACGTCTTCACAACCGACTATCAAAATGCCTCAAGCACAGCCCGAACTCAAGAAGGTATGATTTCATTCAACGCGCACCGCGAGATGCGACTGTCAAGCTCAAAGCTAACAATTGTCCCTACAGTACCTCGACAAGCGCGTGGAAGTACAACTAAACGGCTCAAGAAAAGTCATGGGCACACTACGAGGATACGATGTAAGGATCCGCGGGTACCAAGTTACTCGACGGACGCATCCCGTGCTGACACAGACACCAGGTGTTCCTCAACCTCGTCCTCGACGAAGCGACAGAGTCTAAGCCCAACAACGAGAAAGTCCGCCTCGGCATGTGCGTGATCCGCGGCAACTCGGTCGTCATGATGGAGGCGCTCGACAGAATCGGTGGGGACGACAGGCGACCAAGAGATTAGAGGCATGTCAGGGCGAGGAGAGCGAAGCATGCAGACGTGGAGAAGATGAATGCACGAGCACGATACCCAAGCAGGAAAGGCTGAAAAGGCGAGGTCCATGCTTGACAATGGGCCGTGGCGAGGAGACTGGGGACCGCCATGCGGTAGATGCTGCAGGTCTTTGACCCAGGCGTTCCAGGCGCAGGATAGGAGGGGAGTCGTAGCAGAATGTAAGGCCCCGAATGCACGGCCGGCCAGTGTATCACTACTATGACATCTATGAGTGCGCTAGCGACTGAATGGCTCGCGTCGCCGACCGCGGTCATCACGGCCACGTCGCCTTGGAGTTCGAGACAATACACGCTAGGCTCACTCTCGGGGCAGCTTCTCATAGCCTACGACCCCTGTACCAGGAGTTTACAGAGTCTTCGCAAACCGACCGATCGTAATACTGCTGCAGACTCTGTGCATAAATGACCTTCGAGGCAGACTTGGCGCCGATGTATCGAATGAGCGGTCATATCGATGGAAACGCAGGATCCTAGTACGCGGCCTTGCTAAGTAGTGTACTTGAGGTACGATGCTAGGTAGTTCACTTGGTTCTCGATCCTAGAAACATGTATTCGCTCAGGTCTCTTTGCTGCATGGCTACATGTAGTGTAGCATGTACTTCCTATCTGGGCTAGCTTAGTCCCCAACTCGACATGACTCTGCAGTATGCACTCACCTAGTAACATCTAGTATTCATCGCATCCTCCTTGTTCAGAATACAAACATAGGTACAAAGCCGGAATTCCGCTCGACCTAGGACAACTACTAGTAGGCCGCCTTGCTAGCCCCGTAGCAGGTAGAGGAGGGTATTTCACGCACACTACGCATACTACGTATTTCACGCATACTACGCGTTTCACGTATTTCACGTACACTACGTATTTCACGCACGCTACGCATTCCACGCACTTCACGCATACTACGCACTCTACACTCTACGTATGTTACGCATTTTACGCATACTACGCACACTACGCAAACTACGCAGACTACGTACACTACGCACACTACGCAAACTACGTACACTACGTACGCTACGTATCACGCGTACTCACGCCTTGAATACTCCGCAGTCCACGTCTGCGTAATAATTCACTATAATCACCTCAGTATACCGGATAAACATCGTGAGCCATCCAAAATACTTGACTAATATCCACGAATGCTCGGAGTTCGCTACTCGCTTGCCTTTCAAGGGAGTCGTTCACACGTCATGTTATGCTCCATAGTGCATGGGTCACCCACAGCGAATCGGCGCAGACAATCGACGAAACCATGGATCCTCAGATCACCTACGGTGTCGTGGATGGCAGAGGATTCTTCATCCGAGCTAATACTGGACTCTTCTTCCCAATTATATACATAGTCACAATCACTGGCACCTAGGCATGCTTGCCCTACAATTACCGATACGGCGCAAACCCAACCGACGCTCACGCCTCTCCCGAAGCATGTAGGGTATAGCGAACAACCTCACTAATGCCAGCCAGCTGGCAAGTCAAATCAAGCCGCGCCCAAAAAGCATCCCGTCAATTGCTCTCAACCTCCCCACTCCTCCGCCTAAGCCGACCCACGATCGAATACCCCAACTGCTGCCTCGCCATCCGGCGCATCTCCCGCCACCTCTTCTCCTCGACCCTCAAATCCGGCGGCATAGCGCAATCTACTTCCAGGCCCTCCGGAGTCTCCACCCTCACGGTCGGAACCTCCACTACCAGACGTCTGCGATCGAAGGGACTGGCAGCCACAAGACCTTTCTTCATCAACCCTCTCAGACTACCTTGCAGACTCCAGCGTCCGAGATTGGAAGAAGCAGCAGAAGCCGATGACGATGCCCGCGCTGAGCACCGCGACTAGTACTGCTCTTCGGGGCAGTCGTACGCCAGATGGCCGTCCTTTTCGCACAAGGCGCACCATTTGTCCTCATCGGTCTGCTTGATCGCCATTTTGCCACCCCCTTCATTCTCCTTGCCCGGCGTGGAGGCGGGCTCGAGAACGGCAGGCGCGTCATTGGCGGCGGATGAGCTGTCGTGGAGCTTGTTGCATTGGACTGTGTCGTGCTCGCGTGATTCACACATCTCGCAGTAGTTACCTTCCGACTGCGAGGAGTCTTCATTGGTAGAAGTCTCAGACTGACGGTGCTTCACGTGAGGTGGAGGTGGCGCCTTGACCGTGCCGCTGCGATTCCTCCCCAGCTCGGGTTTGTGGTCAGCAGTCGCGGTGCGCTCACTCTCGTTACGCGTGTGACCGTTAGTCGTAGCCGTTTCACGACGAAGTGTCTCGATCTGACTCTCCAGGTCTTCCTTCTCTAGCCGGCTCTCGTCCAGCGCAGCTTTGAGGCGGTCGAGCTCATCGGTATCTGCGTCGTGACTACTGCCGTTTGTCGTTGGCGAATTGAAGCCGCTCAGGTTGTGGACGATAGCCTTCAAGCCTGCAATCTCGGCATCCTTCTCTTCGAGCTCTTTCGCGAGACGTCCACTGCCCCCACCGGCATTCTTTTCCATGGCCGCGGCGGCCTTTTCTCTTTCGCGCCTAAGCTCGGATCGACCTCTTTCCACCTCGCCGCGCAGGAACTCCACCTCTCCTCGTGCTTCAGCTTCACCGCGTCTTGACTCCTCAAGACCCTCCTCGAGCTCTGCGACGAGCTCTTCGAGCTGTTTCAGCTGGCGAGTGATACCCTCCAAGTCGTCCTTGCTCCCTCCGCCATTGCCGAGCTCAATTTTGAGCTCCTCGTTCTCGTCCTGAAGCTGTGCAACCTGTGCCAGCAGATCCCGCTTCTGCTCCTCATAGACGCGTTCAGTCTCTGTGCTAGCCATTTCCAGGCTGTCCAAGGTACTCCGGAAATCGGCGCGATGACTGTCAAATTCGCGTGTCATCATGCTAATCTTTTCGTTCTTCTCGCGTAACATTTGCCTCAATTGTGCAGCAGTGTGATCGTCGTCGCCTCCGAGCTCGCCCAGTATCTTCCTTGACCCGCCCGGTGTCATGCCGTCAGCAGGTATCAGCGCTGACAGCTCCTTGACGCTTGCGTCCATCTCCGCCAGACTAGCAGCTTGCTCGTCCAGCCTCTTGTCCCTCTCCGCAAGCTCTTTCTTTAGGCGCTGGACTTCAATGTCTGCTGAGCCCGAGCTACCGATCCTTGACGGCGAGCGCAGCGTCTGTGAAAATGATTGCGTGGTGCTGGTGCTCATGTTGCGGCCAATTTTTGCGGAAGCCAGGCCCACTGGTGTCCTATCCTCCTCATCAACATCTCCTCGCGTCCCTATCCTTGAGCCCGTCCGCGAGTATGGTCGTGACGCGGATGGTCGCGAGACGGAGGCTTTGAGGTTTGTCTTACTTGGCGACATGGAGGAGTTCCCCAACCCAGACGGCCTGGCCCCACGCACGCTTTGCGACATCTGCTTAGCTGGCGTGGGCGCGAGACTCGGAGGCTGCTTTCTAAAGGGCGACTCGGGCCTGGGCAGAGAAGGGCGCTTGGGCTTGAACAGTGGACTGGAAGGTCTCGCGCCTGGGCCCACAGTCTTGGAGAACTTGGCGGGCAGAGACGGGGTCGGCGGCGTATGAGCGCCCTCTTGCTTGAGGTGGTGGCCATTCGTGGTGTATGACGGCGTCGCAGGGAATGCGCCGTTGAGCGAGAGACGCTTCTCCGCACGTGATATGGGCAGGAAGATGCCAGAGCCGGGGATGTCGACCGTAAAGTAGGAGGCCCTGGACGCTGATCAGCCACGGGCGTGAAGCTACTCTGCAGCCATGCTCACCCTTCCACGTCTCCGCTGTTCTTGCCGCGAGCCGCAAACGCCGGATCCAGCTCGACGCCCAAGAACGTGCCCGCTTTCCCTCGCACTGTCCCTACGAATTTGACCCTCCCATACATGTCTCCTGGCACGTTGACCATGTCGCCCACCTCGACATCCGTCTCCTCCGCCATCTTGCTGGCGCTGCTAGGTGTGCGCGGTCCAGAACCAGTCAACGCCTGGAGACTCGCTTTCCTCGCGGTTGCAGTGCTGGCACTGAGGGCGCTCTTTTCCGCAGATCCATAGGGACCAGATGGACGCTGCAGGCCTCGCTGGCGACCTGGAGTTTGGAGGGCCATAGTGGTGGTGAGCTTAACAATATCGTCTCAAATCTCGGAATGGATGTATTCGTGGTGTGGTGGGATCTCAATCGATCTCACTTCGATCCCCGGATGCTACCAGAAAGTCCCATGTATATGTCTGGGAAGGCGGTCGTAATGTGATATTGGTTCCGGGCAAGCGTAAACACCCAATCTATCCCTGCAGGCGCGAGCAGATCGTCATCGCTGCTATTAATTGCTCCACGATCGGTCACCAATCACGTGCCTCTCCTATGTTCTATTGATTATCACCATTCACTGACGAAGGGGAATTTACTTAAAGTTCGCGATACTTTATAGTAAAACGTGGGCGCGTGTGGTTAGTGGTAAGATAGCATACTTTAGACTTTGTTACCTCCCAAACAAGGACCCGACTCTTGCCCCGTGCACACGCAGGCCCGCGCCGTCTCCGCTCCAACGTTGACCCGTAACTCGGTATCGCCAGTCGAGACGTGCTCGTACCTCGGCTGACGTCCAACATCGCTACTGTACATGAACGGTACACCTCAACTCCACAACATGTAGTTACATCCAGTAGGCTCCTGGCGAGGAGCAGAGAGACGCAGCAACCATGGCAGGTCCAATCCGACAGCCCATAGACATCAAGAAGCTGGAGCAATACATCGACCAGACCGTCCCAGAGATCAAAACACCACTGGACGTCAAGCAGGTACCTTAACACCCACCCATCCTCCATACCACAAGACCTCGCCATCGTGCCTAACAAACCCTCCAGTTCGGCTACGGCCAATCCAACCCGACCTACCTCCTCACAAGCCCCAATGGCTCCAAATATGTCATGCGCAAAAAACCTCCCGGCAAGCTCCTCTCCAAGACCGCCCACCAAGTCGACCGCGAATACAAGATCATCCACGCCCTCGAGCACACCGACGTCCCCGTCCCTAAAACCTACTGCCTCTGCGAAGACGATTCCATCATCGGGACACCCTTCTACATCATGTCCTTCCTGCAAGGCCGCATCTTCGAGGACCCGGCCCTCCCGGACGTCAGCGCAGAGCACAGAACACAGATGTGGAGATCGGCGGTGACGACGCTCGCCAAGTTCCACCGCGTCGACCCTTCGAGCGTGGGCATGGAGACATTCGGTCGACACGGCGGCTTCTACAATCGCCAGCTCAAAACCTTCGCGTCCATTTCGGCGGCGCAGGCCCAGGCGGTGGACAAAGACACCAACGTCCCCGTGGGCAAAATCCCGCACTACGACGACATGGTGTCCTTCTTCGCGACGCCGCAAACGCAGCCCCAAGACCGCAGCACCTTCGTGCACGGCGACTACAAGATTGACAACCTCGTTTTCCACCCCACGGAGCCGCACGTGATAGGGATTCTCGACTGGGAAATGGCGACGCTGGGCCACCCACTCTCCGACATCTGCAACCTTTTCATGCCGTTCACGTCGGCCACATCCACGAAAGCGGCATCCGTCGGCCGCGCAAACGCTGCGTTCACACCGGGCACGACGCCGGGCCTACCAACGAAACAGGAGTGCGTGAAGTGGTATGAGGAGGTTGTGGGTTGGAGGGTGCTGCCGGAGGAATTAACGTGGGCGGACGCATTCAGTATTTTTAGGGGCAGTATTATTATGCAGGGCATCGCGGCGAGATATGCGCAAAGGCAGGCGAGTAGTGCCAAGGCCCAGGATTACGCGGTGCAGATGAAGCCGTTTGCGGAGATGGGGTGGGATTTCCTGCAGAGTTACAAGAGGCAGGTGCAGGGTGGGCAGGCGAAGCTGTAGTTTGAGTACGATGGCATTGTCGTGGCTTGCCCTGTAGTCTTGATGCGGCCCGACACGAGTCATTGGTATTAGAATATCAGTACAGACGATGTGGCTTCCAAAAGCCAGCAAACTCATCGTTGGCCGCTGCTTTCCCCGACAGATGGCCAAACTCAAGAGGCTCATGCTGCTGCTCATCTCCCAATTCCCTATCAACGGAGAGCCCGCGTATAGATGGTGTGCGAGCCAAGTCCCCAAAGCCAAAAAGCTGCGACCGCGTTGCATTTGTATCAAGTGCAAAGCTATTGCTTCTTCGAGGTGTCGTCGGTCGAGCGATGCACGTGTGCTCTGCTTGAGTTTGATATAATCCCGGCGCGCGGCTGCTGGGAGGTCCACTGACCAAAGCCTCGAGATGTCTTGTGCTGGCGTGAGCACGATGGCTTGTCCATTCGATTGGCGGCTCGTCCGGCTGGTCGTCTTGCTTTTCCTCATCTACAGGGCGACCACGTTGTAGTGAATCAACTGCGAATATACTGCTATGGAGACTGTTGGCCGCTCGAGAATGTGCTGACTCGATCGGCGCTGGCCTGCGACTTGTCTTGACGGTGCTACCAGTCTGTAGTCCACGCTGTGGTAACGCAGATCGTTCTTGCTGTGCATGAGATCCGGCCGAGACATCGGGATCGTCGGGTGAGGGGAGTCGAAGGTGGTGTGCTTGCGCACGAGTGCTGCGTGTAGTCCTTGATAGACGGTTCTGCGCAGCGCTTTTGACATTCGCTGATGTGTCTTCAATGACTGCTCTCTGCACCTTTTGCAGCAGCTTGCTCGTTAGTGAAAGGCTCTCAGGATCACGGTTCTCCTTGTCATCTACAGTAGAGCTGTTGTAGGGTGACCATTCAACTAGAGGAGTTCTGCCTTGCCTCGTTGATGGCGGCTGACGGATTTCGAGGATGTCAGAGGTGTTGAAGCTTTGCTGCTGATCTCCCTTCGAACGGACAGCATTTGATGCCAAGTGCTGGGTCCGCTGCGTCGCATGCTGTGATTTATCATTCACCAGATCTCGAGATCGGTCATGCCATGAAGGTGTTCTTTCGATGGTGTGATAGACCTCGACGACGGCCGGGCCATTTGCCCTACGCGACGGCACGCAAGCAGCATTCTCAGCCGTCAACTCCGCGGCGTTCGAGTGCCCATCGATTGTACAGTCATGCAACGGTAGCCCTTCCCGCGAACGGTGCACTATAGCTCGATTGCGTCCATGATTAGCTTGAGTCTCTTCAACCACAACTGGTAATCGGCCAGAGCTGTATTTACGCTCTTTCTGGTTCGGAGGAAGTCCTGCAGACTCCGACCAGCTCAAGTCTGAGTTGTTAGTTGGTGCCGTAGCACTACTGTCCCTGGCTGCACTTCTACTGCCATAGCCCAGAAATGGCTTCTCCGGCAGGTCCACTGGAGGCTCGACTGCATCTTTCCGTGATGCCTGACGCACCGTCGGCTGGAGCACGCGATCATCACGCAGCTCCTGAACCCGTGGCGCATTAGCTGTGGCTGTCACTTGAGGCTCTGCCTCTGCAAAATAAGCAGATATTTCTTCGTTTCCGTGCCTCTTGCGACCTTGCTTGGCGGTGTGCGCTGAGTCACTCTCTTTAGGCATCTCGTCTTGATGGTCGCTGGGTCGTTGAAGGAATCGCATTTCGTTGAAGACAAGATCCGGCACTTCTGCACAGTCAGTACTGCTGTGTTACATACTCACGAGGCAACCTACATCCGTTCCTTCGACCTGCCACTTGGGCAGAAGCCCGCCCATGCTTGAAGATGCCCGCATGGAAATCCGGCTTGAGCTGCGTTTGCGTCAACTATCCAGGCCTGTTCCCAGCATCGTTACACATACCGTAAGTCTGGACTTTTTGGGACGGTCCTTCATCTGGAAACTTTGCACAAGCCCGGTAGTCCTTATCCCATCAGCACTGCGGTGCGACCTGCGAGCTTCAGATCTAGACTTCGCCCCATCGCGGCCTTCGCGCTTCTTACGCTGGGTTTTGGGGTTGGGATCATAGCGGTCAGGCTTCGTTTTGTATCGTGGCCTTTTTTCATACGTGCGATTTTCTTGATGCGGTGAGCGCCCTGCACTTCCGCAGCTCTGTAAGCCGTCCAAGCTATGTTGCCTTGCTGAGATAAGGCCCGTAGCGTGACGTTCTCCGGGCTCACGCCTCTGGTCCCCTGCATGGATGGGCTCGTGGATGGTTCGTCGTGGTTGGATGAAGGAGCTATCGCTCGATGCTCTTTTCCGTTTGCGGCGATACTTTCGAGGCGCTTGGTCAGGCTTCGTGGGTGCTTGGGCTAGGTGCGAGATACCAGCAGTCTCGCATTCATCAGGAGGCTGCCGATCTGCTGTGTTCTCGAGCCACTGGCGAACATCCATCGGCGGGCACTAGTCTTGTAGCCTCAGGCACCATGCGCAGTTGTACGGGGGAATGTTCCAAAAGGATTCAATCTGCCGATGCGATTGCGCACGGCTACTCAATGATGCCGGTCGCCGATTTAAGCCGTGGTAGCCGCCTTCGAGATATAGTGGTCTGTCAGGACGATCGGAACGCTTGGCGGCGGTGCAGCGAAGTGACAAGTCGTAATACAAAGTAGGCAGGCACGATTGGTCGCAAGTGGGGTCCGTCCGTCACACCTGCCAACTGCTCCTTGACTGATCCACATCAGGTCAACGACTCACTCGGGTGATACCCGACGTGTATGGAGATGTAGAGGGGCTTTCACTTAGGTTGAGGCCTCGAGCGAAACTATTGGCGCCGTGACTGCCACGCTCCATCAAACCTCGACCGGACAATTACCTCCTCATTGGGTCAACTAAGACATGGAATGGGTGGCGTCATTGACACATCTCCCATTCTCGATGGGCCATGGCCGCGCGTAGACACCGTCGTACCTGTCCGGATGTTGCCGCGCTGCGAAGTATTCAGAGGCGTTCGTACGAGCGGTGAGCGTGATGCTTTCCGTACCAAACCTCTCACATTCAGAAGATTGGACGATACGGGCAACAGGGGCCATGTTTGATACCTAGGTCGTTACACGACTTGTTTCTGTGCCGGCGTGATGCTTTCTGGTTTACTTTCACCCTCTTGTTGCTCAGCTAGGTAGCTTGACGTCTCGCCACATATGTCGTCGTTTGTTATGATTATGTTGCAACGGAACTTGTGCCATTCGAGTGCATTGGCTGGGATCCTCCGACCAACTATTGGTGTGATCTAGCAGGGAATAGCTTCGCTACTGCGACTTCGACGCACGTCGATGGGCTCCTGCACGAAGCAGTGTGGGTTTGGAAAGTGGCCGGTTGATGCTATAGAGGCAGAAAGGGGGGTTCATAAAATAAGATGAGCAGCACTACAGAAGGGCCTGAAAGAGATGCAGTGCCGTTCCATGAGGCTGTACTTCGGTTCATGGCGAACGAGCGAACTTTCCTAGCAGATACGCGCCCAATCGTGCCCAGCCCAGCCTGATCCAGAAGCTCGGACTAAACTCTAATACGCTGCCGCCGAAACGGAGATGGTGCCGGACGTCGATGCGCCCAATATGATCCCACCACATCGCCCAACCATCATTCGGTTGAAGCCGCATGCAGCTTGCCTCCGCTGCGACGTCTAGCCTCGGCATGTCGCAGGCGGCATCTACACAATTCGGTCAAGGCGAGCTGCCAGCAATTGTGGACGTGCATGAAGGCAGCGCCAGTCCATGAAGAGCTGCTGGCCAAGCTGTTCCGGGTATGCATAGACCCTGGCTGCCGCCCCTCCTCAACCCAATGACGAGTCCCGCCATCCCTGCGGCTAGCTGTGACGAACCGCAGCAAAGTCGCATGTACTTCTGGACACGGGACACTCTTACGCTTCCCACAAGCAGGGCTACCCCCAATAGCAGCGCGCAAAAATCCAGCGCGAGCGGAAACGGAGGCGCGGGTGCTGCACATCATTCGCCGAGCCATGGTGAAGTTATCTACTAGCTCGCACATGCAGGCCGCTCGAATGCGGCCGCCTTGATTTTGGCCTGCGTTTGGTCCACTATCGCTCCGGTACTCCACTTCCACGCAAGTGAGCAACCGACCTTAGCCTGACTGACCTGCCGGACCACTCGATGCGATGTGGTTGCAGCCATGGATGGCATTGGCAGGGGCATGTGGCCGCTGGCGCTTTCGGCGCATATGGCCGCCATGATAGCTGACCATCGTGCCCCATGATGAGAGGGGCAAGGCTGCTGCCCTTCTTATTTGGGTCCCGCAGATTTTATTGTTTCCCTTTCTCCCAAACTATCGAGGGTAGCTCGTTTGCGAGACTTTCGGCCCTGTCGGTGCACTCGCCTTGCGGTGCTCTATATAGCCTTCGGAGACCCTGGATTGGCCGCTATCACGATCGTCTGCATGCGTCCGTCTTGCTGCACTGGCTTCTGACTGCTCGTGAGATCCTCGAAATTCGGTAGTGCCGCCTGCCACGTGCCTACCCCGGCCCTTCAGCCTTGAGAGGCCGTCGTCTGACCTCTAGAGTACCGGGGACTGCATGTGATCTTCGAGCCCTCATCACAACCTTCCTGAAACGTCATCCAGTCATCCACTTAGCTCCAAAACTACTCAAACTCTCGACACCTACTCTTCGTCTGCCTTACCAAGACACCAACCCACAGATAAGCGCGGTGCGGCTCAAACATACGAGACTTCGGCAGGCGCCTACATTCTGTCCTTACCTCAGGTAGAGAGACTTGGAACGACCGAAAAAAAATATGTCGAAACTATTCATTGGGTGCGCAGTTAGCGGCGCTTTGTTGCATGCACTCGTGGCTGATGGAGACAACAGTGGCCTCGCATGGCACACCGACGACCAGACTCTGCGCACCAAGTTCGAGGAGTACGGCCAGGTCGACGAGGCTGTGAGCATCATCACTACCATTCGCATCGCGATGCGACATGGCCTGCGCCACTGGCCGCGAAGACGCTGACAGCCCACAGGTCGTGGTGAAGGATCGCGATACCGGTCGCAGTCGCGGTTTCGGCTTTGTGCGCTTCGCTGATGACGCCGCTGCCGAGAGTGCGATTGCTGCCATGAACAACGTCGAGTCAGTCCTTACCATACAATAATCGACTCACGTTCCTGGCTGACCACAGTCCAGATTTGACGGTCGCACCATCCGTGTCGATAAGGCTTCGGAGCGTGCTCCGGGTAGCGGCGGGGGCGGCGGCTTCGGCGGAGGTCGTGGTAAAGAGCCCGAGGAACAACCCGTCCCAATCTTTGACTGACATCAGTGGCAGGTGGCTACGGCGGCGGAGGCGGATTCGGCGGTGGCCGTGGCGGCTACGGTGGAGGTTATGGCGGCCAGCAGGGCGGCTACGGCGGTGGAGGTAGGGTCTTGACCGCTTCAGTCTTCTTCGAAACAATCTGACCTTCTCAGGCTTTTCTGGAGGCGGCAGCAACTGGCGCGGCGGCGGTGGAGGTGGTGGCGGATACCAGCAAGGTTTGTTCTTTTCCAGACCCCAACTGTCATGGACCGTCAGACTGACCGGGCCAATAGGTGGTTTCCCGCAAGGTGGCTACCAACAAGGCGGCTATCAGCAGCAGCCGAATGGTGGTCAAGGCCAGCAGGGGGGCTGGTAATCGCTCGCCGTCATGATACCCCAAGCATATTGAGAAGACCACGACTTGCATCACCGGGCGTTATGGGCCAAAAGCTTCATTGCTGGAGAATGGAATTTGGGGTTCTTGCTCGCGGGATCGCATCGGCAGGGTCGCCGAGTGGCATGACATGCCTCAATATCGAGTGTCTCGTTTGTTATGATGTCGTTTGTTATGATGGAAATGCTAAGCAGGCGGACTCAGATCAGAGTCTGGTCAGATGTGGCGAAGGCAGGAGATGCCAGGTGTGCTGTTCAGTCTCATAGTTACCATCCTGTGTTTAGGAGCAGCAGGAGAGGTCAAAGGGAGACTCCAGCGATCTTTCAACTTCTTCGAGTCTTTCACGTGGAGGTGGCCCAGTTGCCAAGTATCTGGAACGAGCCGCTGGCAAACTGAAATGATGACCATCAGGCTCGCCAACGGTCGAAATCGCCTGATGATCGAGAATGGAGTAGACGGGGTTGTGCTTCTGGACTTGTCGAGCCGTCCACCAGCCCAACAGTCTATTATGCCAATCACGTTGACAGTTCAGCAAGACGACCTACTACTGCCTCGTGCTAGTAGTGTACCCATGTTAGCGATCTACGGCAAGTAGCTCCAAAACTCGCTGCCGACGCCACGTGATGAGCGCAAGGCGCAGAAAGTCTCTACCCAAAATTTAGCCGCGCTACAAACCTGCACTCTCACATCATTAGATCGCTTGGGGCGACCTCAGCACCATGGGCGCGTAAAATCCTCGAGTAAGGTTTCGCATTACAACTCGTCGAGCAAGATGGCAATGGAGCCAGTGCAACCTGCGCTCAAGTTCACAGGCTACAAGTATCTGATTCAGCGCCTTGTGCTAGCCACACTAACAGGCAGGACCATTCGAGTGTCGCAAATACGATCCTCGTCACACACCGCGCCAGGACTCGCGCCGCATGAAGTGTCGTTCCTCCGCCTGCTCGAAGCGATCACGAATGGCTCCCAGATCGAGTTCTCATATACTGGCACAACAGTGGCATATAAGCCTGGTTTAGTGACTGGAAGCGCAACGGGACATGGTGCTTCTGGAGGCGTGATCAGGCATGAACTGCCCGCAGATTGCACGAGAGGTGTGAGCTGGTTCTTGGTGCCGCTTTGCCTGCTGGCGCCATTCTCCAAAGCAAAGGTAGACGTGCTATTCACGGGGCCTGGAGTGATAACGAGTGCGACCCAATGGGGAGATGTCAGTGTCGATACTGTGCGTACAGCAATACTGCCGTTGTACCGTCATTTCGGGATTGAGAACAATATCGAACTGCGCGTGCTCAAGCGGTCCAACACTGGAAGAGATGGTAAAGGCGGCGGAGGCGAGGTGCAGTTGGTCTTTGGACATCAAGTCAGGCTTCCAAAGACGTTGCACTTGATGAATGCTGGCAGAGTCAAAAGAGTGCGAGGCGTGGCATATTCGACTGGCGTGGCGGGTGCGAACAATGCGCGCTTGATAGAAGCGGCAAGAGGCGTGCTCAATGAACTGGTGCCAGATACATATATCTTCTCGGACGTGTCATCCGCACCCTTCGTGCCTGCGCCGACGCGCGAGAATCCGGCTGCGAAGAAGAAGACAGGCTTGGGGTTTGGGCTGAGCCTAGTAGCAGAGACACACACCAATGTGCTGTACTCGGCAGACATCGCTAGCCCACCCACCGGCGGTGAGCCGCCAGAGGATCTCGGGAAGAGATGTGCCTATCAGCTGCTCGAGATCATCGAACACGGCGGATGTGTGCCGGCTGTGGCTGCACCTACTATGCTTACGCTCATGGCTATGGGAAGTGAAGATGTCGGGCGCATCACGGTTGGGAAAGAAGTGCTAGGCTCAGAGCCAGTCATTCAGCTTGCGCGAGACCTCAGAACTTTTGGCATGAGTGGATGGGGCATGCGTGAGGGTAACGAGGAAGGCGAGGCGGTGGTGAGCGTCGTCGGCAAGGGTGTTGGTAATGTTGGCCGCAAGATTGCGTGAGCCTCCATTCATACGCTTCAATCTGCCCGCCCCGGCTCGAACAGCCTTCTGAATGCTGTCGCGGAGCTTGTGATGAGCGAGCACTACCTTTGACAGGACCCTGGACGTTACCCTGCCGGCAATCGCGACTCTCGGACGTCGGCTTAGGCCTGTTGATCACGCAGTCAAAATGCAGATTCTCAACCGATTCATCGCGAGTTCGGCGTCGATCGGCAACAAACCTGTACATTCAGACCGCCGAATGTTGGCCAAACGTCGTCCATTCGCAGGCTTGGTGGGGATTGATCGAGTACCATTCCAATACTCTGCCTCGTGCGTTCCTATTCACAGCAAGCTATGTTTCAGCAGCCCGGACTTTGCATGCCTGCCTCATCCGCATTCGACCGTCCTCGGCTCTCTTCATGGATGGTCTTGCATTCGTGCTGTCACTCGCAGATATCATGGCTGCCAGCAGTGCGATTTGCATCCGTGAGGCGGATAAACGCCATACCTTAGGCACGCCGCCTCGCACAGTTTATTAAACCCGTCCTTGCCATACGGGTCTATGCCGTGTCCGCCACGATGACACTGTTGTTTCCATACATCAGCTGTGCCCTCTGTGCGGAACATCCATACATACCGCATGCTTTTGATCAGGAAGATATTGCGCTCCTTCCCCCCTCATATTGCAAGCTTGCTCCGTAGCTCCATCAACCTGAGTGTTGGTATCTATTCTGTGGCATTTGCACCAGTGTACGATGTTCGCTTGTGCTTCAGTCGCCAGATTGAGAAGAAACGTCAGGGCTGGGAAAAGGATCCGCATTGTGTTGCTGTGTAGGTCGATGGGTGGCGAGCTCGCCAGATCAGAGCAATTCTCAGCTGAAGGCGTTGCGAACTAGAGAGCTGAGCGTGGTGGGTGCTTGCTGTAGACCGGGAACGAGATGGACGGTGGAACACTCAAACACAATCTTCTTGGGGGGCGGTCTACTATGGTCGTGCAAGATGTATTCTAGTAGAATCAACGCTAAGCCTTCGAGCTTGCTGCTAAGCCCAGTCGGATGCCGAAGTAGGACCTTGAATGGGTACGGACCGATTTATGTATATACGGCACTAGTCTTGCAAGCAAGAGACTCGGTGATACAGAGGCGAAGAGATCATGCTGATGGTGCTATAGCTTTCGGTTCCGCCAAAACTCGTTTTCGAGACGCCGTCGGGCCGACAAGTGTCTGAGACTGAAACAGGCAGGCTGTTGGAGCAGGAGATCCCGCCTGCAGAACATCCAGGAGCGAGAATAATCTTCGGGGTCGTCGGGTTCTTGATGAGTAGCCGTCTTCAAGGTCACGGACCCGGGGATGCCGAGCGATTGGATGAAGCGTTGCAGAAGCATCTTTGTGGTCAGCACCGCTTGTCTATATTAACATGAGTACCATCTCCCACCGGCTAGGCCTACAATTTCCTCTTTGCGTCAACCTGGTAGCGGGCCCCGCGTCTGGTGTCGTGTATGTAGAGGCCAGTGATCCGATCGGCCAATCAACCGGTTGACTCGTTGATCACGATTGACTGCTTGATCAAACTACTTACCGCTCAGATCAGCGTCTGACTATGTGTTGACAGTGTCACGATTCAAAAGTCATAATTGAGTAGTCACCTAGGTAGTTGATCGATACCTAAGTTGCCTGATGGAATCACTAGTAGGAGCAAGTATTCTTGATCAATGGTTGTGACCACAGTGGCCCTTTTCGCGATGTTTTTTCAGCATGTGATTATCTTGATGCGACGACGTTGAATGCGCTGACGCTACTGCCCAGGTAAGTGATCGATGATCGAGATACATGAATACCTAAGTAGGTAGCTCTACGAACGTCAGATGTGGTCCTTCCTGAGGGGGGTGTCGGAAGCTGCCACTAGCTGCCCTGCTTCCCGACCTACTCAATCAAGATAGGTAAATAGGTAGGGTACATCGGTCAATATCCAGCGCATCAACAGCCGAGGACATATGAACTCGTCGGAACGCTGTCGACGTTAAACCTGCGAGAGCGATGACGACGATTTTGGAAAGGCAAGGCGCACTACCACATGCGCCCGAACAGAAATCGGCTTTCCTGCGATTGCCAGCCGAACTGAGGAATCACATCTACGATTTCTTTCTGATCAACGATATCGAGGCCTTTGCAGAGACCGCGTGCACACCCGCATTACTGTCAGTCAACGAGCAGCTTCGTGAAGAATATGCTGGCCTGTTCTACAGCTCAAATCTGATCAAAGTGGATGCTTACTATACCGAGACGGATTCTTGGTAGGTCTTTGAAACCGGCTGCGTAGCTCAGATCAAGCTTATGGCTGATCTCGATGTAGGTGCGAGGTGCAAGGCAGATACGAGAAGCAAGCGTTGCTAGAGAACAGCACCTACGCAGACCTCTTCGACTTCTGGAGTCTGGCGAGCGCAAGACGATACTGTCAACGCCCTTGCTACAACCGGGAGAGTGCGAGAAGAGGCATCTTAACCGTCTCCACACCCACCGGCTTCAGACGCTGGCAATGGACCTGCTTTCAAGACTAAACCAGTCCCACTACAAACCATATATTCCGTACAAGAAAAAGTCATCAATTTCCTCTCTCTTCCTACTCCTACACCCTCAACCTCCCTTCCCCGAACATTCTACCTCTTATTCGCAAACGCAGCCCCAAAGTTATACAGCCCGAACAACGCCAGCGCGCTCAGCCCGGCCGGCAAAGGCTTCTGCGACTTGATCGCCCGGGGGATCGACGAGCCCGCCAGCACCACGGACGCCAGCAACGCGAGCTCCACGCCGTAGCTCTGTCGATTCTGAAGACGGTAGCCGCCGAGCGCGTAGAGGGCGCCGACGGTGCAGCCGGCTGCGATGGAGGGGACGGAGCCGGTGCGGACCTGGAGGAGGTGGTATGTTAGAGGGGTTGGTGGTGAGGAAGGGCAATAGAGGGAGGTATACGTAGCCGGTGATGCCGCCGCCGGCTGTGAGGCCCGCGAGCACGAATGCGATGGTGGTGAGAGACTGGTTGGTTCATTACGTCAGTGCTTGCTCGCTTTCCGAAGCATTTGTTCGGATAGAAGATGTCGCATACCATGAGATGCGGCTGTGGGTGATTCGTCTTCTGTGACATCTGAGTGACGGATCTCGTCCTTCGGAAGATCTTTGTCGTCGTACTGGTCCAATGCTGACCTCAGCAGCAATCGTGAGAGAGCTGCATGTGAAGCTCCCGTCAGCTACCCCTGCCTAGCATCAACATTAATCCGTCCCCGAACACTCGCGTACCTGCCCTGACGTGCCGAGCTTCGTGAAGCTGTCCTCTCTCTAGAAAGAATAATCCCAAAATAAGCCCAAGAAAGCAACACCCAAACCCCCCATCCCACAACAACTCCCCCAAGCGCGCCCCAACAATCCACCACCAACCATGCCCCCCAAAAAATCCACCCCCTCCCCGGCCGCCGCCCCCGCCAGCGCCATGAAACCCACCCACACCATCTCCACCGCCTCCTCGCAACCCACCAAACCCCAAAACAAACCTCCCACCACCACCACCACCACGCCCCGAAACGCCTCCGAGATCGCCCAAGGCATCTGGAACCAATACGTGACCAAGACGCCGCAACGGGTCAAACTGCTCGACGCGTTCATGGGCTTCCTGATGGTGGTCGGGGCGCTGCAGTTCGTGTATTGCGTGGTCGCGGGGAATTATGTGAGTATAGCACTTTCACGAGAGGGGGAGGGAGAGATGGGCAGAGAAGGCGTTGGGGGGCCACATGGCTGACGGGTTGTTTCTAGCCCTTCAATGCGTTCCTGTCTGGGTTCTCGGCGACGGTGGGGCAGTTCGTGCTCACGGCGAGTTTGCGGATACAGACAAATCCGGAGAATGAGAAGGATTTCCAGCGGATCTCACATGAGAGGTATGCATGTCTTTTTCGAATGGACACCGGGCGTGGAGGCTGATGAGGCACAGGGCATTCGCGGATTTCGTGTTTGGGAGCATGATACTGCACTTCTTCTGCGTCAACTTCATCAACTAGAATTCCAAGCGTCCAGCGCCGACAACGCAGCGTATGGGACCTACGGCATGCTCTCGATCGATGTTTTGTATCATTACACTGGCTGGGAACGCCAGCTTCAACATCGACTTCGAGGCACATTTCTTGTATCATTACTCTGGCTGCAAACGCCAACATCAACATCGACTTCAAGGCACTTTTCGTCAGCACTGTGAAAGACTACGTATAAGCAGTGGTGGTGGTTCATCAAGTTTGTGTGACTGTGTCTTCATCTATACACTCGGTGCTTTCGGTTTTTGATATCTGGAATCATGTCCCCGGCCTCTTAACACCTGGGCTTCTGCTCAACGTGAAGCAAACGCTTTTCGTTGATGCGCCACGAGCACAACATCGAAGTCCGACTTGAGCTCGACCAAATGCTAGAAGGCTGTGCTTCGTATAAGCAAGCTCTCGCAACACTGATTTATGCGGCAGCGCCAGAGATGAAAAACCACTTGTCAATGCTCGGGTCGATCGGGGCCGGAGCCTTGTCCTCGCCCTTGGGAATGTTGAGCGACTTCGGGTCAACGCGATCAGCGGAGTGAGAGACGGTGGTGTTGGCACTGTGAGAAATGTCAGCAGTTCGTCACTGAAGGTAGTACAGTTCCACTCACAGTGAGATCTCGCCCCTGGGCGTCTTGCCCGTGATCAACTTCTCCCACGCCTCCGCGCACTCGCGCACCACATCCATGGCGTACTTCTTGTTCTTGCACTCGCCGCTGAAAGCGAACTGGTTCTCCGGCTTGCCATCGGGGATCTTGTAGATCCTGAACCACTCATTTGTCGCGCGCAACAGACCGGGCAGATGCCTCTCCACATCCTCGATGTCGTTCAGCTTCGGCGCCAACGGGTCGTTGACATCAATGACGATGATCTTCCAGTCCGTCTCGCCTTCATCGAGCAGAGCCATGACACCCAAGACCTTGACCTGCTTGATCTCACCGGGCTTGGCGACCAGCTCACCGATCTCGCAGACGTCGAGCGGGTCATTGTCGCCCTTCTGCTTGGTCTCTGGGTGGGTGACGTTGGGGTCCTCCCAGGTCTGAGGGAAGGCGCCGTAGTTCCAGAGGTAGCCCTTGTGCGGGAAGCAGTTGCGGACGAAGCGAAGCTTGCCCTTCTTGGTGTCCTGCTTGATGGGGTTGAGGAGCTCGTCCTTGGAGATCTACATGCTCCCCATATCAGCACATGATGTCTCGCCACGACTTGTCCTCTGCCCATGATGCTCTCCTCAGACCAGGTGTGTACGTACCTCCTGCTTGGCATTGGTCCACCTCGGGATCTCAACAATCATGTTGAGCACCGTCTGCTGCTCGTTGGCGTACAACGGCACATCGTGGAACGGGGAGACGGGCACGCCGTCCTTCTCGATGAAGATGCGGTGCTCGAGCGTGTGAGGGGCTCCGACCTTGCGGGCGGTGAAGACGGAGGAGCCGCCGCGGGTGGGCAGCGTAGAGGAGGCCATGGTTCGCGCGTGCTGTGACGGTGGGGATGGTGATGGGGAAGTAGGATGGGAAAGATGTGACGACAACTGAGCAGAGCGCGACTGGGCGTTCTGGCGGGAGGTGGTTGACGGAATTTTGCCCAACTTAGTGGGGCTTGCCTGTGAAGCAAGCTCCCCAGCAAAAAGAGGGGTCCAGGTCTGCACGCAGGCGCGGCTCTGCTGTGGCAAGGGCGAGGCAGGCACCACCGGCGTCGGACGGTGGAACGAATGTTTCAGAGAAGGAGCAGCGGAGTGTGAGCGGAAACGAGATGGAAACATGGAGCTGCGGTGGATGGGCGTGCTCGGAAGCCCGTCCCAGTCTTCACATGATGAGAGGTGACAGAGTTTCACTCGAGAGCTCCATTGCCGATCTTGCCCGACGGCAATGGAGCAGCTCGGGGTAGAACTGTGCCAGTCACATGCTCTCTCAGGCATCACTTCAACAGTTCTATAAGGTGCGAGGCAAATCCAGCATGTGATTGTGGCCTGAACAAATGTGGACGTGACGAGAGTTAAGTGGTAAGTATCGCCTATCTCTGCCTCAATAAGACGGCGCTTCATTTGTCCTAGGCAGCGTATCAATTACGCGCTTGTCGCTACAGATCCTGTCTTGCAATGGCCCAATTCTCGCAATGCTACCCCCACCTAGATACTCCCACAAATCATGCCAATCCAAGCATCAAGCCAGCTCATCCTCCTCACTATCCGCATCCCTACTCGGCGGTGGCGTCTCCACTACTCTCTTACTGAATGGCGTGCCCTCCCTGGCAAGCGCCCGCCGAGCGGCTACACTCCCCAGGCCAACACTGCTCGCGCGCATCGCAGGCGTGGCAGCTCGCTGAGATGGTCCCATTCCCGGCGTCATGGCTCTGTGCAGCCGGCTGTACTGTACCGGCGCCTGCGACGCCGCTCGCTGTTGCGGCCCATGCAGATGGCGACTGAATAGAGCTGAGCCGGCGTTCTGCGGTGTTGAGGTTGATCTGTTCACATATCCTGCGAGTCTCTCGAATATTGTCCGCGGCGCCGGGCTCGATGGCACCGGTGTGTGCACTGCAGTCTGACTCGTTATTGCTGTGAGCGGCCAAGTAGCCTGCTTCGCCGCAGACATAACCATGGATTCACTGCTGCTGCTGCTATCTGGCTCTCGGCAGATATCAGAAGTCACTATGTTCTGTTGCTGACTCGTGAGCGTGCGGCCAAATGCTGATGACCTCACCAAGATAGGCACGTCTTCAGCTTGATGCAAACTAGGCATATTCGCCGTCATAGCGGACGTACGATGGTCTCGTGCATGTCCCGAAGCAGCGGCTGGTGCCCGTGACGGTGAATAATGCGTGGTTGTCGTTTCCTCCAACTCAGCTGTCGATTTGCGTCTGTACCGACCATTGCCTCTGTGTATCCATGCGGGCTCTGGATGGTCTTCGACGTAGTCTTTGCCAAAAGTCCCATTTGCGTTTGCGCCGTCAAGCAGGTCCCAATCCGGCTGTGTTGACCGTGAAAGGATGTCGATGGTGGCACAAGCAGCATCCTTCGTTGGATACTTCTGAGCGTCTGTCTCAGAGGAGTTGAGCCCGTCCACTTCATGATGGCCCAAAACCTTGCGCCTGTACCGGCCGTGACCTCTGTGTACCCATTCAAACTCCGGATGCGCTATGACATAGTCTTTGTCATAAGTGCGATATGAGAATGTTGGGGACTGATCCGTACTCGTCTCAGGAGCATCCGGACCATGGCACTCATTTGGCTCTAAAGTCGAGTGAGCTGATGACGATTCCTCAACATCTTCCTGTGGCTCGAACGCAGGATCGCTTTGAGGAGGCTCTGGAAAAGCAGAATCGACGGCATGCGCCGCCCGCAGCTCCAACGGATCAGAGACGTCCGGTACGCCATCCCGTCCTTTAGACATCAAACGCCGCTCTAACGGTCTAGGTCCCAATCCACGAGGCCTGCCGCGACGCTTGCGCTCCGGCATGAGAGATATTCCCGAACGGATACCAGTCTCTTTGACATCTAGGAGCCGCCCTGTATCCTCCTCCCGCGTCAATGATGGCACTGCTCGTTTGCTCGGTCTAGTTGCTTCCTTCGAGGTTGCGAGAGCAACGTGTCCGTGACTGGCTGTTGGCGATCTGTCGGATACCATAGCAGCCTGGATGTCTCCAAAGTCATTGACAGTCTCCGATCCGTCAAGAAATGCAGCAGTCTCGGTTGACTCGTCAGGGTGGGCATTGTTAGCTGGAGCCGTGTGATCCGATGTCTGCATCGCCATAGGGCCAGGCTCAACGGACAATGACTCATCCTCCATCGACTCAGTTCCTAGGGTATCCGGTGCAGCCTCCTTGTACCTCTCTGGCATTCGCTCCTTCCTCTCCGGCACCTTCACTAGTCGTGAGGCGAACGTCCAACTGTCTTCGCCTCTCTTCTCCGCACACCGGGCGAAGTCACTACTGCGAGCCAGGAAAGTCTGAAGTACCTTCTTCCATTCTGCATTGCAAGTCTTGAAATACGGAAACTTGTCTTGCAAGAAGAGGTAGATGCCATTGGTCGAGAGTCGCTGGCTGGCAATAGATTTGAGCGCCATGGTGACTAACTCGCTCCAGGAGAACGGAGGCGGATTATTCGCGCTGCTCAGAAGATCTGGAGGAGGAGATGTGGATGCGGCACCTCTACGCATAGAGCGGCGAGTCCGCGTTAGAGGCTCTCCGGAGGCTCGCTGCCTGCGGGTCTGCGCTATGTCATGGTCATCGCTGTCAAGACTCATCGCATTCTCGTCATCAAACTCCGGATCCAGAGTGTCAAACACGTCCGATGTACCGGAAATTGGAGCGCTTGATGCAGAAATATCTGGCTGCTTTGAGGTAGGGTGCGGACCGCCAGTGGCATCTGGAAGCAGGGCAGGGTCTATGTCCATCGAATCTGCCCAGCTGTCGTGCTCTGTAGGACGTTCTTCGCGCATTGGACTATACATCCGCGCGGCGGGAGCGGCGTAGTATGGGTGTGCCTGCTGTTCATATCTCGCTGGCGTGTCATACGTCGGATGCAATGCTGGAGATGAGAGTTCTGGCGTACGATCTGGATACACAGGCTGTGCTCGCTCCTGGCCGGGCTCTTGGTTTCGAACGTCTTGGTCATAGAGGTCCACGGGGGGCGTCTGAGGATGGTCTTGGGCCAGACTAGGCGCACGCTCGTAAGACTCGTCTTGCTCAGGTTCTATATTGACCTGTTCGTCCTCCGATTCGTCCTTGATCTCGACGAGAGACTCAGGTGTTTCTGTATCGCGGACTATCCTCGACCTCTTTGACGGCCTCTTGGATTGACGCTTGTTAGACTTCCGCTTCTTAGATGAGGCTGCAGTAGAGTTTCTCCCTCGTTTAGCCGTCCCAAAGGAGCGACCAGGCCGACGAGCTGGGCGCCATTCGTCGGTGTCATCTGTCTCGTTCTCGGACTCATTCTTTACCATCTGTCGTGCAACAGAATGGTTCCGAGCAGCCATGGTGGGCGCATTTGATCTCAGACGAGGCTCGACGGTCTCAACTTCTTCGTAGGAACTGTCATCAACAAGTGCAAAACCGGTCTCATCGTATTCGGCGGGTGAAATAGGGCGTTCAGTTGCGGCTGGAGAGTCTTGCCCAGACTCGCAATCGCTGTCATCCCAGCCATGAATCTCTGGCGTTTGGTCCGCGAATCGTTGTACTAGTGTCCCGTCACGAAGCTTCTCCAAGCACTCGCCAGGCTCGATACTTGGGATAACTGTCTCCTCGCCATTCTCATTCAGCCACTGGACTTCGGGAAGAGACCTGGGCAATAGCTTGGTCCGTCGCAACAGCTTCTTCTTGGTGCCCTTCCTCTTGGCATTCGCAGCCTCAAAAGCCTTGTCTTGAAGCTTCTTCGCTTTCGCCACTGCCGAAGTGATAGGGACCTCATCAGCCACATGGAGCGCAGTACCGCCTCTAGCAAGGAGAGTGAATAAATTGGATGCCTTGCCGCCTCCGACAAAGCCGTCGGTACTGTCGGCCTTGATATTCTGACCGGAGCCATTGGTGATTGACGTTCTCTGTCCTTTGCCGGTACGGCCGGGCTTGAGGCGCTGGTTCCAGTAAGATGCAAGCTCGTAAGCTGTCCTCCCTGGAAATTCGGACATGATCGCCTCCCAGTTGAGCCCTTCTCGCCGCAACTGAAGGATCTTGTCTTCGTCTCTCTTCGAATAGCGCTGATGGTTGTGGAGACCGTGCTTCGACCTCTGCAGATGTTGCTTCAAAGAACCCGTGAGGAAAATAGAGCTCGGTCCAAGCTCGCCGTCACTCAGGTCTTCTAGGCCAGGAAATTCCGCGTCAGGTAAGGCACCAGCATGCTGTTCCCAGAGATATTCGGGCTGCCTGTCCTCGACCGCTTCACCGTCACCGGTCTCGGTGTCACCATGATTTGCCGCATGCTCTTCATCCGAGTTTTCCGGATCTGAGCTATCATCGGGCTCATAGTCTCCGTGATCTGGCAGCAGCTTCTTGGTGAAGCGCCGCTCTATTACTTCGGCAGTGCGACCAGGGAGATGGTTCGAGATTTGCTCCCAGTCCAAATCTTGATCGAAGTACAGCTTCAGGATTAACCTGTCTTCCGCTTTCGAGAATTTGGCTGCTTTGGCCTTGCGCGGACCCTTGAGCTTTGGCAGCTCGCCTCCTGAGTCTGCCGCATTGCCAGCTTCCCGTCCTTCCGCAGCGACTTGTCCCTCGGATCTCTGCGGAGCGTCAGATATCGGTATGTCGTAGATGCTGGGGTCCTCTACCAGCCCACCAGATCCGGCAGGCTTGACTAGTCTCGCCTGGAGAAACTCATAACGCATCTGCAGATTGTCCGGCGTGCGTTCTGGAAATTGCGCAGCCATCTGGTCCCAGTCAAGCTTCTGCTCCTGTCGCAGCCTCACGATGCGCTCGTCCTCCGACCTGGTGAATTTGCACCTTTCCATCGCCTTAAGAATTTGCTTGCGCGCCTCCTGTGTCCCTGCATCTTTGTCTATAGCCGATAATACTCCATTTTTGAAGAGATAAGAGTATGGATCCTTGCCACCTTTGGCAACTATGGCTTTACGCTGCGCAAGTTCTCGGGTATATCGTTTCTGGATGGACATGCCCGATCGCCCGGGGAACATGTGCCCAACAGCTTCCCATGATATAGGATTGACCTCGCGATATTGCACTAGGCGCACATTCTCTTCCGGGGAAAAGAACACGCCGGTGGCTCTGGGCGGCCGCGAATAAGACTCCTTCCAGCCAAGTCCGTCCCTTGGTTGCGTTTTCTTCTTGGCTTTGGGGTCATTGGCTTGTACGTATCGCTCGAGGTGGTAGATGTAGCGGTCTTGAAGGGCCTGGGGACTGAGTTCAGGGAAGTGCTCGGCCGCAATGGCAGAGAAATCTGGTCCCTGGCCCATAGTTGTCTCGGAAGTAGTCTCATCATCCTCGATAACGATGGGACCCTCTGTTTCTGCTGGAGCTGTGACGTCTTTGTTCGGAGGAGGCACCGGGCACAGTCGCAGTAGCAGCTCGTCTTCCTTCTTCAAAAAACCTCCATTCTTGTCACGTTCCAGCTGCACAAAGTCAAAGCCTTGCTCGACAAGCGCCGCACGAGCTTTCGCCGCCTCAGGCTTCTCGCTATCAAGCAGGATTTTAGAATATCGACACTGCGCAGCGAAGGAAGATCGCCCTTCGAAATGCTGACCGATCTGCTCCCACGACAGGTTGTCGAATTCCTTCAGCTTGATGACCAGCGCATCCTCTTCGAGTGTGAATTTCGTGTGGCGGGAGCTTTCCCTGGGAGGCTGCACAACACGCTTGGACGAATTTGCAGTTGGAGGCTTCGGTGCTTGCGGCTCTGGCGGAGGCGTAGGCGGCCGAGGCGGCTTCATCAACCCATAATGGTACAAGTACATTCCACAACCATTACACATGTCGCTGCCGTCAGGAGCCTTGCGCCAGGTGACTGTTGCTATCGCATCGCAATTTGAACAACGCTTGAGATGAACAGTGTTCTGGTCACCTTGTATCTCGTCAACCGCCGTGACAGCTTCAGGATCGTCGAGGGTATTATCCAGTGGCGCCTCTGCTTGCTTCTTCTTCCGAGGTCTCCGGATCTTTGGATGAGCGACCGGCGCCCAAATTGAGGCTGACGGCTCGGGCCTCTCTTTACCTTTGCCTTTTGTTCTGGCATCCTTCGCAGTCTTCTTTGAAGTAGGTGCCTGCCTCGGCGATATTGCTGATTTCAGGCTCGGCAACCTGGGTCTAGATGGTAGCGGCGGCGTGCTCACACGTCTTCGCCCATCTTCTGGGAGCTCTGGGTAGTCCCAAGCAGCGTCCATCCGCTTCTTCCGCTTGCCTTTCGACTTGGGAACTTTCATGAATCGAGCGATTTGGCTGGCGATGCTCTTGCCGAGGGCTGCAATGGCATTCTCATCCATAGCCCGGCCACCAATGTCATTTTGAGACTTGAGAGCAAGCATAGTCTCTTGAACTTCAGGCAGACGCATGAAATCAAGGTCCGGCGTGCCAGAATGTGAAGTAGTACCTGATCGAGAATGGGACTGAGACTGGTTCCACGTCGAGCTTTGGCCACTCGCGTCGACGCACGCCGGAGCTAATTGCGCAGCAGATGCCAAGTGCAAAAGTTTTGGGTCAATGGATTCGTCGTCGGGCTCGACAGGCGACGTGTCTGACTCTATGCTTTGCTCCCGTGCGCTGAAGAGGACGTCGTTGACGTCTCCAGACGAATCGTCGTTATCACTTGCCGTGTCCAAGTCATCCTGTGGCTCATCCTCGTCCTCTGCATCGCTCTCGTAGCTGCTACTGAGCTCTTCTTGCTTCAGGTTCTCAGCGAAAGCATGCGCGAACTGCAATGGTGCGCTGTCGCCATCGCCAGCGTCGGCTTCATCTTGCATGTTCTCGAGATGTCCATTGTCGACCACAATCTCGCCCGTCTCCAGATCAATCTCGTCGCCGACGCCAGTGAAGTCACGGCTATATTTCTCAAAGATAGCCTCGAACCTATCCTTCAGCCGAGCATCGTTTGCCTTCCTATCACGTGCGAGCTCAGGCGAAACGTCTTCCTCGTCATCGTTGTCGTCGTCGTCGGTCGTGTCGAGGTCAATGGGCTCGGCCTGAGTGTCGCCCGGTTGCGGAAGTCGTTGCGGCCATTGTTCTTGCGCAGACAGATCTGGATCAACAGGCTCATACAAGCGAGCCGGCATGGTCGCCCTCGTATTCCATCTCACGGTCCAGAGCCCCAAGTGCGTCTAGCGAAAGTGTCGGAGTGTATGGAGTGTATCATGGATTGTAGGAACCTCGAACTCAAGAAACATGAATGGAACGCGAGGCAAGCGCGTCACGACTCGGCCCGAGCGAACCCCGAACACGGAATGCGGCCAGGGACTTCCAAGACGAGAGCATGTGATCATTCTTTACACTCGTAACACCTACAAATGTAAACCTCATCCAGTAGGCTCGCTTCGTGCCTAAGGTAGTCATCAAATACTCGATACATAGACGCAGATAGCGAGAGCACCTATTTCTTCACACAAAAGCCTGGAACCATGCGACAGTGGCTCACTCAGCGGCATACCAATCAAGGGCCAACAGGCGGTCGATTAACCAGACGAATGTTCCGTCTATAACAAACATATACGTCCTGTGTTGTCTCGCTGAAGGCTGCAAAATAGTGCCATCCCACCCTGAATCAATCAATCCACAATGGCCACCTTGCACTGTCAGAAATGCCGGACGCCACTCAAGCTGGACCCGTCCCTAGAAAGCCTCAACCCGGCCTCCTTCAAGATCTTAGCCGATGCCGCCCCAGCTCTGGAACCACAACCACCAGATCCGCCACGGTCAGCCGCCGCCAAAGACAGGAGACAGCACTACGATGAAGTCGCGAAACAGGCCGGACCGCCCATGCACAAGCCAAGCATATCCGCTGGCACGCCACAAAGAGGTTCTAAGCTCGACCCAGGAATGTCATACATCGATATCACGGAATCCGTACTGGCGCCTGGTGGACCGACCGAGCACATCCAGACACCAGCGAAGAACAAAAAGGTCCCGAAGGACGCGGAGTCGCTAGACGGAGCTGATGACTCGGACACCTTCTCCCAGAAGGTGGAAACCGCAACTCGCCTGTTCGAAGTCCTGTCCGCACGCTCCGACATCGACCACCCAGTCTGCTCCGAATGTACAGAGCTCCTCCTCGCCGGACTCCAGCAGCGCTCCGCAAACGTGATCCGAGAACGCGACGCCTACGTCGACTTCCTCAAGCAAGCCCAACAAGACGTCCCGACCGACGAGGAGAAAGCCGCTACCAAACGGGCCCTCGCCGACGCTCAAGCCCGTGAGCAAACAGCCCTAGCCGAGCTCGAAGCTCTGGAAGCCGAAAAAGCCCGCATGGAAGACGAGATCGCCGCCCTAGACGCCGAGGCCGAAGCCCTCGAAGAAGAAGAGGAAGCCTTCTGGCGTGAGCGCAACGCCTTCACGCAATCCCTGACAGCTCTCCGCGAGGAACGCGATAGCCTCCAAACACAACTGGGCCACGACACCAGACTCCTCGAGTCCCTGCAACGCACCAACGTCTTCAACGACAGCTTCTGCATCGGCCACGACGGGCAGTACGGCACGATCAACGGGCTCCGCCTCGGGCGTCTGGCAGACCCTCCCGTCGAGTGGCCCGAGATCAACGCGGCCTTGGGCCAGGCGGTCCTCCTCGTCGTCGTCCTGAGCGAGAAGCTGGGGTACCAGATGAGAGGGTACAGAGTCCTGCCCGTCGGCTCCACCTCGAAACTCGTGCTCGAAGACCCGGACGCAGTGCCTACGGGCCACGGGAAGCAGAAAGGCACGATCCACGAGCTCTACTCGTCCGGGGCATTGCCCTTTGGTCTCGGGGCCTTCTACGGCGGTTTCGATACGGCCATGTGCGCGTTTCTCGAATGTCTGCGGCAGCTCGGCGAGCATGTCGAGACGACATCGTCTGCGTCCCAGGCGGCAGGTGCGCCCGTTCTGAAGATGCCGTATGAGATCGTCACGAGCAAGGATGTCGCCAGGATCGGGGGCGTGAAGATGAGTCTGGGTGGCGTGGGGAGAGAGGTGGAGTGGACGAAGGCGTGCAAGTATTTGCTTACTTGTTGCAAGTTTCTGCTGGCGCATGCGAGTCATGTCAGTGCTCATGGCGGAGGGTGACGGAGGCGAGGACTGGATTGCAGAGTGTAATTCTCCCGGCTCCTGTCCTCCTAGTGGAAGACTACTACATGCGCCCACAGCCCTCTCAGACAAAGCCCCGTTTCATGGACATGACTCCAAACGCCATGCATCCCTTTCTTCATGTCCAATGCATACCTCGTAGAACAGACGCTATATTAGCTATGCACTTGACTCGACAAAGCCGCCATGCTCGCGGTATTCCATCTCGCTCTCCACGGCTTCGGCGGCGTGATCATATATCTCCTCCTCACCACATCATGGGTGCATAGGCCAGTGCGGCAGCTTGGGAAGGCTGGCTCGCGAAGGATGCGTGCACTGCAATGCCTTGTGTCCTGAACGCCTGGCCACGTGCCTAATGCTGGCCTGGAGCCTGGTAGTTGATCGGGCGCCTGGGGAAAAGCACGTCAGCACGTATCCATCTGCCGAGCTCAGAGATTGGAATGTCCTTACTTGAACAGAAGAATGTGCGGCTCAGGCTCATGCACTTCATAATGCTCCCACCCTAGACTCTGCGTGATCCCGAGGCCTCTCCACTCGTCCTCCCACAGCAGCTTCAATGTGCCTCGCGCGCCGTCAAAGTAGTCTTTGGGGATCTTCTTGAGCATCTGCTTCGGGAGCTGGACATGGCGGTATTCGTAGTGGTCGTCATTGTATCTGCAGAGTTGCCAGCATCAGCTCCACTCGTGTCTCATCAGCACACGCACGCATGTCGGGCTCACCGTGAAGAGTAGTGTATCGAATCGATGAACTCGTCCAGCTGATCCCTCTCCGCATCCGAAAGCAACCGCGGCTTCTTGTTGCGGCGCGTGTAGTCGATATCCAACGCCATCACTGCGTATTCGGTACCCTCGTTATGTAAACTCCTTCTTCGGCCTAGCTGGCAGGGCACAACAACAAACGCGCCTCTGGTGCTACCGGCAAGTGATGATGTCGTGTTAAAGATCTGCAGCCGGGTGTGGGCTGTCGGGGGTCCAGGTGGATCTTGGTCGTATCGTGCTTGGCGAATCGTGGTCGAGATTTGCAGTGTCGTGGTTGTGGCGACGCCGCGAGTTCCGTGGTACAGTCGTGGAGTGGTTCCTTCCCCTTCCAGAAGAGAAGAGCTTTCTGCTTTGCGGGCAGTACAGTAAGTCGTGTGTCCTAGAGGGGCAGGCGCGGGAGGCTAATAATGCAGGCACATGCGCGTCTCAGACTAGCTCGAGCGCGATTGGTGTCGAGCGGCTGTCGTTCGTTTCAGCGACTGTAGAGCTCCACACAGGGTGTGGTCTTTGCGGTTGCTGGGAGGCAGAGACGTGCCAGATGACAGTTTCGAGGAGAGCTAGAAAACTGGATCCACGTCTTTGTTTATATCATCAACATCGAAGACTTTCTACGCCAACAGCACGAGCCACCACGCGAGGAGCGCTAGTGCGGAGACGGACCGCTCAGCCGAGTTCCGGCCCCGGCTCGCCCAAGCTTGTGAGACATGCGATCATCACCACTGTGCTTTTGCACCGGTGGGAGGCGTCAATCACCTGTCACTTCGATTGGACGCGTACCGTGCAGGAGACACGTCGCTGAAGTCGACGACCAGCCATCGCAGAAGCGCAGTCAATAGCCAGAGAGACAATCAGTCAAGCAAACGGCTGACCTGTCAGTTAACTGCCGACTGCTGATGAATACATGTAACACCGTGAACTCAACCCTGACACTGTTGACTGCTCGACCAAACCGTTGACGCTCAGATCAGCGGCTGATCACTAAAATGTTTTGACAGCGTGCTAGGAGGTACTTGATCGATTGGTTGATTGACGGAATCACTGTCACTAGTGGTCATGATCACCCCAACACAACAATATGCAACGTAGGAGGACAAGAACGGTGGACCGAATATGTGTATATTCAGACGGCATACGAGAAGGATATCTCTCTCCAACAAGACAGGAAAAGCATGGGACAAGAACGTCGTCAACCAAGATCACGTAGATCAAGCCACCCGCTCCTGGCCACCGGGCAACGGCCCAGCATTGAAACTCGCAGTTTCCTCCCGAATTCCCAGATAAGACATGTACTTCGTAAAATAACACTTTTCGCTAGCAAAACGAGCGGACGGCAGGTCCTCGTGGTGTTCGTCGCCATCAAGGCTGTGTAATGATCGTCGTGAGGGTCGTGAAAGGTGAGGATCTGCCAGAGATAGTGATGAGAGAATGGTGCCAGCCGGCGGCGATGCCGGGGGTTGTTGAAGCTGTTGTGTTGTTGTTGGAAAAGCTAAGCTTGCTTTGCGCAAAGGTTGAGCAATGCGACTTGATTCAGGATCGAGCTGCGCATCTGCAACTCCTCGGTGGCCGGACCGGGAGGAGTTCGATTGCCCAAATAGCGGGCGGATATCTAGATCCAGCCGCCCATGTTGAGGATTGGAGAGTCGTCGATGAATGTCGAGTAGATCAAGCCCTGAATCTCGGCCATATAGTCGGATGCCGCGTATTGAGCGAGACCGTAGTTCCTGATAACCTTCATATCTGCCTCAGTCTCGGCGTCGCGGACGACACTCCCGAATTCCTCGGCGACCTCGTCGAGTTGAGCAAGCTCGCGGCCGAATGGACCTTCCTTGAGCGCTTCAACGAAGACTGCAGGACTATTCTCAACGTGCATCTGAGCGGAGTTGCGCAACGACTCGCGAGCGCTGATTGCGGGCGGAAGCATACGCTGGACAGAGCGCTTGCGGTGGAGACTCTCGTGCGCCTTCTTTGAGTGGCTTGGCACACGCTTCGGCAGGGCGGGCGCATCCCAAGACTCCCGTGCAGATGGAGAGTGGACAGACGAGTGCCTGCTGTGAGTGTCGACGTTAGGCCTGAAGTAACAGCTCAAGTGGTTTGGCTCAGCGAGCGTCGGCGATGGCGACTCATCGACCGATGAGGCATCCGTGAGAGTAGTGTTGGTCCTGGAATGCGTACTTGCATTGCTCGAGCCATCACTGTCCTCGCCACTGCTTGACGCAGCCGATGACCTCGAGACATGGCGGATCTCGATCACCCTCGTTCCAGGGATGTGTTCGGCGTTGTGAAGCAGAGTGTTGGTGGTTGAGACCAGGACCATAGGCGGAGAAATCTGTGCGCGGTTGACTGGTCTTCCAGCGCGTTGGCTGGCCGCTCGTCCGATGAACACGGGGCCTGAGATCTCAGGCCTATTGCGGCTTGTTGTGAGGGCCCGCGAAAGAGACATGGTGAGTAGCCTGTTGGTCGATCTGGCGATGTCCTGGTTTAGAGAACCAGATGGAGTCTGGATTTGACTGCTTGATCGGCTGATCACAAAGCTATTCTCCACCTGATTGCACTTCGTGATCGTTGCGGGCGAACAAGGACCGGTGTTACAAATGAATGTGCTCTTGACGCAGTCACGAGTACCCGGAACTGCAACACCCTGGGTTTCTTCCTGTCTTCCTTTCGCTCAACAGAGTTCAGTCCCGTAAGGAGTATCTTCGTAATGTATGCGATTGTTCCCTGTTCGGAAACTGCGCGAGTCACACAAGGAATGTGGATGAGGCTAAGTTCTTCGGCCGCGCGGATGCGATGAATGATTGTACCTGAGTCTGTTGATGCTGCGTGTGCTAGAGAGCGAAATGATGGCGAAGCGACCAAGCGCGGCGTGACAATAATAATGTGGTGATGGCAGAGAATGACTGACTGACCGACTGACTGGAAGGCCGTCTGATCCTGTTGGACGCGACAGAAAGAGAGGGTGGGCGCTTGAGACAGCGGGCGTCAAGATGGAAAGGTGTGTGACACCCACCACAAGGAACGGGAGAAGGAACTTCTGGATGATGGAGCGAGGCACACGGCCGCACACCAAACGCCGGGCCCCACGCGGCCGGCACACAACGTGCCCTTCTCATCGAACGGCACGGTCCGTTGCATGGCCAACCACCAATGACCGCGGCCGGAGCGCCCGCCTGTGCAAGGGACGGGCGCCAGAGTGACGCCGGCGCCGCCCAGAGGTCCCAAGGTTCAACGATCGGCTTGATCCATTGGGTGTAGAGGCAGGTGCTCCCCCCCGCGGCTTGCTGGCACCGCCCATGCTGCCATGCATCGCCGGCTTGGGACTGTTTGAGGCGTGTACACCGCAATCAGAAATCGGGTTTCAAAGAAATAACATCTACGGGCACGTACCGAACTTCTGACGACGTGCGCTCCAGAATGATGAAGGGGTCTCGTCTGCGCAGATGCGAGGGACGACATTGTATAAGTTACATGTACGCGTTTGATCCGCATCGCCCGACAGGTGGGTGGGGGCATGGCTTGCTCCCGTCCCTCCCTTCTCCGCCAGGAGTGTCTCCGTTGACAGATACGTAATAAAGTACTTGTACCGCCTCGAGCCGACGGTCAGCCTTTGAACCTTGGCTGGCCCAACAGAGTTAGGTTCGTACGGTCCCGAGAATGCCCCCAAGAACACCTCCATCCGCGGGTCGACGCTGGCTGAGTTTCGATTTCGAGTCGTCGTCTCGCGCGGGAGAAGGACTTCTCGATGCCTCCTACTACGGGATCCCAGTTGCCCGAGAAATGGTTCTTTGGCCAACGAGCGCTGTTCGACACACTTGAGCAGTGCTCGGCAACGCAGTACCTAAGCTTCTGATACAGGATTTGGCGGGATACATCAAAGGTACCTTGAATAGTCATGAGCTTTCCCCTCTTTGCTCTGCAAGCTACATGTACCGCGGATATCGTTCCAGGATGCAAATGAATTTGGAAATGCGGCATGTATCTTCGCAAGGTGATCGGGACGTGCGTCGCCACCCCGAAATGCTATCGTTGAGATAAATGTCAATCAAGAGTTTGATCATCAAGGTTGACATAGCCTGACTAAACATGCCTCCCACAACCGCTTACATCACGGGTGCGGCCTCAGGCATCGGCAAAGCAGTGGCCGAGATGCTTGTACAGCGTGGCATTCGAGTAGCACTCGCAGACCTGAGCTTTGAAGGTGTTCAGAATGTAGCGTCAAGTCTGAATGCTAACGGCCAGAGCAAGGTCGGAGGGGCGATTGCTCCGGAGTCAGACCAAGATGTAGCAATGCCTTTCTGCCTGGATGCCGCCGACTGGCAGAGCCAGCGTGAAGCATTCGAGAAGGCTCTGGACGCCATGGGCGGTCGAATCGACCTGGTGTATCCGATTGCAGGGATCGGAGAGAAGCTTTTCTTGCAGAACGACGGTGGCAAGGGGACGGGATTCGTGAAGCCGGATCTGAGCGTCCTCGACGTCGATTTATATGGTTTCATTTACACCGCGAGCCTTGCCATTCAGCAGATGCGTCGGCAGCAGAAGGACGAGGAGGGTTTGCGAGGCAGGATAGCTGTCGTCGCGAGCGTCTGCGGATTCTACTGTGTGCCGAGTGAGTCTTATCAAACCTCGCACCCTGTATGACCCGTCGACGCTGACGGCCCGCAGCCCTCCCAATCTACACAGCAGCTAAGCATGCTGTGATCGGGTTCGTTCGCTCCTATGGCAAATACCTGCCGGAGGAGTCCATCACGCTCAACGCTGTCTGCCCCAACGCCGTGCGCACCAACATCTCGACTTCGGGCTTCTATGATGCCATGGAAGAGAAGGGCTTCCTGACGCCCATGGACTCGGTGATGGACGCCTTCGAGAGATTCCTGGACGATGCGCAGATCTCCGGAGAGTGTTGGGAGGCTGGGCCCAGAGGAGATCTTGTGAGGCGAGAGCCAGCTGAGCATCTCGATGCGGAGAGTGCTGAGGTCATGCGGCTGCTGTATCACAGAGGTCATGCTCTACACGAGCCTGCAAAGGGATGATATCTGAAATAAATGAACGTACGTCAGCGCCCCACCCGTGCGGGTAGGTACATAGTTGATCGTGGCTTTCGGACCATCACTTTGTCAGCACATGACCAGTCGCTGTTTCAAGCAGCCCAGGGTATCATGCAGCATTCAAAGCTGTCAGTAAGTAGTCAAAGGGATAATCAAGTAGTCAACGGTGTCAAGCAGCCCTCAGCCGGATCATTCACAGTCGACTGGCTGACTGTGATTCCTGGTCCTTCACGCTGTCAACACATAAGCAGCCGTTGGTCTGAGCAGTCAACGACTTGATCATTCAGTCAACAGTGTTGTCACGAAGCTGAAATTATCTTCAAGTAGCCACCAGTCATCAACAAGTCAATTGGCTGAGTGACTGATGGAACCACTGTGGGTGAGGCGGCGAGGATGCATTTCGATGGAGGCTGCCATGAATCACAGCAAGCCGATGGAGCTCGTTCCGCTATATCGACTCTCCTCAACCCTCATTTCCACATCTCTCCTCACAATGATCTCTCTCCCGCGACTACTCCCCGCGACAGCACCTGCTGATCGCATGTGCTCGTCCAGGCCACCGGCACTGACGGCAATCTCATAGTCGTTCCTCTGGCTTAACCCGCCAAATTCATCGGCCTTCCTAACGACCTTACTTCTCCTTCTATTACTGATTTTCGATAACCTGACATCGCTCTTGCTCCCAAACACGTACTGGCTGCCTCGCCTTTGTCCGGACCCTTCCATGGTGCTGAACGCGAAGTCGTGGCCGAAACCAGTGTTGAAGGACTTCATGAAGTTCTTGAGATTGGGGATCGTTGCGCTAATCAAAGACCAGCAGAGCTCGGCCTCGGCGAAGATGATGACGGGAGTCAATGCCATTCCTGGGCGGTCGGTGGCTTGGAAGCGGTCGACGTAGACTGCATGCGCGATCGCAAGGGCGATGACCCCTATGCGGAACATGAACGCCGATACCACTTGAAACTTGAGATGCCGGTCCATCTTCAAAGGCCAGACGATGAGGATGGGGACGGCCATGAGTGCGACCTCGGTCGCCACGTCAAAGGCGGTGATCGTCGTCCACTTTGCGGATTGCTGTCCGCACCTTTTTGACGCTTCACTTGTGATATACCAGTCAACCTGACAGTTGATACTCAAGCCCAGCACGCTGCCCAGGCCCCAAGCAGCGAATAGACCCACCAGAGCATAACACAGATATCGTATCCTTCTGCTATCTCGTGCCAGCAAGCGCAGCTGGAAGATTACCACACAGCATTTCGCTATAGCTAGGCTGATAATGAGGAGGATCGCAGCGGAGAAGGTGGCACGGCTGCCGGACTGGTACTCCGCGAGGGAGTAGTGTGCGCGCTGTCGAGATGACGGGGGCGAAGGGATGGTGCCCAGGCCGGACGTGAGTGCCACGATCAAGGACATGACGTGCCCGAAGAGCGCGATCTAGAGGCACTTAGCTGGGATGCGCTCGGCCATGTGGGCACACCGAGGGAAGCGTACAGTTGCGGCCAAGTAAAGCCAGTCATCCTGATGTAGGTGATTCTTCTTCAACCATGTCCTCGTTGCGGCTGCCAGGACCGACGTGATGAGACTATACAGGATCGCGATCCAGATGTACCCGGCATGATCGGTCGATGTGATCGGAGCGAAGGCCTGCCAGTTGGGACTCGTGGTGGAACTGGCATCCATTGCGCGAACGTCGAATGCGCCCAAATGCTAGCAACGCGCTGGCGATCGTGCGCGGAGCGGTAGTCGGAGGGAGGACATGGAGTCGGACGTGAGGCTATTGCGGCGGGAGATAGACGATACATGTGAGGCTACCTTCTTCGGTAGTCCATACGTGATGATGAGCCCGCCCACAACGCTGGGAACCGCGAACTCTGTGTGCGCCATGCATGGCGCTAGACTGCGGTGTCTACATGTACGGTCTACCGAGAGCCGGGGAGTCTTTCACTGCGCGTTCAGCCGCGGGCAGGATGGCATGGTCGAAGCGATGAATGGTATGGTGCATCTGGCCAATTTCGCGGTGATGAGTTTAGAGCCCGCAATCGACAGCCATTATTAGGTACCCAGAATGCATATTCGCTTCTACCGATGTCATCACTACTTCCACTAGGAATTATTGAATTCTCATGATTGGAGATCGAGCCAAAGTCAAAATCGTCACGCCAGATCTGGCTCACGTTCCGGTATGGACCGTATGGTCAATAACGTGTCTTACGCAGGCATGTGAAGTTCACCCCCTCGCCTTCGAGTCCGCTACTTTGCGTACTGAAAAGCATTCACGGGGATGGGTAACACGATGATGGTACTCCATTGGTTTGTTGCCATTGGACCTACTGTCAGGACTGACGAAATCAGCCGTCCACGACTGGGTGGAGAAGAACGACTACTACGAGCAACCGACCCAAGACTGCCTAACGCCACCGACTCTGCAGTGTCTGGCCAATCGACCCGTATAGGAGCACAATATCAGATTCTCCGATTCACCGCATCAGCAACGCCAACTGGTCAAGCAAACTCTCAATCGGGGAAGACATGAGGCTACGACGCTAAGCGCTCAAGCCGTGATGAAAAAGTTCGAAGTTCCAGATAGATAGAGGCGGAAGAAAGGCTACATCGACCGTTGTGCTTCACCCGGTGTCACTCCAGTGACTCCATAAGTCGATCCACCGGTCGACTTGTTGGTACATACACATATCTTGAGAACGGTGCCGACCGAGGAATGATCATCTTTGCTTTTCTCGAGCCGGCGAGCATGGAGGAATAAGAGGATCGTGGACCTTCGATTTGAGACTTGCATGGCCCTCCAAGTCCTTTCAAGCAGGCCATCCGTACTGCCTCTTGTCGACCTGAAGTTGCTAATGACCGCCATTCACACCTCTTCTAGTAAGCACATTTCCTCGACCCATCGTAGTTACCATTCTTGTCCCTGTTTCCGCAAGCCTCCATGCCCGTTCTACTGTAAGCCTGGGTAACCCCGTCGGCGTCCTTGTAATACACGTATTGGAGACGGGGGGAGTAGTCGTAAATGCACTTTCATACTCAGTCAGCTTATGCTCGGAGATTTAGAGCCGTTCGCTTACGCAGAATGTGTGCCGGAGAGTACCACGCTCGCATTCATCGTTGCCGTCAACGCCACGGTCACAGAAATAGGACTTCTTATAGAGGAGGTCTGGCGCGCATAGAGCGGGCGTCGCTGCGAGGAGGAAAGCTAGGACGGCCTTCATAGTGGAAGCTGGTGACGATGAAGGAGATATAGAGCGAAGAGGATCCGATGTCGCGTGCGTGGAGAGGACAGCAGTCTATAGTCGAGCCACGGCGTCACAAAGCGCGATCAGCGTCTTCTTATCAGCACACAAACAAGCCCCTAAGCAAGATCATGACAACAGGGATTTCTGGCGCTAGATATACTGCTTACAAGTCATGAAGCGAGGTATCGCGACTAAAGGCAATTAAATTGAATCGCGCTCACCGCCAGCTGAACAATAATCGCTATCGCGCCTCCGAAATCATCGCCGACCGCGATGGAGGTCGCGAGCGAGGCAATAGAAACCACCCTTTTGTGTGTCTCAAGCGACCGCAGATATCCGGCTCGAAGTCGCTTCATTGCTGGGCTGAGAAGAATGGTCGCAAGCGGTCAGGCCTCGTCCACGTGTCGAATGGCAGGACACGGCGCCTGTGCAACCACTGCGGGTGAGACGCAGCGCAGCTAGGTCAGGTTGTGAGGTTGCATTGGCCGGACCTGAATTGAGGTGTCGTGCATCAAGTATAGTGTTTCAGATCCGGACTGTCAGAACCCTGAGGCCCTGGTGTAGGGCTACTTGCTACTATCGTACCGAAATAGCAGGTATGTTCCCAGTCATGACTGATCAGCAGAGGCCGCATCACAGAAGTGCACTTATCAGCTCGGATCGGTCAGGATACTCCGCTCCAACCACTGATACTAGTGCGCAATCTCTGCTTACCACTGCAGCAGACCAAGAGAATGATCTCCAGAGCATATCTTGCGAACGAGGCTCGCAGCGGGCCTAGAGTCTAGAGCAAGGCTCCAAGTTTGCAAAGCATGATCGACGATAGACTGTCATGAGCATTGCAGCTAGTGGGATTGTGCATAGTATCGATGGTGAAGATACCATCCCTGATAGACGAATTCTGAGAATCCCACAACTCGATACAAGTCGAGCGTAGTGGATCAATTTGATTGAACGGGGCTCTCTGATCCAGACCTTTTCGCTCGTCAAATCGGATCCAGTATACGTGACCACGAACCAAGCTGTACAGTCAAGACATGTCCTAAACATTGCCAAGCGTCAATGCTAGAGTTGGTGAAGGCCAGCAATACTTAGTGTCGATGGGAGAAACGACTGTACAGGTCCTGTCTGCTAGCTGCGCGGGTAGGGCCAGCCCAAGTGACAGTGATTACATCAGCTGATCAACCGGTTGACTTGTTCATATCGGTTGGCTGATTCATAACACCGTCAAGGTTATGATGACACTGTTGGCCGCCTGATAATATCGTGAACTGCTGAGATCAGCAGCTGATCATGTGTTGACAGCGTGAAGGTCCACAAAGTCACTCTCAAGTAGCCGAGTATTTGACCGATTGGTTGCCTGGTGGGATCACTACCGAAGGACCTGTATCGTTTCAGCGACCAGCCATGTGAGCATTGAAGCACAACAATGCAGCACCAGGACAGAATCCAGATTGTGGGAGCATGCGGCCCTCCAATCCCTTTCCAATACAGCGACTCCTCAGTCCACCTTCTGAATCGTGAACCCAATCTCCTCCCTCCCATCATCCGTGACCCTCCCCCATTCCAACAACAACCGGAAAAAATAAATCTCCATATCCACCTTCCTCAACGCCATTTCGGACCACACCCTCCCGCGCTCCGCCATCCTCTCCCCCTCCACCTCTTTCCCCTCCACAACCACGTTTCTTGCCCCCACCGTCCCATTCACACCCGCAAAATAAGCCAGTGTGCCCCAAAACCCGTGCCCCCTGACATCCAGCGGCACAAAATGCCACCACGCCGTCACGCGGTCGTCCCACCATTCGCGGAAGAGCGCGGACTTGAAAGGGAGGGAGTTGGATTGGAGGAAAGGGAGGAAACGGCCGGAGAAGCCGGCGCCGTCGAGATCGAGGAGATGTTTGTAGGTCCAGTGGTGTTGGAAGTCGGATGCGGGGAGGAGGGGGGAGAATTCTGTGGCTTGAGTCTCGCAGTCTGGGCCACCGCAGCGGGCGATGAAGTCGACGATGTGGACATCGGTTCGTAGGAGAGTCGTAAGGGACTGGATGGGGGTGGAGATGTATTTGAGGCTGTGGGGCCCGGAGGGAAGGAGGAGAGAGGCGTCGGGTTCGGAGACGTTGATGTTGTTTGCGTTATGGATGAAGCGTTGGCGGGTCATGCCGCGCCATTGGCCGAGGCCAGCGCTGACGCCTTCGGAGGTGGCGCCGCGCCAGAAGAGGGTGTTGTTCTTTTCCGCGTATGGCGGATCGGGGTGTTCGTCCGTGGGGTCGTATTTGGCTTTGTCCATGTAGTTCCATGCTGAGGGGTAGAGAATGTCGTTGAAGCCATGGGCTTTAGATTGGGAAAAGATTGGGTAAAGATCGTGTGTGCCTTTGTACGCGGCGGGCGAGAGGTAGAGGCCGTGGAGGTCAGCTAGATCGGGTTGATGACAGATATCTGCGGCTAAAGTCCAGTTGGCGAGGAAAGCACCGAGAGAGTGTGGCGCGGCGCATCGCCAGCAGATGTTGCGCTTGTTCCAGACACGTTCCTTGCGAGCGCGAGAGCTGGGCGGGCAGCCCACATTGCCGAAGTCGTAGAACGTACGCTGGAAAGATACAGCTTTCAGGGGTGACAAGTCTTCGCCGTCGTTGACCACTTCTGGGATCGGTCGCCATCCCTCAGCACGATTCGGACTGAAGGCATTCTTGACTTGTGCGTCTGGCGGCGCCACGGCAACAGCCGCCTGCCTCATCGGTTCGATGCGCTCGTACGGCACAGTCACCCTGGGCTCATCGTTCAAGTTGAACGCCAGATCCATATCAGGAAGATGCTCAGCGAACTTCGTGATCATTTCCACAACGCCGTCCAGCATCCATCGATGAGTTGGCACGACGTTCGGACTTATGTCAACCTTGCCACTGCGTATGCTAATGCCCGCCGCATCGTTCCAAGGGTTCGATATCATGGTGAAGGTTCGTTCGCGTATCTCTGCAGGACTTAGAGCATAGAAGGGCAGCATGTCTCTGTAGATGCTGTCGAATTCATCTATCACGACCGAATTGCGCCCCGTGGCGTATTGATACCAGACATCGAATTTCGGCGGCGGGTCTCGGCCATATTTGACCGTGTATGTCTGAACTGCCTCTTCCAGATTCAGACTGCTTGCTGCCCTGTTTCGATAGTCCTCATGTGCTGCCTGCGCTTCATAGATGAGCAAATCGATCGGATGATAGCTTACGTGCGTGCCGCGTGACACCCAGAAGGCTGTTCGAATAAGAAACAGCACCAGCAGCGCGAAGTACACAACCGATGGCACTTTCCTGAACAACGCGCTCCGAGGTCCAGAATGTCTCTCCTCGGTTGTGGAGTTGACGTGTAGGTAGAGTGCGATCCCAAGTATGAGCAAACAAGCTGCGGCCAGAGATGTGCTTGTGTTGATTGCTGGGAAGGGATGTGGGTTCCGCCAAGCGAAAGACGTGACAGTCGCAGTGACTGCCACAAATGTAATCAATGTCGATGTCATCAGTAAGCCGACGTGATGAATCTATGTACAATCAGTAGCTGGCCATTGCAGTCGCCAGTGTGAGCGACATACCATAGTTAATGCACAAACAATCGTAAGACATCCCAATGCACCAAGCTTGATCACGCCCCAAATGTATGATCTCGGCAATGTCGTAATCCAGATGCGGTCGTCCTCAGTGACAGTATAATACACTATGCCAATGACCAAGAGAATTGTGGCCGAAAACACGAAGGCATATCCAACCGAGGAGATTTGTAGCCTGATACTGCGTGCACCACGCCCTTCCTGTTGATGCAGCAGCTGGTCAATGCAAGATACAATGACCAGATCTAGGATTGTCCCAACATGCTGGAGGAGTGGCACAAACCACGTGAAGGATAGGGATGCTGCGCAAATATACGTCGATCTTGGCGCACTCGTGGTGCTCAACGCCCACACGCTCCCAACACTCAGCAAAGCCGTAGCAAGCACATATCGATACGGCGCCCTTGTCAAGCTCTCCTCCAACGCCTCATATGCACTGCTCTCCGGATCTTCCGACTCCCAGCGCTTCTTGTGCCTCTGAACTGTCCAGTAGTCCCACACGGCAAGCATAAATGGGATCCACGTCTCCCAGCTCCTGGTCGCGCACTCTGTATTCCCTAGAATCCTCCTCCAGATCTCCACACGCAAGCATATCGCCGCCACCAATATGAGAAAGACTATCCGCAGTTTCCTCAAACTGGATGGGTACCCGACACTCTGTGGGCCGGGGCAAGAATCCCGTGACTGATGCGGCTGACCAATATCATCTAGTGGTACAGCATCGTACTGCTGGCCGCCGTGCGACTTGGCATTGTTTGGCAGCAGTCTACTGAGGCCAATGACCGTCACACCGCAGGCAGCTAGAAATATAACGCTTGTGTGGATTGGCTTGTCGAAAGCGAAGGTGGTGGGTATGCTACGGGAGAGGAGCCACGTCCCTACCAGCAGGCCTGGGACTGCTATCGGCTTCGTCTTCTCCATGTCATGATCGATGATTGACGTCGCTATTGACGTGTCATGCTGGTGGTCATGTCGCTAGAAATACAATGGGTCGTCGGGATATGCTGACTGCTAGATAGGCGTAACAAGGATGTGTTAGGATTGTGAGTTGTGAAAGTGTAGAGTACATAGATGTCCAGAAGCTGCATTTTAAGCCTTACCGAGAGGCGCTTTCGGATCGGATCCGCTCTTAGCGCGTCGCGGCTGCGGGACTCGGCCCGTCTGTAGATCATCTGGGGTAGCGCTAGCGCGTCAACAATTCTCGCGGCGCTCGGAGCGCAGAGACATTTTTCGACTTTGGTAAAGAAGGTGTAACAAAGCATGTCATTGTAAGGTATCAACCTAGGAAGCTACTATATACCCCTCTTAGAGCTTACATAAGCAGCTAGGCATCTCCTGCTGTCGATACCTTAACAAGTGCCGCCAAATTGAAGCTAATACTACGCCCTCGTAGTCGATAATCGGTAGTGACTGTACTCTGGGTGGTCACGATTATAATCGCTATCATCCCACCTTAGGGAAGTTGTAGTTAATAATGTGTAGTCGGCGGCTAGTTATTGGTATCGATGCCTATGTTAGACTCTTCTTCGCTATTAATTAGGGCGCTTGCGCTAGCTATGCGCACGCTCGTGTTAATAGTCGGGTAGTCCTCTATTGCCTTAGCCTAAGCGGTAATAGCTCGCTAACGCTTCTCTTCTAGATTCTTCTTCGCCTACGTTAGTAGCTAGCCGGCCACCTTGATTTCGTGCGGGTTTAGGTTAGGGACCCTATCTACGATAAACAAGTTGCCCGTTTTGTTGTAGAGGTCGACAACTATCTAAGGGAGAGCAATTATGCTTACGCCCGCGGGCGGATTACAGTTCTTAGCTATCGACACTAGAGGGGCACCCCTAATCCTCTTAGTTAGTACTTTATCGAATTCCTCGGCCTTATTGTCGCTAGGCTTGTTCACGCGCTTACGGCTCTTCTTGTCGATGTTAGAGAAGATATCCTCGTCCTCTAGTTCCTGCTTTACTTTAGTCTCCTCCTAGGTCTCGGGCTCCTACTAAGGAATCTTATTAGTTAGAGCCTTCTTTAGAGCTCGCGTCGATAAGCCCTTTCCTACGACTTTGACCGGATAGGTAAACTGCTCTCTATAGTATTCCTCGTATAAGCCTAGCAACTCCTTAAACTTTCTCTGCGGGTTAAGCGACCTAACAGTCTCTACGAAGACCTCGCGGACGCGCTTAATAAAGGTGGTCTAGCCCGAAGCCTTGTCCTTCTCTAGCTTTCTAGCCGCGTATATCTACATTACTATAATACCGAACAGATCCTTGTCGTCGATATCGGTTATGCTCTAGGACCTCTATCTTACTCCGCCGAATAGTTGTACCGCGTCCTATTTCTTTTCTTTTAAGGCGGTATAGTTCTTCTCGATAAGGTCGCGGATTGTCTTGCTCTAACGACGATACTTATAGTCCGCCTCGCGCTGCTTTACGCGCTTGTCGTTAAGGCTGCCGTCGAACTATAGAATAAGCTTGCCTGTTAGCTTACTTACGTCGCCTCTTATGCCCGTTATAATCGTATAGGAGCTAGTTTAAGTTATAGTTACATCGATCTCTATAAATAGCTAGTCTAAGTATGCTCTAAACTGTCCCTAAGCTAACACATATATCCTCTTAATGTTAATGTCTAAGTCGATATTGTGCATAGTGTTGCTATTTAAGTAAAGCGGAAGTTATAGTGTCATATTTACATATGCCGCCAAACTCGGTAGCGGAGTTAATATTACATGTACTAAGTAAACTTGCGAAAATGCCTCGTAACCCTATGCGCCGCCTAACAAGGTGGAATTTGAAGCTAATAGCGTCGCCTATTAGCGACGCTATCGATACTTGCGCACTAGCGTTAGTAGCACAGCATCTTCTAGCATCCACTTGTCGAATACCTATAGGTAGTCTCTCCACCGAACTAGGAACTTAGTGATTTGTTTGCCTATACGTCCTACCTTACGCGTACGGTCCCGTAATAACATCTTAGGCTCTAGTCGATTAGTTGTAACGTCTACGCTCGCCTCCTCCTCGCAGTATCGTAGCGGCTTACGGCGCTATCGTTCGAAAGGATCTGCCGTCGATAGGGCAGGCTCTAGTTCTGTAATTAAGATTACTAGATAGACTCTCTAATGCTTTAGCAGGTTAATCTCGCATGCTAGACCGCTACTAACTACCCTCTTTACGACAAACGGTCCCGTCCGCGGCGCTAACAGCTTGCGGTTCTGTACTCCTAGGATAGAGTAGTTAGCTAAGCGTAGGTATACTATGTCGCCTATAGCTAGGTGCTATGCTTTGTGCCCGGCGTTATACCGCAATTTCATTTACGCTTAGGCATAGCTAACGTAGTCGTCTGCTTTACGTCGAAGCCTGTCCCGATATGTTGCTAGATCCTCGTTATTAGGAACTTTCGGTGGTCTTAGGTCGATAATCTCTTAGGGCTTAAAGCCAAAGTTGTACTTGTTAGGGGAGGTTTCTAGTACCGCGCTTATAGCGTTGTTTATAGCAAATTGGATTTACGGGCATATAAACTCCTATTCTATTACGCCGTCGGGATACCTCGCGAAGTACACTCGTAGCGCGATTTCGATTATCTAGTTGGTTCTTTCCGATTACCCGTCTGTCTAGGGGTGGTAGGCTACCGACATTAATAGTTTGCACCCGAGTCGATCGAATAACGCCTTCTACATTGCGGAGGTAAACTTTGGATCTCTGTCTAAGATAATGACGCTTAGGAGCCCCTAGTTGCAGCTTAGTAGCATGTCTAGGAGTCGATAGCCCTAAGCCTCCGCAGTTAGAATGTCTTTGCCTAGGATTAAGAGCACACTCTTCGATACCTTGTAGGTAGCCGTTATTATAGAGTCGGAGCTCCCGAGTCTTAGGAGAGCTACGATAAAGTCGATAGTAATCGTATAGAAGGGGATCTTAGAGCTCGCGTCGATTAGCTTAGAGCTACTATATAGGGCGTGCCGCATAGTTTGTAATTCTAAGTAGTTAGGGCAGTGTTTTAGATATTGTCGCAGTCGATTGGCTAGTTTGCGTATGTAGTATTACGGACGAATACGTGCATACATCCGCTAGAAGCCGCTATAAAACTGCTTATCGTAAGCTGCTTCGAAAATGTCCCCTTACAAAGCTTTCGGGATGTATAACCGGCTCCCTTCGTGCTTAGACTAGTGCTAGAGAAGACCGTCCTCGTCGATAACGAATAAGGTAGCTCCTAGCTCGGTTTCGGCTATAGCAATAAAGCTTGAAAAGTGCTTATCTTCCTAATACGCCTCGATAAGGCGCTGCTTAAAGCTCTCCTTAATCTTAAGGAGTGTGGCCCTATTCGTTAATAGCAGGTCTCCTAAGGTGTCTTCATTTTTGGGAACTAGGTTACTATCGTTAACAGAGAGCCGTAACAACGCATCTAGCACTACATATGTGCGACCCGGAACGTATTTAACTCTTAACCTAAATTGCGACAAGTATTATAAGGCTCTAGTCAACCTGTTGTTTAGCTTGTCTACTAACGTCGATAAGAGGGCAGTCTAGGCCGCGATCCTAGTAGTAGCGGCATAATTAGTAAGGACGATAGTAACGGAGTCTATAGCTTCGACTATCTAACAGATGTGTCGTATCGTCTAGACTAGGCAAGCCACTTCTAACTCCGTCGGCTAGTAGCTACGCTCTGCCGTCGATAGCGTCTTAGACAAGAATAGAATCGGCTACGTTTTTGTTCTATGTGGCGTTACTAAGATCTCGTCGCCGTTAACGTGTGCTACTATTACTCCGAAGCCCCGTTTCTTAGAGGCATTAAGGTAAACGTATAGTAGCCGATTACGGTCAAAATAGACCAACATTAACGGCTTTGCGAATTCCTTCTACAACGCCTCGAATGCCGTTAACAGATCGGGGTTCTAGTCGATACGCTTTTCTATTACGAACGACTTTCGTGCGTAGCCCGCTGCCGGGGCGCCTTTAAGGCCTTGCGTTTTGGCCTTCTATAGAGGCTCCGCCAGCTTAGCGTAGTACGGGATATATGTACGAAGCTAACCCGTTAGGCTAAGGTAGTATTCGAGGTCTTTTAGCGTCGACGGGAAGCTTAGGTTCGCGATAGCCTTTAGTTTTTCTTCCGAAGTCGATATCCCGAGCCTGTCAACTCTTATCCCTAACAGGATAATAGACGGATATCCGAAGTAGGACCTTTTCCCTAATAGCGTAATGTTCTTGCGGTCGAGCGCTGTTAGCACCTCTGCTAGGTGCCGCTCGTGTTCTTCTAGGGTGCGACTATAGATCACAATGTCGTCGATAAAGCCCTTAGCGAACGCGGTGCAGTTCGCCTCCCTTAGGAGTCTGTCCACCTAGCGCTAGACGTATAGGGGAGAGTTCTTAAAGCCTATAATAGCTACATTGAACTGTTCTTAGCCTCGATGCGACACTACCGACAGCTTATGTCGATCTTCCCTCTTAACTAGCTATTAGTAAAAAAAGCTAGTAGCATCTACCGTCGATATGTATTTACACCCGGCCACCGCTAAAATCAGATCTCCCTATAAGGGCATAGGATAGGCATCCGTTGTAGTGACCTTATTAAGTCCGCGAATATTAACTACTACGCGCCCCTTTCGCTTCCCGTCGATTGTGCGCTAAACTACAAACATTAGGAAGCCGAATAGGCTAGGCTTGTCGGGCTAAGCTAACCGCTTCTACTAGTGCAACCGGTTGTGGTTCTTGTCGATAAACTCTTGGTCCCTAGGTCCCAAAGCATAAACCTTATAGGCTAGCTTAGCTCCAGCCGTGTTCTAGTCGCTTACTAGCGGTATCGAGAGCTAGTCTTCTTCTAGAATATTCACCGTTTTGCTATCGTCGGTAAACAAGCGCTTAAAGTGTTTAATTAGTCTTTCTAGTCGATAGGCCGCGTTGTCTTGCCCGTATATAGTAGAGCCGAAAGGCCCTAGGCGTTCTATGCTAGGCTGCCGTTCCATTTCGATTGTTAGGGTCTTACGCCTTTCCGATTGCATTTTGGGCTCTTTACTAAGCTCCGCTCGATTACTAGCTGCGTCTACGTCGACGTCCGTTATATATATTTCGTACTCTGGTTCTAACTATCCTACATCGACATTAGCCGGTAGTTCGATCGGGTAAGGCGTATTATTGCTCGCTATTAACCTCGGGTCCCTATCGATTAACTGCGGTTATAGCCCTTTGCGCTCTCCCCGCTCGTAAGGCACGAAGAGCGCGGAGCCGGGAGGCTTCTTATCGATAGGAATCAGTGCTTTGCTAAATAGTGGAACGTGGACTCGCTTCCGGGTCTTAATAGTTATACGCTCGAATAGTTCGCGTCGATGTACTGTTAGGAGTATAGATAAATCTTTGCATATTAGGCGTAATTGCCTGAAGTCGATAACTATCTGTTCTCGCTATAACAAGTCCGTGCCCTAGAGCATACTAGCCGCTAGGCCGTCGATAACATAGGCGATGTAGGTAAAAGTAACGTTCGCAAAGCTAACCGTTAATTCGGTAGCGTGGACTAATTTTGAGATTTTGTTGCCTACGCTACGGATCCTCTTAGGAGTCGCGTCGATAATAATGCTATCTACTTGTGCAGCTAGGCTACGATCGATGATAGTAATAGGATTCCCGCTATCTAGACAAATAGTAAATGGACCTTTCTAGTTAAGATACACGTCGATAGTTAAATGTTACATAGGAATCTCATCCTTTTGCTTAACGGGTCGGGTAGCCGCTACCCCGAACCCTTCGATGGGCCGTGTCTATCCTTAAGGTGCTAGTGTAGCTTGATACGTGATAGGAAGGTTTGGTAGCAGATTGTGCACTTAGCCGCTATCAATAAGGTAACGAAGTTTATAGGGATAGCGTCGCTATTATTATCGTCAGCCCCTAAGAGCTCCTCTTCCCCCGCGGAGCGCTCTGGTTCGTCCTTATCGATGTAGTGAGCTTTATCGTCGCTTCCGTCGTTATCGTCCCTATCTGATCCCTTAATATAATGCGATCGCTACGTAGAGCGAGTCTTAAAGGGCCACAAAGGCTGCTTCGCGTTAGAGCCTCGCTCCCTAAAGGGCTTTAACGAGGAGCGGCCGTCGGTAATAGCTAGAGTCTTCTTAGCGTCGGTACGCTTTTCGTACCCGCCCTAATAGTGCTGCTACTGTTATAGGTTAGTACGCGCCGATAATAGCGCAAATCCTCCTCGATTACTGTTTAAGTACGATTTACCTTATAATTAAGGTAGTCGATTGTCCGTGCGATCATAGAAACTAGGTCCGCCGCGTAGCCATCTCTTAGCCACCTGCTCTAGGGTGTTACGCTAGCCGCTAATGTGGCGTATAAAGTCTTATATCGAGGTCTGAGCATTCGGCTTAGTCTAGCCTTGTCTTAGTAGTAGGTCTATGCCGTTATAGGCGTACACCAAATACTGCTCCGTTACCTCGAAGCTAGCATTACGTAAGTGACGTTACACCTCGAATACGTACTTAGCGATATCCTATCGATCCGCGGCATCTTATAAAGAGTACTTAGCCTAGGTAAGGCGGTTAAGTAACTCGCCTATAGGTCTTCGAAACTGCTTAATTAGTGTTCTAGCCTAGAGGTCGAGGGAACTAAGGCGGAGTCCTATCTTCGATAGCTTGTCGAGGCCGCTAGTGTACTATAGCTATATAGTACCTCGTAGTAGCGCTAGGACGCGAGACTTAATCTTATCTTCGCCTTAATACGCTACTACGTCCTTTAGGCGGTCGATAAACAGGAAGACATCGCGAATAAATGTATTAGATCCGATAATAACAATGTCGTCGTTAGGTCCCTCTATGCCTAGGTAGAAGTATCCTACTTCCGCGTTACGCATATTACGGTCGATACTCTCTATAGCTATAGCTATTACAGGTATCACATTACTATTAGCTAGGCCCGCGGCGGATCTAGGCCGGTGCTACTCTAGGGCACGCCGGAGCATCTCGTCGATTATACGTGTCTAGGCTTCGGTAAACATAGGTATATCTTCTGTGTCTTTAGAGCCGCGGGAAGCAGTATGCTGTTAACGGTTTGTTAGCTAAGCTATGCTTGCCGTCGAGGTGCTACTACTTGCTAGTACTAACGTAGTAGTTACTCGTAACTCTAGAGCAGCTTCCCGAGATATAGACGCTACTACCGGGATTTGCTCCGTTCCTACCTAGTACCTCGTAGGTAACTCCGGCGAGGATCTAGGTTAATAAGGGTAGAGAGGTCGTAGTATTAGGCTCTAAGTGAGCCTTAGGCTCGCTATCTGCCGCTCCGGAGAGGTAATAAGTAGGTGTCTTAGTCGCTATAAGACTTCGCTCTGCACTCTCCGTCTAGTCTTAGCGCCGTCGAGCCACTCTAGTAGGTATAAGCAATCCGCCGGTATTAGCGTCGATAGCTAGTATTTCCTAAGCATAGTCTTGACTTGCTAGTTAGTAACGAGTCTTAGGTTCGTGCGGGCGAATACGTAGAACTAGGCTATCGTCTCGTCTGGGTTAGTGCTTATAGGTCGCGGCGGCGTAGCGTCTAGGCAGACAGGTGTTAGGGAGGTCGTGGTACAGTGTAGTATCCCGCTGTAATTTAAGTATAGAATCGAAACGCTGATATCTTAGCTACTACTTAGTAAAGAAGGTGTAACAAAGCATGTTATTGTAAGGTATCAACCTAGGAAGCTACTATATACCCCTCTCAGAGCTTACATAAGCAGCTGGGCATCTCCTGCTGTCGATACCTTAACAGACTTGAAGCTGTACCTGACCTGAGCAAAGTACATCTTGCCGTTTATTGCCCGCCCAATTCTCATTTCTCGATATTGATGTGGAAGCGGCCTCGGCTGTGGGAGAAAATAGGCATTCCCCGACAAATTGATTGAAGCTTCAATCAAATGAGCACAAAATAGTGCAGGCTCAAGAGCAGGCGGTTGCGGGAGGACGAGGAGGTGTCAAGATGGTCAAGAAGGCGATTGATGCGCGCATTCCGGCGCTCATCCGTAATGGCATGCAGGAGAAGAAGCGCAGTTTCTTCGTCGTCGTCGGCGACCGGCAAAAGGATGTCATCGTCAACCTGTACCATATCCTGCTCAATCTGGACATTAAGCTGAACAAAAGTGTGCTCTGGGCATATAAGAACAAGCTGCTCGGCTTCACAAGTCACCGGAAGAAGCGCGAAAAGAAGATCAAGAAGGAAGTCAAACGAGGCATACGCGACCCAGACGCCGAAGACCCATTCGAGCTCTTTGTGAGCACGCAGAACATCCGATATGTCTACTACAAGGAATCCGACCGCATCCTGGGTAACACATACGGCATGTGCATCTTGCAGGACTTTGAGGCAATCACGCCCAATTTGCTTGCGCGGACCATCGAGACGGTCGAGGGTGGCGGTCTTGTGATTCTGCTGTTGAAGGGCATGAACAGCTTGAAGCAGCTGTATGCCATGTCTATGGACATTCATTCGCGCTACCGGACTGAGGCGCATGGTGATGTAGTTGCGCGCTTCAACGAGCGCTTCATCTTATCCCTCGGCAGCTGCGACTCATGTCTGGTGATTGACGACGAGATGAATGTGCTGCCAATATCTGGTGGAAGGTCGGTCGTAGAGAAGAAAATCTCAGAAGATGACGGGCGCAAGTCAGCACCTCAGCGCGAACTGGAGGAGATCAAAGAGAGCTTGGCAGACACCCAGCCCGTCGGCTCTCTCGTACAACTTGCGCGAACCAAAGACCAAGCCCAGGCGCTGCTTACATTCGTTGAAGCCATTTCAGAGAAGACGCTGGCGAGCACAGTCACGCTCACTGCCGCTCGTGGTCGAGGTAAGTCTGCAGCGCTAGGTGTAGCAATTGCAGCTGCAGTCGCACATGGCTACAGCAACATCTTCATCACATCACCATCTCCCGAGAATTTGAAGACGCTGTTCGAGTTCGTCTTCAAAGGTTTTGATGCGCTAGGGTATCTGGACCATGCAGACTACACCATCATTCAATCCACCAACCCAGACTTCAACAAGGCTATTGTCAGAGTCAACGTCCATCGCGCACATCGGCAAACGATACAATACATTCAGCCTGAGGATGCATACACTCTCGGCCAGGCCGAGCTTTTGGTAATCGATGAAGCAGCCGCCATCCCTCTGCCGCTCGTGCGCAAGCTGATGGGTCCGTATCTGGTGTTCATGGCTTCAACGATCAATGGTTATGAAGGCACTGGTCGATCGCTCTCGTTGAAGCTCATCCAGCAGCTTCGAGAGCAGTCTCGAGGACAAAAAGCACAGCACGGTGATCAACAGGTTGCCAGTCGTTCGAATGGTGACAAGACGACCGATGGCGCATACAGTGGTCCGTCAGCACGGTCGTTACGAGAGATCACTCTATCAGAGCCGATCCGGTACTCGCAAGGTGATGCTGTGGAAAAGTGGCTGAATAAGCTGCTATGTCTTGATGCAACCTTACCTCGATCATCGAATGTCCACGGCACACCCCATCCTTCGCAGTGTCAGCTATTGCAAGTTAACCGTGACACCCTCTTCTCATTCCACCCAGTCAGTGAGAAGTTCTTGCAGAATATGATGGCGTTGTACGTGGCGTCACACTACAAGAACACGCCGAACGACCTGCAACTCATGTCTGATGCACCAGCACATCAGCTGTTTGTGCTTGTACCCCCTGTGCGAGATGACACGAATCAACTGCCAGACATACTTTGCGTTCTGCAAGTCGCGCTTGAGGGTCAAATTAGCAAGGAGAGCGTACTCAGCTCGCTATCGAGAGGGCAGAGAGCCGGCGGTGATCTCATACCATGGCTGGTCAGCCAGCAATTTCAGGACTCCGAGTTCGCATCTCTCAGCGGTGCGCGAGTCGTACGAGTAGCGACAAATCCAGACTATGGCAACATGGGCTACGGGTCGCGGGCGCTACAGCTGCTCACAGAATTTTATGAAGGCAAGCATGTGAACCTCTCAGAGTCCGACGACTTCATGTCTGTACACGAGCAAGAGATGGTGCGCGTCACCGATGCTGAGCTCGAACAGAGCACTCTCATGACAGACAACGTCAAGGTTCGTGACATCAAGTCCATGCCACCCCTTTTCGCACGACTATCAGAGCGGAAGCCATATCCATTGGATTATCTCGGTGTATCGTATGGTCTCACACAGCCATTACACAAATTCTGGAAGCGAGCCGGATACGTGCCTGTGTACATCCGACAGACAGCAAATGACTTGACCGGCGAACACACGACTGTCATGCTCAAGACACTGGAGACCGGCTCAAGTGACCCGAGCTGGCTGGGCGCCTATGCCAAGGATTTCCACAGACGCTTCTTATCACTGCTTAGCTACGAGTTCCGTAAATTCGGCAGTGTGCAAGCACTCGCCATTGATGAGTCGGCCAACATGGGCATCAATCTTCTCGATGACTCGGAGAAAGCCAGAGCGCTCGAGAAGGCAGGACTCGATGACAAGTTCAGTCCCTTCGACTTGAAGCGTCTCGACTCTTATGCCAATAATATGCTCGATTACCACGTCATCCTTGATCTGATGCCTGAGATTGCACGACTGTACTTCGAAGGCCGCATCAAGAACGACAATGGTGTCAAGATGTCGGGTGTGCAGCAGGCATTGCTGATGGCTATCGGGCTGCAGAGAAAAGCATTGGAAGATGTGGAGAAGGAGTTGGGATTGCAGACCAGTCAGCTGCTGGCAATGTTTGTGAAGGTCATGCGAAAAGTCAGTATGCACTTCCGGCAATTACAAGAAGGCGCCATTGCGAAGGAAATGCCGCAGACGAGCAGCGGAAGGAGAGGCGTACCAGATGAGGTGGATGGAGAGGGTGATGTGGACATGGATGCCGTCGGTCGAGGACTGAAAGAAGAGCTGGCAGCCGCCGGCGCGGAGTTTGACGAGCAGCAGGAGCGGAAGAGGCAGGCAGCGGAAGAGGATGATGAGGACGACGATGAGTTTGCCGCAGCGAAGAAAGCTATCAAGGCTGGTAAGACGGATGGGACGTTTGCGGTCAAGTCGGCGAGGAGGGAGGGTCAGGCGAAGAGGAAGGCGGGAGAGGCGCTGGCGGAGGTGCAGAGGGAGGCCGAGACTTTAGGGGCGAAAGGGAGTAAGAAGAGTAAGAAGGGGAGATAGGTGGGGTGTGAGAGGGGTTGGTTGAAAGCCTTGTAGGTATATGTATCGAGGGACTGGTCTGGGTGGGAAATGCATAGCGTGTGGCGTGCGCGGAGCATGGCGATTGCTGTGGTTCGAAGACTTGTAGAATGTCGATTGTGCCACCATACCTGACCAGCACTCTCAGGTGATTGATTGCTCAAAGACCAGTCAATTGACCGACTGACTGCTTGATCATACGGCTAGAATTGTTTGTGGTTGCCGGTTGACTGCTTACATGTGTTGGTATGGAGAATTTCACCCAGGATGGACTGAACGCTGTAGGTTGCATACCGCTCCGGCTTGCAAGTTGCCGTCCGTCCTGTCAACCTCCTTCTTGCCTAAGGTATCCATCCGCCCATCTCACAAGCTACAGGTACATGTACCTCACGGCGAGTGGCGATGCATCAGCAATTGGGTCTGGGTCACGTGTCAGCTATGGACTGCACGATGGCCGATTGACATCATCTCTATCTCCAGGCGAAGACTCAGGCTATCTCGCATATCTCTGCTGCTGGCAGCTTGGCTGTCTAAGGTGTCGATCGACCTTGGCTTGTAGGTCGAGTATGGAACGATCATACTGACTATCATCCTTCGCCATACCATCTCAATGCTAGCACCACTTCCCATCATAAGAGCTCCCATGCAAAGGCACGTCCGAATCACGACTACAGGATGGGTCGCGTCGAATATAGGCCCGGAGCCTCTCATCCACGAGCCATAGACTTCCTGCCCAAGTACCTCCACCAAGGGATCCCCGATTGGCAGGGCCGACCAGACGTCAGGATCCGAGATGATTTCTTTGGCACGAGACGCACGCTCCGCATTGGCGTCCTTGGAGCCGGCATCAGCTGCCTCAACTTCTTACATTTTGCGGAGGAGAGACTGCAAGATGTCGAGATCGTAGTGTTCGAGAAGAATGAGGACGTGGGTGGCGTGTGGCTCACTAGCAAGTACCCAGGTTGCCGATGTGATATACCGAGCATCGTATACCAATTCTCCTGGCGGACGAACCTTTGGTCGGAGATGTACGCCCCTGCCGCCGAGAATCTTGCGTACTTGAAGACTGTGGCGGAGGAAAACGACTTTTATCGATATATCAAATTCCAACACGAGATCCGGCAAGCCTCTTGGACAGATGACGAAGCCATGTGGACGTTGACCGTCAAAGATCTGGTATCGGGCGACAGCTTCGATGACAAGTTCCACGTTTTCCTTGAGTTCGATGGGCCGGTGAGCAATCCTCGCCTCAATCCTCTGGCAGGTATAGAGGATTTCAAAGGAGAAGTCATTCACCCAGCGCTGTGGTCTGCAGACACCAGTGTAGAGGGCAAAAGGATCTGCCTAATAGGATATGGATGTTCCGGGGTGCAAATTGCCCCAAACATCGTAGACCAAGCCTCAAAGCTGTACACTTGGTTTCGAAACAAGACGTACATACTCCCGCCGCCTAACCAGCCTTTCTCTGCAATTGATGGGGCCAACTTCAAGTACAGCGATGAGCAGAAAGAGCTGCTCAAAGATCCTGATAACTATCTTGCGTATCGCAAAGCTGTCGACGATGGATTCTACAGACGATACTCGTACGTTGTCAACGGCTCGAAGATGTCGCAGCTTGTCAAGGAGAACACGGTGAAGTACATGAAGGCGAAGCTGCAAGACAAGCCCGAACTACTCCAGGCCATATTACCGGAAGACTTTGACATCGGCTGTCGACGGCAGACCTTTGCATACGGCTACTTGGAAGCAATTATGGACCCAAAAGCCACAGTCTTCACCGAGCTCCCACAACGCTTCACCGAGCATGGTATCATCGACGCAAAAGGCGTCGAGCATCCTCTCGACATGATCATTGCAGCCATCTCCACCGTCTTACATGGCACTCATGCTCAAAGGCATGCCGAACTACTTTAACCCTTCCTCCGCCTATGGACCGCTGCCTCAAGGCAACTACTACCAGTCTTCCGAGGCCTTTGCAAAGTACATTGTGAAAGCCATCGAGAAGATGCAGCTCGATCGTATCGTCTCCGTCGTCCCCAAGGATAAAGCGGTGGATCAGTTCGTGAGGCACGCGAATGCCTTCCTGAAACGCACGGCGGTCACGGGCCCTTGCGTCAGCTGGTACAAGGGCAATGATTATGCGCATGCTCCAGCGCTCTGGCCTGGTGCGAGGAGTCAATTCCTGAGAACGATCGACGCGCCCCGGTTCGAGGACTTTGACATCGTGTATGAAGACGAAGACGACATGTTTGCGTTCATGGCGAACGGGTGGACGTTGCAGGACGACGGAGATGACGCGGCGGATAAGACTTGGTGAGTCTCTCCTGATGATCTGTGCGGTCGCTGAGCCTGTGGTCTGACCGCCATCGACAGGTATATTATTGACCGGTTGCGCGGGACTGATCCGAGTGTCACGGAGGTCGTCCAGGGTATGGCAGCCATGCCGTCTACACAGTGATGCAGTGATTGTATCAATCAGTCAATCAGTGCATTGTTTGATCAGGTTGACTTCTTGAATATTCGGTTGACGCCTCAATGACACGGGTGACTGCTTTCAATCAGAGTCAGCGGTTGAACATGTGTCGAGAGAGTGACGACCCAGAAGTCAAGAGCGACGAGTCAACCAGATCATCAAATTGCTTGACCGATGAAATCACTGCAGTGATGTCGTAGTACCCTCGAGACATGCCATCGTCCAACAGGCACTGCAAACCTACAGGTATGTCGACGAGTCTCTCCCCTTTGTGCGGCCCGCCTCTTCCTTCAAATAACTTCGCAATTACACGCGTGGCAAGTGTCTTTCGCGATCGGAGCAAATGTTCGCGGCTGGAGAGCGTGTCGACATCTTTCCTCATAGGCCAGGGAGGTTGAGAGCGGCGTAGAGGCGACGTCGTGGGCAGAAGGCGACGGGGATACGAGGAGCGCGCGACTAGGAGATGGGATGGGGGTGGAGGGCGACGGCGAGGCAGGGCGACGGCGAGGTAGGGCGACGGCGGGGCAGGGCGACGGCGAGGCAAGGCGACGAGGCAGGCGACAGCAAGGCAGTACGACAAGGCACATGGTAAGACGAGGCAGATGGCGACAGCGGAAACATCACGACAACGAGGCAGAAAAGAACCGCAAGGCAGAGGGTACTGCCCTGCGCTGAGGCTGGCCCGCGGCTGATCGCGCAGGCCTCTCTCGCGTCTATGTAGGAATCTGGTCTATCGTACAACTCTGGTCTGTCTTGGTTTCACTCCGAAGAGCTACTAACACCGGACACCGTCGTGAAGGTGCAGACCATGTCCAGCGCGGGACCGCCTCGCAAAGGAGGACGGCGCAAACGAAGATACAACGGCACCAGTTGCCTGAGACTCAGCTGCAGGGCTGGATGGCCGAGGGGATCGCGACGGAGTGCCGCCTCACAAAGGAGGTCGGCCCAAATTAGATACAACTACGACCATGTTGCCATGGAAGTAGAGGGGTGGGAAGAGCGGAGCCCCGAAGGGAGGAGGTAGAGAGACCTCCAGACGAGAAATGTCTGGAGGGGGGACCTCATCTGCGGTCACAGCCGACGTGCAGCTTGCGACACTGCACGTAGACTGTGGCCACCACAACCCCCAGGATGTAAACCAGGGAGCTGACCTGCGAGACGGTCAGCTTTAGGTCGGGAGTTGCGAGAAGAGGGGAGTGGTAGCAGGTTGAAGGTGAGTGGTTGCAGGTGAGGGTGAGAGGTGATGCGGGGAGGTGAGTGGTACTGGGAAAGGTGAGTGCGTGCAAGGAGGGATGACTTACGGTGCCGCAGATGAGTTCGTGAAGTGCACTCAGGGTGCACCTCAGCGCTGCGGCCGGTTTCCCGGCGCGCAGGAACTCCTTCACCTCCCGGCACGAGCCCGGGAGGAGCTCGAAGTTCTTCTTGATGGTGCGGCGCAGGGCGATCCGACCCATCGTGGTGGTGGTTGGTGGTGGTTGGTGGTGGTGTTGGTGGTGGTGCTGGTGGTGCTGGAGCTGAGCTGTTGGTGCTGTTGTTGTTGTTGCTGCAGCTGCTGGGTGGTCGTTGAGGAAAGAAGAAGAAGAGAGACATGAGGGAGAGGACGAGTTACTTATGCCCTGAGGACCGCGCTAACGAGCCAGCCAGATCGCCAGATCGATGAGGGTGGCAATACTGCGTTGGGCATGTCTTTATCGCTGGCAAGTGGCAGTTCGGGGGAGTAAGCGGTGGAAGTTTGGGACGTAGCCCCAGCGTGATCACAACACGAAGCCAAAACTCCCGACTTTATACTTTTCGAGCTACCCGGAACAACAAACTTTGGGATACGCTCACGCCAACCATACTATCAGGAAACCACGTGGGCCCGCATGGGAAACGGCGCGAAAGTCGACGAATGTTCACCCAAACACGCTTGCAGTGTGGCAAGGCTCAGAACGCAATACGAGATATCTCCAGGGCTCGAAGTCCCAATTCTCCACCAGAATCGCAGCACCTTTCAGGAAGTGTACTGCCCGGACATGCTATCAGTCTTCGCCTGATCAACGCGAGCGAGTGTGGACGCTCAGCTTTGCCCAGTGGTCTCGAGGAAACTTAGTTCGTTGCAGCTCTATCAGACTCACCAGGGGTCATGCGCATAGGACGATTTCAGGTGGGAAGAAGCCGGTACACGATGGTCACATATCTCATGGACCCACACATGCGAACCTCCAAGCAACTTCACAAAGGGGACGAGAAGCTTGTATCAGATATGACGGTCCCACTCCATCACCGATCGTTGGCTTGTGACATGGGCGACAAGGTGGACCGAGTTCGATATGGCAGCCGTTTTTCTGGCTCATGGAAAGTTTACCAAGTGGTGAGGACTCTGATATATGTGAATGGAGTATTGGTCCATGCGCAGACACGACCCGCGTGCACCACTACCTCATCGTCCCCCAAGAGTCGTTGGCGCTAATCGAGCGGACTTTGCATATCATGGATGTCCACATCCCGAGGACTACGTTGAGGAGCGGATCCTCCAGTGTCGCCACCAGCAGATGCAAGCGCTCATCACGAGGACGAAATGGAAGAGCGGGTCGCCCAATGTCACTTTGAGAGGAAGCAAGCGTTGACCCGACAGGTGACTTTTCTGAAAGATCGCAGATCGTACGATGGCAGGTCGTGCTTGTCACTCGGAACTTAGGGATAGGGGGAGAAGGTGTGCGGGTCTGTGTCACCCGGCGTGTTCCTGTGCAGATGTTTGTTGCCTTCGCTGATGCGCTTGCCCAGCAGCTTCCTCCCTGAGATCTCAGCCACGTTGTGGATATGGACGCTCCGCTTCGAATACGTGGTTCTGAGCTTTGCGGTTGAAAATCGCAACTGGTTCGTATGGAGGACATTTATGTGACCGTTCGGTAAGTCAAGCCAATATATGCTACGGTCAAGTGCGTGAGGCTGTGGTCAAATGCTTGATCTCGCGATCAAATACCTGACCTAAAATCAACGGCTTAATCCTCTTGTTGACGCCTGATAATTTGGTGGCGGTATGATGCTAGCTCTGACTGCTTGATCCTGCCGTCCGTTGTCAACCCTTGTGTTGACCTGCTATGTACTTGATCCTGCAAGAATGCCAGCCAGCGTCAATTTCCATCCTCGTAGGCACAGGGACCCGGTGCTGCACGGCGGATCAAGCAGGATCGTCCTGCAGGCAGCTCAAACCAGATACGGGCGAGTACTTGTGAATGCCCAAGGTGAGCAGGAGCGTTGATATACCATTGCACATCCGCCGACTCAGAAATATCATACAAAAGACCTATACACATTGAGACCCAGCAGATATGAATCATCTCATTTCTCAATCGCACAAAGCAAGATCGTCCCGGACCGCCACATTCACCGCGCAGTGATTCCACGTCTGCGTGCAGCGCATACTCTGTGACGGAACAATCAGCTTGGATACACAGAAGCGTCGCTATAAGGGAAGAGGGGAAGACTGACTCCCGAATTGCAAATCCGTCTCAACGAACGGTCCGTCACAATAACTATTGCTGCGATCGGCCGTGCAGGTCTATCGAGGAAGAGTCGTTCAGCGCAGTCTCGCCTGTTGGCACATGAGGGAGGATATACAACGTCCATCGCATACTGCACCGGAGGCAAAGGGGCAAGCAATATTATTAGGGTAGCGGTGATGAGAGTCATGGTCCTTTTGGTTTGATGTGTGAGCACGATGATACATTACGGACGAGAAAGGCGTGATGGCCTCGAGTCCTCAGGTCGAAGGCGAGCTGCCTTCACAATCTCCTCTGGACAACCACTCGGGGCCGGAAGAGCATGGTCAGGCAGACTGTCTCGCTTCATTCTCACGCATTTCCATATCATCGCATCCCGATTTGCTCGCTCACCACTCCCATCATTCTTGTCTGTCGCACGGAAATGCATTCTGGCCTCTAGCTTTGCGCATCCAACTTGTTCCAGCACCTGAGGGTAAGGAGTAGAAAGATCAGTCTCCGTCGCACCATGGATTCGAACATCCCCCTCGCTCACCATTGGAACATATCTGGACCTGCTTGATCCCGACACTTGTACTGCCAATCGCAGTTGTTGATGCCATAACCCGAGTGACACTGCGACCAATGCATTAGCCTAGGATCTTCGCCCTGCAAGGTTGGCACATACTTCTCCAACGTCCGCTTGATACTCGTGCGTGGCGTGCGCCTTGCCGTGGCTAGACAGGAGATTGCACGAGGCTGCCGTGGCAGTATTGTTCTGCTCGCGAGAGGGGTCCGAGTGGCATCTGCAGACCTCGTACCAGGCGCAGTGCTTGGGCGGAGTGCCCTTCGGTATCGCCAGAACCAGGGCGGCCAGCGTCATTGTGGTCAAGGTGGTTGAAAGCTGCATTGCGTCAGTGCTGGGTATCTCTGCTTGAGTCGAGACTCGAGGTTGATGCGATGGTCGATTTTGAAAGGCAGCTAGGCTCTCAATGTATTGTCTGACAGAGAAGTCTGGACGACCGACACACACTGGCTCTGGACACATTTTTCTGTGCTCGCGACTACAGCACCATTATCTTCCGGGAGAGTTCTTAGTATGTTGACTAGCGAAAGCCCAAAGGGCTCCAGCATTCCCAACCTCCTTCATGAACCGTCTAATGAATAATATTGGAGCCCGCGAGACACTAAGACCCAGCCATCGTTGACGAGCGCGCCGACTTCGAGACTTGGGCATGTGCCTGAGTTGATCCATGCTTGTGCCGTAAGCGGGTATGCCGCAATGTCTCGGGACAGGTCCACTGGACTTGGGAGACAAGTTGAGTGCAACGTTCGACTCGTCAGGAATAATCTTGTCGTGACAACAATAGAGGAAGGATGTAACAAGGCAATGGAAAAGGTTTTGTTTTCTAATGAGATACCGTCGTTGCGACACCAATCACGTACACACCAATACCTCAGTCTCTATCACTGAGACATTGCATTGCAATCAGAGGGCGCTAACGAGTTAGCGTGACTTGATGAATATTCTTCTCGAAGCAGCGAGCGATCGCGATCTGGAGTCGGCGTTGCGCGACTACACGTGCGCCTGCTATACGTGAAATGGCCATCCGCAGAGCTCTGCTGGAGAGCCAAGACATTGCGATCGTCTCCGATCGACCCGAGACCTCCGCAGTCTGTATGCCTCCGTCAGCATTTCCATAGCAATGCCAAAGAGCTCAACAAAGACGAAGGGCTGTGAATGTGGAGAGTCAGAGAGAAGATTACGGTCGACATCAACCTCGAGCAAGCAGCCGAGTGTGTGAGTGCCTCTGGGAAGCCAAACCCGACAACGACCAGCATCGCCGAGGCTTTACGTCTAAGGATGACTAGAGATTTCTCATCATGTGAAGGAACGGGAGCACGATGCTGATGTGGAGAAGACCATGTACTCACTTGCGTATGTGTTGTCCTGCATCTTGAAGTCACCCACCATGCTGAAATATGGTCCAAATGCTGCTGCCGGCGTCGCTTTCATGTTCAGTGCAATGAAAGATAGAGTCGCTGTGTCATCTGTTGCGTCGTCGCTGCATCGAGGATGCAGCCAGGGAGGATCTTGTCAGGAGCAACAGCTCGCGCATGCCTCAGTATTCCAGCTCCAGTTCTCCTTGCTTCGCACCATCAAGCTGCCTCACAATCCTCCTTTCAGTCAGACTGTGACCATTCGAATCCTCCTCCTGAACATACTTTTCCCACTTCCTCTTATGCCGCTGCTCATACGGAATGCGCTCTCGCTCCAGCTGAGCCTGCCACCTCTCATCCTTCTTGGCCTCCCTCCGGCGTTTCCGCCGTGCTTTGAGTCTACGCGACCGCGTTGAGCGCGAGAGCTTCTCGCCCGGTCCATTACTGCCGCCGGCGTTATTCGAAGTCGCATTGCTGCTGGTGGTGTTGGAAGAGATGCTGTCGCTTCGGTGGGGACGTAGTGATCGATCTGGTCGTTGAAGCTTCTCGTAGTCGTGGTCAGGGTTCGTAGCAGCGATGAGATCGCCTTCTATGCTGGAGGCTTCTGTGGATGTGTCCGAGAAGGGTGATGCTTCGCGTTCGACCTGGGGCATTGCGTCTTCGGCATCGCCCACTTTCTCATGAGACTGTCCGTCGGCACTCTCATACGCCAATTCTTCGCGCAATAATCTTCTTTCTCTCAATAAGTCTTGGATCTCGCTGTGCCGGAACATAGCGATCTGCTCATCGGTGAGAGTGCGCTTGACGCCATCCGGATAGTACCCAAGCCCGTCGCCCTGCTCGTCGGCGTTCAGTGCCGTCTCAGCACCTACAAACCAGTCGTCTGGCTTGGTGTAGTCGTCAAAGTGCGAGAACTGGAACGCGAGCAGATCATCCTTGACATGGGTGCAGTCAGTACTTACCGGCGGATAACTTACTGTTCAGAGCTTCGTGCATTACCTCTGTGACCGTCGGCATATAAATGCCCTGCTGTACGGCCGCCATTCTGGCTGAATATCCAGCCTTTGGCTTGTGTTTGGTTACGGGTATAGCAGAGTCGAGCGTATGCTCATAGCGTCTGGTTTTAGTTGTAATTAATGTTGGCACAACAGACGCAATGCAGTCGAATTGAATTCACGGCAGCGTACACGTATGACAGATGTGTGATGGGAGGGTGTTGGAACCTCCAAAGGCCGAAGCCCTCGACAAGATCATCAACATGACTCGAAACTCGCGTGAGCACTAGCGCTTCGCGAAAACGTCTGATTCAGGCTAGCTCTGCTTGTCGCGTGCCTTCCCAAAACTCAAAAGTCATGACGTAGATCCAAGACTTTTCTGAACGGCCATGGGGAGACTGGTGATGATGCGGCATCATGCGGTCCCCCTAGGGCCGGTCACGGCAAAGGGTCGGTGGGTATATAGTACATCGCCCCTGCTCATTGCTCTCATACTAGACAACCATTGACGATCGGAGAACGGTCAAATAGTACTTTGCGACGCGTTCAGAGACGGCATCAGGGGCCACTCAAGCCTTCACACCCTTGAATATACATCTGGAAGCTGTCTCTATACAGGAACCACACCTGAACGGTGGCGTCTTGACGTCCGGAAATCAGCCACTATGCCAACCCACGACCCCGTCCACGTCCTGGACAACTACTATCTCGCCATAACCCTCCTCATCACAATCGCATACCAACTCATCGGCTTCAGTATAGCCTTTACTTTCAAATTCGACAAACTTACCGACTTCATGGGCGGCTCCAACTTCGTAATCCTCGCCATCATCACCCTCTCCCTCTCTGGAACCACAGTCGCCCGCCAAATCGTCGCATCGATATTCATCATGCTTTGGGCTGCTCGCCTCTCTGGATTCCTGCTCTTCCGCATTTTGAAGACCGGCAAGGATGACAGGTTCGATGACAAGAGGGATAAGTTCTTCCCGTTCCTGGGGTTCTGGGTATTCCAGATGCTGTGGGTGTGGACGGTCAGTTTGCCGGTTACGCTACTCAATAGCCCTAATGTGCTGGCGTGGCGGCAGCCAAGCTTTGGGAAAGCGACGGATATCATTGGGGTGATCTTTTTCGTGATTGCGTTCTTGATCGAGGCCATCAGCGATGTGCAGAAATATCGATTCAAGGGGAGCGAGGCTGGCAAGCAGCCTGGTGCTGTATGCAACGTGGGACTTTTCAAATACTCCAGGCATCCGAATTATTTTGGGGAGATCATGGTGCAAGTTTGTAAGCATGCCACCGTCATACCGCTTGAAGCAGTGTCGCTGACAAGTATCAGCTATCTTCATCATCGCCATAACTCCAGCATCCTACGGCAATGTGCCCCGCGGCACAGGCGCTCACGCTGCACTCTACGCCTCGATGCTCGGCTGGATCTTCCTCACAACCTTACTCATGTTCGTCTCTGGTCTACCACTCCAGGAACGTCCGGGTGCCAAGAAGCGATACGAGAAGGGCACGGGTTGGCCAGCATATGAGAAATATCTGCACGACACTAGCATCCTCATTCCTCTGCCGCCCGGCCTCTGGAGCCGACTGCCGGTGTTTGTTAAGAGGACTATTGGATGCGAGTTCCCGATGTATGTGTTTGATCCGGCGAAGCATGCGGATCAGAGCAAGGTCAACGATCGGGAGGCTGAGGAGGGTCAGAGCGCCGAGAGGCAGAGTAATGAGCCTCTGCGCAATGAATCATGAGCAGAGGTGCCTCAGCTTCTACAACGTAATGTAATGCAAGATTTCTAATTAGCGTATTGAGCCGATAACCACCAAATCACCTGGGTCGAGCATCGCGAGTGGCCCCTCTCCATCTAGGCATTTTGCATCAATTCGCTGCAGCAACATGCTTCGAGAATCGTCCAACCTAGGTCGCTAGAATGAATTGATGTAGTAGACGATCGCTTGATGGTGATGGTGTCTCTGCATGGGCATCTTGTCGTGCAGACAGTGCCGTTGGATGCCAAGTTGCACAACGTCCTGGCGGATTTCTCGCTCGTCTCGCTCTGTCTAAATTTCACGGGCGAATCGATACATGTAGATACCGCTGTTGTGCTAGTAGTCCAGCCGTATGTTTGACTTTTGGAGCGCATGGCACGCCAGCGGAAGGATCCGAGATTAGCTCCAAATTCCAAGCTCTGATGGGAAGCATTGGCCTGGGAATAATACGTCCGTATGCTGAGTCACAGTCATCCTACTTCCCACGAATTTGGATGATAGAGTAGACGTACAACATATTGGGAATATCGGCGACTATCGCGGAGTGGTACATGCAGCGACACCCCAGATCGCGTGAGCAAAATACTCCGACAAGCGCTTTTTAGGCGCTCCTTCCCTTTTCGATTCTTGCAGCAACCTCGACGGCTGGTCCATGGCAATATGGCTTTGAACGCCGCTTCACACAACGTCACTGGAACGAAGACAGGTCCAGTCTCTGGTCAACCGCCACCACCTTCTGACGAGACCAAGAACGCCATCATGGATGCTGCGAACGCAGACCTCAAGGGCCACAATGCGCCTGGCCAAGACGGCGGCGATGCAGCTGCACCACAGAAGCAGAAGTCGGAGAAGGAGCTGGCGAAGGAGAAAGCCAAGGCGGAGAAGCTAGCGAAGTTGGCAGCAAAGGAAGAGAAGAAGAAAGCTTTGGCGGCTGCGTCGAAACCGAAAGAGAGCAAGAAGAAGGCCGAGCAGCCAAGGCTGGAGCCGTATAAGGAGAAGACACCCAAAGGCGAGAAGAAGATCCTGGAGCGCAGCCAACTGGACGACGATTACCACAAGGCGTACATCCCATCCGTCGTGGAGAGCGCGTGGTATGACTGGTGGGAAAAGGAGGGCTTCCACGAGCCGGAATTCAAGCCTGATGGCAACGTGAAGGACAAGGGGTACTTCGTCATCTCCATCCCGCCGCCAAACGTGACTGGTAATCTGCACATTGGTCATGCACTCGCAACGAGCTTGCAGGATGCCATGATTCGATGGAACCGTATGAAGGGCAAGACTGTGCTGTATGTGCCTGGCTGCGATCATGCAGGTATCTCGACCCAAAGTGTCGTTGAGAATATGCTGTACAATAGAGAGAACGGCAAGACGAGGCACGACCTGGGAAGAGCAAAGTTCGTTGAACGCGTGTGGGAGTGGAAGGAAGACTACCATCAGCGGATCAACAGGGTGATGAAGCGGATGGGTGGTTCGATGGACTGGACCAAGGAGGGTTTCACCATGAGTCCGACATTGTCAAAGGCCGTGCGACAGACGTTCGTGCAGCTCCATGACGAGGGTTTGATCTACCGTGAAAACAAGCTTGTCAACTGGTGTTGCAAATTGAGCACCACTCTTTCTAATATCGAAGTTGACGACGAGGAAGTTAATGGCACTACTAAGCTTGACGTGCCCGGGTACGACAAAAAGATCGAATTTGGCTCAATGTGGAACTTCAAGTATCAGATTGATGGCTCGGACGAGACAATTGAGATCGGCACGACGCGTCCAGAAACCATGCTGGGAGATACTGGGATTGCCGTGCACCCAAGTGATGAGCGCTACAAGCATCTACTTGGCAAGAAGGCGAGGCATCCCTTCATTGAGGGTCGCATGCTGCCCATTTTTGGTGCCGACGATGTCGAGATGGACAAGGGTACTGGCGCCGTCAAGATTACACCTGCTCACGACCAAAAGGATTTCAAACGCGGCAAGGACGCAGGACTGGAGTTCATCAATATCTTGAATGACAATGGCACACTCAACGCGAACGCTGGTAAGATGTTCGAAGGCCAAAAGCGATATGACGCGCGTTACACCGTCCTCGCTGAGCTGGAGAAGCTTGGCCTGTACGTGGGCAAGACGTCCAATCCGATGAAGGTGCCGCGATGCTCAAAGTCGAAGGACATCATCGAGCCAGTGATGAAGCCACAATGGTGGGTGAAGATGGCGCCCCTTGCCAAGCCAGCAGTCGACGCTGTCAGAGACGGCAGGATCAAAATCATTCCAGAGCAAAGAGAACGTGAATACTATCACTGGATGGAGACGCCGATCGACTGGTGTATATCTCGTCAGCTCTGGTGGGGTCACCAGATTCCGGCTTGGTATGTCAGAACTAAGGATGGTCCCACATACGATAGCGATCCCGATTATTGGGTATGTGCAGAGGATGAGGCAGCTGCGCAAGCGAAGGCGGCGAAGAGGTTTGCCGGCAAAGAGTTTACACTCGAGCGGGATCCAGACTGCCTGGATACGTGGTTTTCTTCTGGACTGTGGCCCTTCTCTACGCTCGGCTGGCCAGACGAGCAATCGCCCTTGTATCAGAAGCTTTTCCCGACATCTGTCCTGGAGACTGGCTGGGATATTCTATTCTTCTGGGTGGCTCGTATGATCTTCTTCAGTCTGAAGTTGACCGGGAAGGTACCGTTCGAAGAAGTATACTGTCATTCGCTCGTACGCGACGGCGAGGGTCGCAAGATGTCAAAGTCATTGGGCAATGTGATTGACCCGGTCGACATCATGGACGGTATTTCGATCGACGACATGGTTGCGAAGCTCAAGACTGGCAATCTGAGTCCAAAGGAGGTGGAAAGAGCCGAAGCCAACCAGCGCAAACAATTCAAGGACGGCATTGACGAGTGCGGTGCTGATGCGTTGCGATACTCTCTCATCAACTACACGACTGGCGGTGGCGACATCAACTTTGATGTCAAGGTCATGCGTGCCAATCGCAATTTTTGCAACAAGATTTACCAGGCAACGAAGTTCGTCCTCGGCAATCTTCCAGAAGATTACACTCCTCCTGCCAAGGGCGGCAAGACTGGCAAAGAGTCATTGCCTGAGCGATGGATCTTGCACAAGCTCACGCAGGCGGCACAGAAGGTCAATGCGGCGTGGCAGGCACGTCAATTCTCAGAGGCGACGCAATCGCTATATCAGTACTGGCTTTATGAGCTCTGCGACGTATATATTGAGAACAGCAAGGCTATCATTCGCGACGGCACACCGGAGGAGCAGCAGAGCGCGAGGGACACCCTCTACACTGCTCTCGATGGCGGCTTGCGGCTGATGCACCCGGTCATGCCATTCTTGACTGAGGAGCTGTGGCAGCGCTTGCCGCGGCGTCCCGATGATAAGACGAAGTCGGTTGTCGTTGCAGAATACCCCGAATACGACTCGAGCCTCGACGACCCAAAGAGCGAGGCGGAGTACGACCTGGTGCTCGGCTGCTCCAAGGGCGCTCGCTCCCTCCTGGTCGAGTATGGCATCAAGGAGAATGGTACCGCTTTCGTGCAGCCTCTCAAAAATGAGGCCCATGCAACAGCTTCCGCCCAGCAGACAGCGATCAAAGCCCTCTCCGGCAAGTATCTCAGCACTCTCCACGTTCTCAAGACAAATGAGGCACCTCCTAAAGGCGTTGCCGTCTACCCCGTCTCAGCATCTGCGGCTGTGTACTTGGAGCTTCCCCAGGATGGCGTAGACGCGAACAAGGAGATCAAGAAGGTGCAGGGCAAGCTTGAGACTGCGGCGAAGGGTGTCAAGGAGCAGGAGGGATTGATTGCGGGATTCGCGCCTGACGTTAGGAAGGAGGTCAAAGAGCGGGCGGAGGACGTGCTGAAGGATCGTCTGGCGGAACAGAAGGCTTATGAGGATGCGCTGGCTCGGTTTGAGCAGATGAAGCTGTAGAGTGGTGTGGCGCTCGCACAATGTATGAACGAGGCACATGTCATGGAACAGAAGCAGCCAGCTCACGTGAGCGCGAATATACGCAATGTGTCTGAGTTGTCATGCAATAGAACAATGAGATGGCCATCGCCGGCCTCGAGTACACTCTCAACTTGACATAGAAAGAAAGCGATCGCTTCTAACTTCGAGCCCCATCACCCTACCGCACCATGCAGCTCCAGCAGCTCCGCCACCTGCATATGCCCCTTGGCCCTCGCATAGCTCGCAGCCGTCAAGCCCGACTTATCGAGCTGCTGGACGTTGCAGCCCCCCGCGATCAGATCCACCACGATGCCGTGGTGGCCGCCCATGGCCGCCAGGTGCAACGGCGTCCGGCCGAGCCGATTGGCCTGGGCGAGCGACAAGCCCTGCGCCCGCAGGGCCTCGACGGTGGCCGGGTGGCCGGCGCCGGCGGCCGCGTGCAGCGCGGTGTTGCCCTCCTCGTCGACGGCGGAGACGTCGGCGCCCAGGCCGAGCAGGGTGTCGAGGGCGTTGGGGTGGTCGAAGAGGGCGGCGTAGTGGAGGGGCGAGCGACGCAGGGAGTCGCCGGCCTCGATGTCGGCGCCTTTGAAGACGAGGTAGGAGAGCAGGTGGGCGTGGCCCTCGCGCGCGGCGACGTGCAGCAGGTTCGTCTTCTGCAGGTTGGCGGTGCGGATCTGGGCGCCGGCGGCGTGCAGCGTCTTGATGCAGGGGAGGTGGCCGCTGCGGACGGCGAGGGAGAGGGCGGTGTGGCCTTGGTGGTCCGGGGCGTCGACTTCGGGGTTGCGGCGCTGCAGGAGGAGCTCGAGGGTGGTCTGGCGGCCGTGCTGGGCGGCGATGTGCAGGGGGGTGCGGCCGGTGGTCGTCCGGCGGTCTGGATCGAGGCGTTGGGTCAGGAGCAGGCTGACGATCTTGGTGTCGCAGGCGGATGCGGCGTGGTGCATCAGGGACCATCCATTGCTATCGACGGAGTCATGGACGCAGTTTTTCTCCCGAAAGACCTTGACGACGGCACGGTGGCCCTTCGCGATGGCACACTCCAGGGCTGTCTTTCCGGCCTTGGAGCTCTTTTCGACCACTTTGCTGGATGTATCTGGCGCCATCCGCTTTGTGTCGGATGCACCCCAGTCCAGCAAGAGTTGGACGACGTCCGCGTGACCATTCGATGCTGCCAGATGGAGCGCGGTCCGTTGCTGGTCATCGGTCGTGTCTACGTGGATTTTCTGATGGTTCACCATCTCCTTGGATTTCAAGCCAAAACGGGACGTTTTGTGGTACTGCCAGTCCGTCAACAAAAGATGGACGGCGTGGCGATGGCCAGTCTCAGCCGCCCGAAAATACTGCTCCCGCCAATCTTGAGGCTTCGCGAGTGAGATATCCTTGGTTTCGAGGAATTTCAGGGCGTCCCGCCTGGCCTGCGGCGTCAGGTCGGGCCTGTTGACGACACGTTCAGGCCTGGATCTCTGCAGCTCCTGTCCGTCTCTACGGTCATCCGTACGCCGCGCTGTCGGAGAGGAAGACTGTCTCGCCGCCAGTTCCGGGGACGATCCAGGTCGCGCCGCAGGGTTTGGAGCCCCTGATGCGGAGCCTCCGATGGTCGTTGGAAAGAGTCGCAGAACCACACTTGGTGTCCTCCGTAGCTCCGTCTCTACATCATCAGATGCAGACTTCGGCGATCCCGAAAGCTCCATACGAGACAGGCTTCTGCTTCCAGGTCTCGGTGGCAGTTGAGGGAGAGGCAACCGCTGATACCGTGCTGCCTCGCTCTCAAGCGATGTTCGAGACGCCGAGTCGGGAGATGGCACACTGCTCGCTCTCGTTGATGATGTGCACGAGCTTGAATGATTCGAGCTAGCGCCAGACATCAAGTCCTCTCCGGCATCCTCCTGTCGCATCGTCGAAGACTCCCTCTGCATGGCTCGTTCGTCGAGGCCGCAATTGAGCCCCGGAAGGACGCCATCGCTGATGGTCGAGACTTGCAGCGCGCTGTCGGCATATGTCGTATCGGCAGGGCGTACTGACGGATCAGGAGGCTTAAAACTCGGCCTGCTGAATCCCGGGGGCAGAAGAGCGGTACACGTCCGAGCATCGATTTCGTCGCCTTGTAGTTCGTAGATGAAGGCAATCAGGGCGATCGACTCGTAATAGGCCAAGTCTCTACCCGCCGTACGTCGCCGGATCTTCGTCGAGTGCTTGCACTGACGGAGCGCCGAACACAAGAATCCTTGACGAAGCAGAATCAGGGCTTTCAGATGTGACGCCGTCAGGACTCGCTCACGGTCCTCGTCTTGTTCCGCTGCATGATCCAAGAGCGCATCTGTCAACTTCATGGCATCCCCCAGCTTGTCTTGCTCATAGCACGCAACAGCAAGATCGAGGCGGACGTTCTCAATCCGTGGGCCATCCCATCTATCGCCGAGCTCGATCGCGCGTTGGAGAAACTTGCGGTAGAATGTTTCGGCCGCTTCATGATGCCGTGCATTGGCACTTCGCCGCGCTTCCGCCAGATACGTGTTTGCGATCTTGAGGTCGACGTCGTCTTCGTCCGACGCTTCACTGAGAAGAGTCATTCTCGAATCGCTGCGGTGAAGTGCCTCGCAGCCCGGCTGAGAAGCCGTCGATGGCCCACAAGACCTGACGGACGGCATGACTGGATGCCTTGGCACTGCTGGAATCGAAGAGTCCCGCTCGGGATCGCAAGCGACCCAAGATAGTATCCGCCGTATTTGCTCAGCGGTGAGGGAGGGTTCAGGTCCAGAGCCTCTCCTGGCAGTCTGTGTCGTCCCACGTCCCGATCGATCCAGCGACGTCGACGACAGCACATCCGACGCATGCGCTGCCACACCCTCCGCTGATGCTTGCAGTCGTTCATGCGTCATCTGGATCCTTTGGCTGCTGGCGTCCTGTCCGAGATTATAAGTTCGACGTCCATGGAGCAGCCCGAGTAAGTTCTCGAGTCCTCGCCTCAATTCCTCGGTGTCCACATGGGTGGAAATGCAAATCATGTGGACCCTGAGGGTCTGGAGAATGACTTGCATCGTGAAGTGATGTGACTGAATCTGAGCACCTAGTCTCACTGTTTCGTCTGTGCGATGGTGGGCCCGCACATGCTGAGCGCATGTCTTGACCAGGCGGCCCCTGCCATGGACCGCCGTGGGAGGGACATGGGGAACACGCCCTTTTAAGCTCTCGATCGTGGCCTGGCCTAGGTGCATGGCATCATCAACGTCGCTCCATAGATGATGGCCGTCGGCGTCCTTGGTGAGCAGAGGATCGCGCATCGCCGCATCCACACGGGCAATGCTGGTCTGTAAGGCGACGACCCCATCCTGAAGCTGTAACAAAGTGCTCCCGTCATCAACAGACATGTCATGCATCATAATAATAATACGATGGCTCACAAACGGAGGTACGATCGCCAGAGCAGTTCGAGCGGTAAAGGGACATCTTTTCAGATGGAGATGGGATCCATGCTCGCGGCGATCCCCAAAAGCTTTCGTGTGGGCTAACAGAAACAAGTATGCTGTACGATATACATGGAGGCCTGTTATAGGCTGTCATTGGTCCTCGGCCGTGGATTGTGATGAACGCCTCGGACAGAATCCTATTCGACGACGGATCGGCATGGTCTCGTCGAGGATGACCGTGGCTTGGACTGGGTGAGTACCGGGTAGGCTGCCGGAGACCCAGGGGCCAGAGTCCAGGCGGTGGCGATGGGAAGACCCGGATCGGCAAAGGGCAGACGGGAAGCTGTGATTTGCAAGTGGTCGACATAATGTGTGCCGATCTGAGGGCTGGCTGGCGGCGGCGGCAAAGCAAAGCTTCCTAGGGCCGTTTGGCACACGGCGGCACTGGCGGACGGACGTATATCATGTTCATGAATCCGCCTCTAGTCTTTGCCGCGAGCAGCCTATGGGGACGGTGGGCGATGGGGGGGTCCGGACCGTGACGATGATGATGATGATGGTGATGATGATGATGTAGCATTTTGAGTTGGACAGGCGTATAATAGGGGAATCATATGTACTCAGTACCCGGTATCTGTACCAGCCAGGGCCCAGGGCGGTGAGTCGGTGACGACTATGGGGGCCGCTCATAATAATAAGAACGATAGGGCTAAAGGATCAACAACGTCGGTCGAATCAGCTCTGAGCCACCCACGTCCGACGGGGCGTGGACGATGGTGATAGGGCGCACGTCAATTAATTATTGGACCTCGAGCCAAGTCTGCGGTTCCCACCGCGACAGGGAAGGAGAAGTGTTGTTCATGTGCCGAAGAGAGGGATCTGGCTGCTTGGGATCTCCCTGGATGCCGGGGCGAAAGTGCTTGACCCTTTCACGTGCCATTGGCGAGGCGTCGGCCTATCGGAAGCGCTCCTGCCTGTTTGGGCCAGACGACCAGGCGTCCAAACTTCACCTACGCGCCCAAGTCGACCAGTAGTAACCATAGGAACCTCGCTCAATAATCAAAATAAACAATAATAATAACAGTCATATTTATACCCTTGTGACCACATGCCTCCCCCCCCGACAGAAGACTTGCTCATCTGCGTCGCGTGCGGCACACAGTTCGATCTACCCGCCGACTCGCCCCCCAATGGCTGCAGGATATGTGATGTACGACCATCAGGGTCCCCCCTCCCATGTCACACCGAAGACACTGAGGCGAACGTCAGTCGTAGGACCCGCGCCAGTTCGTCCCGCCCACCGGCCAAGCATGGACGAGTCTCGCCCGCATGCGCGGCCACCACACCAACCGATGGAAGCCGGTCGGCGGCGCCGACCATGAAGACGCCCTGACGTCCATCTGGACCGAGCCCAAGTTCGCCATCGGACAGCGCTGCATCCTCGTCGAGACCGGCGCCGGCAACGTGCTCTGGGACTGCATCACCTACCTCGACGACGACACCACCGCCTTCATCAACTCCCGCGGCGGCCTCGCCGCCATCGTCATCAGCCACCCGCACTACTACACCACGCACCTGCTCTGGGCCGACACCTTCGACTGCCCGGTCTACCTCGCCCAGGACGACGCCCCCTGGCTCAACACGCCCGACCCCGCCCGCCGCCGCCGCTTCATCACGACCGAGACCGCCAAGATCCTCGACCCCATCACCGCCATCAAGCTCGGCGGCCACTTCCCGGGGAGCCTCGTGCTCCACTGGACGCCCCCCAGCGACGGCGGCGGCGGCAACAACAACAAACTCCTCATCGCCGACACGTTCGTCACCACACCCGTAAGGCCCCTCTACCCTCCCCCCCCAAAAAAACCTTCCACTAAATCACCCTCCCAGTCCGCCCTCTACCACATCGACCGCCCGCCCGGCACGACCTCGTACGCCTTCATGTGGGCGATCCCCAACATGATCCCGCTGCCGCCGGCCACGCTGCAGCAGATGTGGCGACGCATCCGGGCCTTCGACTTCGCGAGCACGCACGGCGCGTTTGTGGGGCAGGACGTGCGGGGGGAGGGCGTCAAGGGGAGGGTGTTGGAGAGTATGAAGATCCAGACCCGGGCGATGGGGTGGGAGGGGTGGGAGGAGAGGTGGGGGTGATGGGGGGGGCTGTGTGTTTAGCGTGATGGGTTGATGGGGAAAGGTGATGGGGGAATTTTATGATCGGTTATTCAGTCTCGGTGGTTTTATGTTCAGTCAGGCGACTGACGAGCTGGTTGATAGGATGGCACGGACGGCATGGTGGCTACGTTCATGCGCTGGATGACTTGATTCAATGATAGCGTGTTGATCTTGTGTCAACGATCATGATGAACGAGATCCTGCTCCATCACCACTAACATCCGTTTCTCAGCTTGTACTCGCAATCTCGCTCCGAAGCGAAGGGAGGCGACTCCGACCCAGAATTCGCTCGTGGAAAACGGCAGTTGGGAACGTGAAGGCATGGGCATGTTGTAATTATCTGTGCTTCATAATACACGTTGCTCTTGTAGACCTCGTTGTCTCCTCACACGTCTCCGCTCATACATAACACATCCCTCCCCTTCACCACCCTATCCTACAAAACCCCCCACCACCCTCAAACCCCCGGAGCAGCCGCCCCAGCCCCAGCCCCCGTCAACCCCGCCCCATTGACCCCCGGAAGACTCCCGCCAAACCCCCCCGTCGACCCAAACCCCCCCGCACCACGCACAGTCTGCTCCAGCTGCTCCACCACCACAACCTCCGGCGTATAAATCTACCCCCCACCCACCCACACATCAGCATATCGCCACGTCGACCCTCCCCGAACTCACGCAAACCAGGATCAAAGAGAAAAGACTCACCCTCTCAACAATCAACTGCGCAACCCTGTCCCCCACCTCGACCCGGAACTCCGCCTCCCCGAGATTAAACAACAACACCTTCACGGGCCCGCGATAGTCGGCATCGATGACGCCCGCCCCCGTCTCGATCCCATGCTTACTCGCCAGCCCGCTCCGCGGCGCCACGCGCCCGTACGTGCCGGCCGGCACCGCGATCGCGAGGTCCGTCTCGACGAGCGCGCGGCCCCGCGCGGGGATGACGGCGGGCTGCGAGGCGTAGAGGTCGTAGCCGGCGGCGAAGGCGGAGCCGCGGGTCGGGGGTTTGGCGGTGGGCGAGAGGAGTTGGATTTGGAGGGTGGGTGGGGGGGGCTCGAAGGACATCGGGGGGAGGGTTTGGTGGGGTGGGAGAGGGGTGGTGGTGGTGTTGTTGTTCATGGTTGAGGGTGTCGGGGTGGGCGCGTGGTCGTTGAGGATTGCTGGGTGTTGGGGGGGTTAGGTTAGAGGGACTGGGTTGGGTGTGGTGGACGTGTGGACGGGCTGCTTACAGGCGACGGAGAGGTTCGGGGCGGGGTCGGTGTATTTGGTCCGTTTGGGGGGTGGGGAGGCGGGGAGGGAGGGGGCGTCGTGGCTGATCTCGGCGGCGGGTGTGGCGGTTTCCTCGGACATGTTGAGGTTCGGGGTGGAAAGGACAGTCTGTATGTTAAGGGAGCGTGGGGCTTTCTCGGGGTGAGACGCGTCGTGGACGGGACGGGACGCGTCGTGAGCATGCGATGCGTAGGATTGAGTACGGGAAGCAGCAATGTCATGTGATCAGTGGATGTATATCAATCAAATAATTGATTGATTGATTGATTGATCACATGGTCGACGACTTCCATGTCGACTATGATGTTGAGATGTCAGGCTGTCAGCACTTCCGAGGCCACTGATATGGGCAGTCGACAGTGTTCGATGCAGTCTAGCGTATCATTGATCAGTCAATCAATCATTAACAAGTCAATTGGTTGACTGACTGACTGACTGACTGACTGACTGATGAAGCTCTATATATACACCATCTTCTTCAGCTATGCTTCTCACAAGTCGACGATGCGCGCATAGCAATCCTGAAGCTTCTTCGCCTTGACCATGCATAGGCACACTCTGCCTCCACACGACTCCTCTGGCATCACCGTTCTATGCATCTCCTCCCACCCGCTTCCCCTTATGCAAAGAACCCCCCTCTACCAACCCCCCAAATCGACGCTCTTGACCCTCTTACTCAACGCCGCCGTGACATCATCCCCACCACCCCTCTTAGGAACTCTATCGGGAAGATCCTGGATCATGAGAACGATAGTCTGCCACCCTAAATCGCGCACCACAGAAAGTCAGGTTAGCTCTCCAAACGACAGCGACGTACAAGTACAACAAAGCAAGAGATGAGACCCGCACGCTGTACTGTACACACCGCAAAAGAAACGAGGGGCAGGGGCGGGGACAAGGGGGGGAGGGGGGGGGGCCTTTGTATGTACAGTTGCGACGCGGGGATATCTGATGCATGTCTTGTATTTTACATCTGCTGCAGGATAGTCTGGAGAGTGGCCCAACCTGGTGTTTGCATGAGTGCCGCGCCTTGAGAGGCGTCGTGCGTGGTGGCGACTTGGCAGAGGAGGCGGAATTCATCCTGCGAATGTCATCAGCCACCAGATCACTACCTTCGTATCGAGATACCCACTTTGCTGAGAATATCGAGCTGACGGATGAATGCCAGCAGATGAAAGTCGGACACGGCGAGCGTGCCGTCCACCGTATCCAACGCGATCCTGTTCGCACCAGCCTTGAGCTGCTTCAACAGTTCTCTCGGCTCCTGTGCCTCCCCGATCAATCCTCGATTCTCAATCGCAAACGTCGTCCTCGCAAACTTCGGCGCAATCTCGTTCGGGAATCCGTGTGTGAGAGTGACGAGCAGGTATTCGACCGGAAACGAAGGCTTGGCGTTCTCTTGCACGTTCGCCCCGTACTCGTTGATCTTGCGGTAGAAGACCTCGGGGATGTATCGCACGCGGCCAATGCTCGCATCTTCTTCCTCATCTTGGACCAGCATGACGGAGGGCTCAGCAGATGGCTCGATGATGTCGGCGCGGACCATTTCGACAGCGGCGTTGGATGCCTGGTACGCCGAGATGGTAATGTTGCCTTCTTCGTCGCCGGAAACCACACAGGTGACGAAGTTGCTACCGAACTTGCCAGTCTCGCTCCATTTGGATGGCCGAGGGTATCTGGCCTGGTATTGCGACGCGAAGCAGATCTCCAGTGATGACAAGAAGTACGAGTCGATGTGGCGCTTGCAGACAGCCGCCCCTTGCTCCGGATTCTCTGGTGGGATCAAGTCGGTGAAGATGACACCGACTCGCTGCAGCCCACACATCGTCGCCAGCTCCTCGACTGTCTCCTCATTATCCCACTCTCCTAGCGTGACGCCATCGATCTCGTTGACCTGCGGCGGCTCATACACAGCCTCCACGACTGCCTTGGTGCCCAGCGGGACGACCTCGTACTCCTCGTAGTGCCCGTACAAGAAGCCGATGCGCTGCGCCCCGCTCGTTCTCCAAAATCTCAGCAGACCCTCGACGATGGCTGGGTTTGCAAACTCGACGTGGTCAACCATGCGATACTCCTGCGGCTGCAGCGAAATCGCCGAAGGCTGACATTTGGTGCAGATGCCCTTGGGGAACGGTGCATGACCTGAAGGACACTCCGGGTTGACTCGATAGTATGGCTCGCTCAGCGGTGGCATGTAGGAGCTGCCGGACTCGTACTTGTTCTTGCCCTGGTTGACCTTCCGCAGATACGCGTGATATGACATGTGCTTGATCTTCTTCTCGTCCATGTACTCCTTGTTGTACGGCTCGAGCGGCATGCAATAATCGCACATGCCCTTCGGTCCATGTCTGCACATCTTCTCGTCCTTCTTGCGGTGGATCTTGCCATCCTTCTGATCTAGCCGGTCGTCGAGCGCCGACTGCTTGACCGTCTCCCACGGGTTCTTGATGAGACCTTGCGCGCCGTTCGGTATTGCGATGCTCGACCTATCTTCCGCCGTCGGAACCTCCTTCCCGTTCAGTCTGTTGGATGCAACAGAGTGGCCATTGGTCGTGGCTTCTTGGGTCTTGAAGTCGAGGAAGATTTGTGTGCCGTGAGTCAAGCCGAGTCTGCCGAAGGTGACGCCTCTCAGTGATTCTATCGGTCGTGAGTCGGCCCCTGCTGGCTTCGGACTGATGGTAATGCTCGATGGTATGACATCCTTGGGGAGTCTCTCGCGGACGTCATCGAGGATGGAGGAGATGTCGGTGTTGTTCTCGACGTTCAGGCGGAACTGGCCCTCGCGACTCTGAAATCTCAGAATCATGGTGGCGCGCGGTTCTTGCTCAGGTAGCACGCGAGGTATCGAAGTCGGAGGACTGGGCTCTGTTGGATGCTCTTGGCGTAATTCTATCGTGCCGACGAGACTGTTGGGTGTGAGGACGGTCAATTACCGAAGCAGAAGCATGTTTTTGGGAGTGTACAGTGGTCGGTTCGAAGCACGTCGGCGAGGGTCGCGCTGGTAAGAGTCCAGGGAATTATGTAGCAAACTATTGTGTCGTACCCAAGAGGCGCCAAACGGTGACGTACCGGCTTTGAGGTACCCGACCGCCGTTAATCATGCATGGGTAGATCCGCCAGGGTGCGCTAGCCGCATCTCGTGCTGATATTAGTCCTTTTAAGAGGCCACCTGGTCGCGATGGCCAAGTGAACACGAACGTGGCTCATGCGGATCTTGCGTACAAATTATATGTATCTGGTTCCCCGACCCGAAAATATCGACTGAAGTCCTCGACAGACAGCGCGCCGGGCCCTGGTGAATCGGACTTGAGGCCACGTCGTACTCGAGATCCTCCACCATGGACAACAACAACAACACCACTTTCAATGGCTCGAACTCGACAAACGGCACCACATTCGACTGGAAACCACGGGAGCCGCGCACATGGCAAGACTTCTGGATCGGCCTCATCGCGCCCACCATATACATCTCACTCCTCATCGCCGGTCTCTGGTCCTTTTCAACACTCTACCGAAAACGACAACTATCGAGACAAGCCAAACTCGAACCCTGGTTCCCCGCGCATCGGCAAAGAGACCTCTACCTGAGCCTGCTGCATTTAGATCCGGAGGAGGCGAGCAGCGGGGGCGACGATGAGAAGAAGCTGAAGAAGGTGCCCGACTCGGTCCTGAAAGCGGCATTGCTGCAGAGGGCGCTCGAGGATGTCAAGAGGATAGTCGTGCTTCGGACATCCAAGCCTGCTCTACAGACGCTCCTACAACGGGGCTCGGTGGGCGACGAGCTATGGCAGCGATTTCTGCGGGCCGAGCAGGAGATGGAGGCGGAGATCAAGGATGTTGTCACTGAGGTACGTGGGACCACTGCTCATGATGCGTGGGCGACGGCACACTAACGAGCTCCAGGCCAACGCGTTCTCGGCAGGCTGGGGTCAGGTGATCTTTCAGTCGGCGAACGAGATGAACCAGAACAGGATCCTCAAGGAGCGAATGGCAGAGATGCAAGCACAACTAGAGAAAGAGAAGGCGTGGTGGGAGACGAAGCGTGCCGGCATCCAGTCCGAGTTCATGAAGGAGATTGGGGTGGAGGAGGCGCCGGTGCGTCAGGCGCCGAAGAAGAACGGCAGCAGCGACGATGATGCCGTGCTCGTGGATGCAGATACCCCCGGCGAGACGCAGGGCGGCGGCAAGAAGAAAAAGGGCAAGAAATGAGCTGGCGAACACACGGGTCGCGTCGACGTGGACATGAGTTTTAGCGGGAGTTGGGTGCATCGGGGAGCATGGGTGGGGGCCGGATCATGCGACGGCCACCCTCGTGAGGTCTGGATTCTTGGGGGACATAGATTAGCCGACAGTGAAATGCGACACCGTCGATCGTGCTGTATATATCGGGACAGCCGACCGAGGCGGACCTGTTTCGCAGGAGAGGTCGGGTGTCCACGTCGAGTCTCCAAGTTGCTCATGATCAGATCCCTCATCCATCCGGTCACATGAGGTCCAATCCACTGCCGATATGAGCACATAAAGTACGCGTGCAGGAGCCGTGGACGCCGGCGCCAAGATGGCCAACGGGCATACCTCCAGCCGAGGACAGGCCTCGCTCGCCTTTTCCGGCTCAAGGCTTGCATTCCCCGCCGCGAAATCTCACGATCGAACCACAGGTACTACCCGACACCTACATACTTGTTACCCCATCGAAACTCGGCGACCCCAGCCGGTTGGTGGCAGATGGGGGGCACAGGACGGACGATGCGGAGAATGCGGAGGCCTTCTACCCTGATGACTCTTCCTCAGGGTTTCATGGGGGTAAGAGAATGATGCAGAAACGTAATAGGGAAATCTATCGTGAGCTTGCGTCACGTGCACCCGCTTCACGTGTCTCGATCATGTCTTTTCTTTCCTCCTTCCGGGCATCATTGGAAATGACTGGAAGCTGGAGAGCAGTGATCGCATCAGTTAATCCACGGGTGGAATGGTTAATGGAGATGACTGAGCTTCAGCGAATGATTACCTGATGGATGAACAGCGCGCAAGAGCTGGTGGATCGATGGATGGATGGATGATTGATGGATCGGTTGATGAATTGGTTGAATGATGCCATCCATGATCAGGACGGCCAGTGGAGATGGCGGATGTCACGGGGTCAGGATTGGTATGACTAAAGGTATCCCCCCCAAGGGACCTCGTGCGGTCTCTGCTTACGAGCACGACGAGCGAGGATTGGCCCGGCGATCGACTCATGTGACCATCGAGCTGTCTTCCTCCGCTGGGAATATGTATAATGTATGATATCAGGCACCGCTTCCCTCTGCGATGGGGGTGGTCACGAGGTACGGACGACGCCGAGCATCACGTTGACGAGTACGAGGAGGAACAGGAAGCCCCGGTCAGTCACGCGCACGACAGACCCCCCTGGATGCCATTATCAACGACAACGACCACCATTGCTGCCCCGATTCCTCAGGCCAGGAATTACCCCCGATTCCTACCATTCCTACCTTAAGGCAATCAGGCCATCCACGACCGGGACGACTCCAACTCCTCATCACGACGGTGAACTGTCCTCCCATCCCCCCCTACCACCACCAGAGGATGTCCATCACCCATCTCCCTCAAGAACTCGTCTCGGACATCCTCTACCGCGCCACCAAACTCAACGAGGCCGAAGGCCCGCACTTCACCTATGGCCTCTCCCAAGCGCCCCTCCCCTGGACCGAGACCAAGCTCACCAAGTATGTCCGTGGCCCCTTGTCGACCGAGTCCATGCGCTGGGACGCCACCGCCGCCATCCGTCAGGTCTGCTCGTCGTGGCACGAATGGGCGTTGAGCTACAACCTCGAACACGTCCACGAGAGGAAGTGGCGCGGAGGCGAGCGGTGGGCCAACTTGGCCCAGAAGCGGACCAACTACGGCCTGTACGAATTGATCGACCGCCCCTCCGGCACCTTCGTCCGGCAGGATCCCTTTGGGACCCTCAAGTCGACCGATCGATTCTTCCGGACCTTCTCCCACGCCGCCCAATGCGTCAGACGGCTCTGGTTCAACGGCTTCTTCCTGAAGGAGACTGACAAGCTCATCTTGTCGATCGTGGCGAGTTGCCGGCAGCTGGAGTATCTCAGTGCGCCGTGGACCATCCTGAGACGCGGCACGGTCAACGACTGGGTGGACTTGCTGAACAGGAGCACCGGCAAGGGCAAGCCGCTGTACTCACTCGAGCTCACGGCTCAGTGCCTGCGTCAGGAGCAGAAGGAGGCCCTCGAAGCCGACCAGACACCTTGCCCGCTCGAGGATCCGCGCGTCGACTTCAGCTCCCTCAAGCGGCTGAAGATCTTCGGCAACACGCTCCACAAACCCGTGTGCGACCGCGACTTGGCCATCATGGCCAGCACCGCGACGAACCTGGAATGCTTGGACGTCACCAACCTGTCCACCGTCTCCGTCGCAGGCATGCTGGCCCTCGTCAAGGCCTCCCACCAGACCCTCCAGGTCCTCGAGCACTCCCCGCGCTCGGCCGATGGCTTCTACCACCCCTGGCCCGGCCACCTGGGATCCGGCGAACACATCTGCGAGCTCCTCACCAGCCTGCCCCACATGCGCGACCTCTCGATCAGCATCCCGTACATGTGCGCCGACCTCTTCGCCCACCACAACGTCCGATGGGCCGGGGACCTCCAAGTCCGCTTCACCGACCTCTGCGGCTGCGACCGCGCGACCCACCCCGCCGACCGCGCCACCACGCTCCAAGCCGCGCTCGAGGGCGCCCGCGCGCTCATCCAGCACAACCGACGCTTGTCCCGCCCCCTCCACGTCGAGCTCTTCTTCGCCGGCTGCATCTTCTTGCCGGCCGACGCCCTCGTGCACGGCGACTTCACCATGCCCGCGATCAGGTCGGCGGGCGCGTGGCCGCCGGTCAAGCACGGGAGCACGCGAGGCCCGTATGGGCAGACGGGCACGTACGGGAAGGAGGAGTCGTGGGATGCGGTCGGGGAGCAGGAGTATCTGACGGCTGTGCGGAAGGGGTGGGTGCAACTGTAGTGCTGCGACGCGACTCGTAGCCGTTGCGGGTGACGACGACGACGACGACGACGATGGTGTTAGCGTTTCCTTGACGATGGATTGGAGCCTGAGAGGGGAGTTGCCCGGCGCTCGCCGGGGATCTCGGCCTGCTAACGACGTGAGGTGAGACGGCCGTCTTACAGTCAACCGTGTCATTGGGTAGGTCAATGGTATCATCACGCGGTCGACCATATAATCAAGTAATCAACGGTCTAATGAGCAGTCGACCGTATTCCATTATCAAGCGATCAACAGTCTGATCCTAGGTATGAACATATCGAGTTTGAGTCGACGATAAGGTATATCACAGATATATTATATATATATATATATATATATATATATATACATAATCTTTCTAACTTAGGTCTCTCGTCCTAGGTTATAGAAGTACTTGTTATATAAGATGTAGTAAATGTCTTACCTAGGTAAGTCGACTAGAGACAATAGAAAATATAGCCGAAAAGTCGATAAGACGCGTCAAAACAATAGTTCTGATATCTTGACGTCGTGTGATTAGATTTCTTCCGTCCCTACTAGATTGGTCCATGTCCCTGCAAATCTTGTAGAAATAGCATGGCTAAGGTACCTATCTGGGTATCTCTATAGCATCGCTAGAATCGCATGCCCTAGGAGTCTTCTGACTGGTTGCTACTACTCAAGACCTCTAAAGGTCGCCCGTAGACGGACGGGACTCTGCTCTCCTAGACGTTCGTGACTCTGCCCTTCTAGACGTACGTGACTCTACCCCTATAGACGGTCGTGACTCTACCCTAGAGACGTGCGTGACTCTACCCTTGTTGTACGTGACGTGATCCTAATCTCGTCATCAATCAATTGCAGCGCCACAATCCTCAAATAAGCACCTCACTGGCTCCCGCCTCTCGCCACTCTCGTCTGTGATGACGATCTCGGTCTTCTCGGCGCCTTTGTCGAGCGTGATGTTGCCGCTGACGAGCTGACTCGAGATGTCGTTCTTCACAAAGACCTGCACGCGCACTCGATGCTTCCTCAGAGTCACCACAGGCGCGATGAGGGTGCCCGCCTGATCGTCGCCTGGGGTGTTCTTCCCTCTCTTCTTGCCCGACCCGGCGATGGATTTGCGCTTGACCTTGGCCTGGATCTCGTCGCCGTCCATGTCCTGCAGGGCTCGGTCGAGGGCATCTTCGGCGATGCAGGTGACGTGGAGCCACTTCTCGCATGCCGGGTTCTTGCACTGGATGATCATCTCGTCTGGGTTCTGCGGCGCATCGTCGATGCAGAGGTGACGAAGTTTGGAGAAAGCCTCGGACGGGTTGGTCGTGTTCACCAGGTCGTACGTCTGGCGCCAGAAGAACCTAGATCGCTTCGTCAGCCTGGTTCGGGTCATCGTCTCCATTGTGAGGTTGGATGGCTTACTCATCCTTGCCGGGCATCTCCGCCTTGTCGTCTCGTTCCTTCCACCACATGACCTGGATCGAGCCATTCACGGCCATGGCATCGATGATGTCCAGCTGGTTGGTCGGGATCAGCTCGTTCGTCCCATGATGGGGTTGTCGTCCCTCGGGCAGGTCTTCGGGCCTGTTCATCCATGCCACCCTCAGATAGACGTGCTCCGGATCCAGCGCCCTGATTTCGAGCACCTTGGCCTTCCACTGACTGGCGACATCCACCTGGAGCTCTCCATTCTCGTCCGGGCTCGGCTCGAGACTGTCGTCATGCTTGACCAGGACGCATTCGTTGACGGGGATGGACTCGCTGCTCATGCTGAACTTCTTGTAGCGCTTGATCCGGTGCCAGATGGCCGGCTTGATCTGGTACTGCACGTTCAGTCGTGAGTCCAGCATCTGGTCTTCGGTGGAGAAGCTGTCCGAGCCACGCTTGCGCTTCTTGCTGAGTGGACGCGTGATGATCTGGAACGCAGCGCCGTTGTCCAAGACGTTCCTCAGCCTGTCAGTCTCGTCTTCAGACAATGGTGGTGGTTGGGTGGGAGACTGCATGTGGGGTGTCGAGGGCGGGGTGAGGCTGTGGGTGTGGTTTTCGGGCGAGGTGAGTGGACGAGGGTGGTGATGTGAAGGGGTGGGGGTGCTCGTGGTTTTGGTCCTCATGTTGGCGAAGATGGGTGTTGCAGAATTCGCGCGAAGCGACTAGATGTGGTGGTGGTGGTGGTGGTGGTGGTGGTGGTGGTGGAGGTGGTGAGGATGTCGGGATGCCGAGCAGCACCTCATGCAGAGAAGAAAATCGAGTGATGGACCGCGTCGGAATCCTCACATGCATTGGATTCGAAGCGCGTGTCGGCGTGTCGGCATGTCGGCGCGTCGGCGCGTCGGGCCTCCCGCTGGCCCAAGCTTCCCGTCACTACTCGGACTCGGAAGTGGGCTCCCGGCTACCTCTTGCTACGGAGCGAACCACTGCCACTACATGTACCCTACTGTGCAAGAGATGTCCGAGATGAGGTGGTGGTGATGATGATGTCGATGATGATGTCGAGGGGGTGACGAAGGGAGGTGGTGAAGAATCGAGCAGTTGGAAGGCCGGAGAGATTGATATTGGATCTGTACAGTACTTACTGGTGTTAGTCATCAGTCTGTTCTGCTGAGGCATGTGACTTTCACGAGCATGGCATCCAGTCGAGTAAGTAAGTAAGTGGGCTGGAATAGTAGAGCGTGTAGCTGTCGTGTAGGCTGTGCAGGTCCCGTATCAAGCCTCGACAATGCAATGCCACCACCAGAGCCTGAGGCCCATGCCAAGTCGAGCATTTGTCGTCATCACGGCCTCTAGTCGGACACGGAGTCTTGGCACGTCAAGCCACACCGTCAGCGTCCCCTAGGTACTGTACAATATCGACGTGCGGACGACGTGCCCCCGCTTCATCATGATGAGAATGCATCTGTTGTGAGCCTCGGTCAAGTCCCGTCTCCTCAATCTCTGTATGATTATATGATTAATCTCTGTATGACTATATGATTAATCATTGTATGATTACATGATTAATGAATTGATTGCTTTTGGCACCACCAATTAAAGAAAGTATTGGCCCACGTCATCAACTCCAGTCTGGGGGAGTGACGATCCGCCGAAGTCCAGACTAGCGACCAAGGTACATCCGTAGTACTGCTGTACATACGCGTCCTGGCTTGTGAGGACTACAAGTCTCTTGCCCCCCCCCCCCCGGCCGTCTTAACGCCGCGGCATCTCTCGTCCCTCCGCCGTTTACAAGAAGAAGAATAATAATAATACGCCATCGTCGACACCCGTCCGCACGTGCCCGGGCTTCCGCCTGGTTGATTCCTTTGTGTCCTTCCAGCATCACCCCGTCGCTCCACGCCACACTCGGACAGGACATCCTCCTCAATATTGTGGCTCCGCCACCCGAAATCGACAGACCGACGCGTCCCGTGCCCAGCCCAGAGCCTGACTTGGTGAGGAGAAGGGTGTGAACACCGCACATTGTTATTAGTATTGCATTTGGGGAGACGTCATCAAACGAGGAGTTGGGGAGGCATCACGACATTCTTTCTTTGTGCAGCGGCGGTGGTCCAGCATGCCTCGCTCTCGCGGTACGTCGCCCAGGACCAAGGCAGTGGGATCATGCGGTCTACGTGCGAAGCCACGCATCCCTTGCAGCGGCAAGACTGATTGACCCATCTCGACAGTTCTCTCGTTCATGAGCCAGTGGGCTCCCGGCTCCCGTTCTCCCTCTGCCGACGCTGCCGCACCACCCTCACCCACCACGAACAAACCGCCGGTAATCGAGAACGACCAGCCTTCGCGCGGCGTGCTCAAGAAGCAGCAGTCGCTCAGGATCAACACGGAAACACCACCCGCGGCGCGGAGCCAACACGACTTCCACGCGCCAAACTCGCCGCGATCGCCGTCCACACCGTCAAGAGCACGAGGGGACAGCAGGGTCCAGGCGAGGCCGCTCAGCATGATTCAGACGTACAACCCGCCGCAGATGGACGTCGCCACCGATACGCCGCCTGAGCTGCAGCCCATCTTCACCTTTCTCAACAGCCACAGTAACAAGCTCTACCAGGAAGGGTATTTCCTGAAGTTGCATGACTTGGACACCAGGGGGAGGCCGAGCGCGGACCGGACGTGGTCGGAGTGCTTTGCGCAATTGGTCGGCACGGTCCTGTCGCTCTGGGATGCTGCTGCGCTGGACGCAGCAGGAGAGGACGGCGAGGTCGTGCCGACCTTCATCAATCTGAGCGATGCCTCGATCAAGATGGTACGTGCCAACCCGCTGGCGCCCTGCACGGCCTGCACGGGACTGACCGCGTGCTAGATCGAGTCGTTGCCCATGAACGGCGCACAGGGAGGCAGTCTGCAGAACGTCCTCTCGGTGTCAACCGCGGCGAATAACAGGTACCTGCTGCATTTCAACTCGCTCAATTCGCTCACGCAGTGGACCGCGGGCATCCGTCTCGCCATGTTCGAGCATGCCCAGCTGCAAGAAGCCTACACCGGCTCGTTGATAGCAGGCAAGGGCAGGGATCTCAACAACATCAAAGCCATCATGGAGCGCTCCAGATTTCAACATGAAGACTGGGCCCGCGTGCGCTTCGGCGCTGGCACCCCGTGGAAGAGATGCTGGTGCGTCATCACTCCGCCCGACGAGAAGGAATACGCCAAAGCAGTGAAAGAGCAGAAGAAGGCAGGCGCATATGAGAAGGTCAGATATCCCAAGGGCGAAATGAAGTTCTACGACACCCGGAAGGTCACGAAGAAGACGAAGCCCATCGCCACCGTCACCGATGCGTACGCGGCCTACGCGATATACCCACAAAGCAAGCCGCTCATCGACCAGAGCACCCTGGTGAAGCTGGAAGGTCTCGTGACGGTCCATGGACAGCCACCGACGACCTCGGAAGGTTTCGTCTTCATCATGCCCGAAGTGCATCCGGCGGTCTCGGGTTTCGAGATGATGCTGCAATTCCTGTTCCCGGTGTTTGATACCTTCTGCCTGTACGGCCGACCCAGCCGCTTGATCGCCGATACCCTCGACCAGCGCGGCCTCATGTTCGCAATGCCGAGAGACCGACGCTACGGGTACCTGGACATTCTTGACGTGTCTGCACTCATTCACACGGAAGGCAGCCAATCCTGGAACGAGCGCCAGTGGAGACGAGAGATGAAGAAGCTGGTCAGCCAGCGCATGACCGCCGAGATGGAAGGTGGACGGGCCAGTAGACAGTTCAGTCAGCGTCGTAACACGATGACGGGCCGAACGTCTCTCGCACCCGCGGCGAATGGTATCCGATTCGAGGACGTGCCCAGCACGCACTCTACGCCCGGTTCGAGGTCTGCGTCGCCGGTGCAGATCGCAGGGGCCGCCGACATCAGATACACGCCACCCAGGCGCACGGATTCGGCCCCACCTGCGCAGCACATGAGTCCACATAAGCGGTCGGCATCCGATGCGCTCAACGGCTACAAGAAGTATCAGAGCGAGACGCCATCACGCTTGTCCTATCAAGCCGACCGAGACGACAGCGATCAGCCCCCCCCGCCTCCAAGACATGGTCGGCCCCTCGGTCCCGGAACACTGGAGCGCATCCAATCGGGAGCCGAGACGCCGACTCTCGGCTCCATTGAGACCGAAGTTCAAAGTCATGCCGCAGCGTCACCAATTTTGCTGCCGCCAGAGCCGGTGGCAACTCCGCCATCCTTCATGCACCAAGCCAATAGCAGACCTGCAAACCAGCCTTATGCTCCAGCAGAGCTGCGCCGTCAGCATTCGAATGTCGATGAGGCAACCCTGAACCAGATGCGAGACGCAGCACGTCCACGAGAGGAGGATGACTTGACCTCGGGCTGGGAGGCCGAGATGCAGTACAGAGTCGACGGGCAAGGGCACAATCTGAACTCGGTAGCGTCAAATTCGAATTATGGAAGTCAAGGTGGGCTCCGTGCTGATCGTTCGCAAGGAACTTCAGCAATATTGAATCCGTCCACGACCGAAAAACTGGCCCCCCAGCCGAGGCAGCGACTATCTACGATACCGGGCAGTCCACACACGGGGCAAGACGCAGACCACCTCCAGTCACCGGAGGCGACAACCCCAGTGGCGGCTAGGGTTGTTGCCGACGCTGGCACGAAACAGGCAGAGACGGGTGAAGGGAGGCATGAGCGGCAGGGCCCGCCAAGCCTGCTGAGCTCGAGCCATAGTATCCAGAGAAAGCCGATCCCCAAGAGTGTTTCCCAAAACAATGTTACTGAGGGAGGCGACTCCCTCCCGGCAGAACGATTGCAAACGGGTTCCCCGTCTGCTGCAAACGAAGAGATGGAGCCTCCGTCACCGGATTCACCTGTCGCGGCCAGTTGGGCGGGTGACCTAATTGACGAGGATGCCTTAGCAGCGATACTGAACAGCCCTAGAGCGGATACCATGCTGAGCCAAACTAGCCATGCATCCTCGGCCACCCCTGATTACGCGAGCACAGCTCCCTCGGAGCGTGACGAGAAGCGGGAGCCAACAGAGAAGCCCCGGGCTGGGGTGCTGAAAATGGTGGGAAATCCAGAGTACAAACCTGAGCCTCGCCCGGGCGGCGCGAGCAGGCTGGACACGTGGGCGCAAGACAAGGCCCGAGCAGCGGCCGGGACCCCTGTGATCGATTTTGTCCCGACGTACAGCTACACGCCAATCAGCCGACCTGGTACAAGCGGCACTATGACTGGCATGGAAAGCAGAAGCCGTCCGCGCTCTGGTGACCACCTCCGACAGAGCTCGCAGATTGGGTTGAGCCGCGTCAGTCCAGCGGGAGAGGCTAATCGCCATTCCTACTTCGGTGGCCGGACGACACCTAGTCCGGGCGGGCTCACACCTACAGATGGATGGCATGCCCCTGGCAATCGACACAGTATCGCGTGGCAGCCCATTTCGTCGCCTGTCGTGACACCAGGTGGGAGTAAGAAGCAGAGTCTGACCCCAGAGCAGTGGGTTCAGTACCGAGCGGCGTTGGCATCGCAGCCACAAGCAGCTCCGCCACGGAAGCCCATACCGAACTATGCGCATCACCGCCCTGCATCTGGGAACTTGATCCCACAGGTACACACCAGGCCAATGAGCAAGACGCCTCCTCCGCTTACGCGCACACCATCTGGAGACTGGAGTCAGCAGCGACAGACGCCCCTTGGTCGACCGCACTCGCGGGGTGCTAGCGCAACGCTGACGACCATACCTGCTTCTCAACTCACCGCGAAGGAGCAGATGCAGGTTGCACGGGTGACTAACACACCGCTGGTCAACTACACCACCAATGCTGACAAGAAAGCCCAAGAACCATATCAACCAGGACTCTTTGGTGCCATGGCGGCCAGGGAGAAGGAGAAAGCCGATAGCAAGAAGGTTCGAGACTCGAGCGCCAACCGTCTATCGATGAATGTCCAGCAAGCCATCGCGATGAAGCAGCAACAGCAGTACGAAGCGGAAGCCGCGGCCCAGGTCGCCTACCAAGCACAAGTGACACAGCATGCGCAGCAGCAGAGCATTAGCATGATGCAGCAGATGCAGAATCTGCAGCTTCAGAGTAATATGATGTTGGCGCAGCAGCAACAGCAGCAACAGCAGCAGCAGAGACTTCAGCAGGCCCAGGATTACGAGTACCCTCAAAGCATGTATGGAGGCAACCAGATGATGCAAAGTCCCATGGTGCAGACGCCTGGGGGGAATGTGCAGAGCATGAGTCCGACCACGCAGGGGCATTGGCAGAGACAGCAGTCGTATGGGTATCAGTATCAGCAGGGTGGTGGGCAGTATGGTCAGCAGGGTCAGTGGCAGGGTCGGAGATGAAGCGGAGCATTTTCTTTCAAGTCGACTGAAGCATTTTGGCAGCATCTGGTCTGGTGGCGTGGTCATTCCATCTAGAGCGTGGAGATTGGAGGTCATTTGAGTCGCCGTGCATTGGTTGGGAGGTTCGACTGCGGTGGAGAGCATGCTAGACGCATCACGTGATTTTAGAATCGAAGCGTGCGTGGATCAGGTTGCATGTCAGTGCGTATGTCAGATCTCAATATTCGAGTCTTTAAAGTCTTTGTAGAGAGAAGAAAAGACGTTGCTTCGCGCAATCATTTTCTGAGGCGTTGAATCGAGGATTTGGGGGTTAGTGTGTGCGCCGACAACATCACATGCAAGCTTTTGTGCCGGCTTGCTTCCACTGTGCGCTCGTTGGTCGCCCCTCCTCCTCCTCCTCCTCCTCGCGAGCAAGGTATCCATTCACTTTTCCATCCACACACTCAGTCAGTCAAGTTCCGATCTGAATTTTCCAGCAGGAACTCCCGTACGCCCGCTACGGGTGGGTATGAAAGGAGCGTATCCCGCACACCCTCCAGGCGTATCGTCGTCCTCTGATATCCCCGTGACAGTCAGCTTCGACTCCACGCAGGGAGAAACCTGGAGGAGAAAGGATGGAGTCGTATGTCCTCGGTCTGGCGTGCGCTGTTGTCGTTTTCCCCCTCATGGTTGCGCGTGCCTCGCGTTGCGGTCGAGGAGAGAGTCATCCGTACGCCACGCCCGGTGCTGTGCGTCAGGAAGAAAACACAGCGTGCACGGATTTTTTACGATGGTTGCGGCAAGACGAGGGAAATTTCACTACGAGATAATGGTACAAGAATGTAGGGGGAGGTCTCGCCGCACATGCAGCTTTCTTTTTTTTTTTTCATGGTCATCGAGGACCCATTTAGTTTACAGACATATCGGGTGTCCTGCGCCCGCTGTTGCGTCCATCATCTCTCGAGTTGGTCATACATGTCCACCTTCCAACGCACCCCCGCGACTCATCTGTCCCCGCACCGAGCGGCTGCTCCATAGAGGACGGTGGGATGCTGCGAAGGGCGACTTGATGCGGCGTTGTGATTCGGATCGATCCATGCCGGTAGAGACCGTCGGGTAAGATTGGGCCGAGATGGCAGGCAGGTGCCTAGGAAGAGTCCGTCGGATATAATGTCGACATGGGGCCACCGAGGAATCGTCCAGTCCATTTCGTACACTGCATGTCAAGGCGAGGTACGGGCTTCAAATACCGCGTGTCGTCTTCTGTCATCTTCGGCGCGGCCATCACCCTCGTCGCTTCGAGTAATGGTTGTAGGGCTCTTCCTGGCGGAACCGTTTGTTGCCATGCCCGGACACATATGCGGTGGTGAAGGCATCCTGCCACATGGCTGGACTCACGACGGGCATCGCCGACAGGACGGGCTCGGGTAACAGCTGTCCTGGGTTGCCTGACAATGGCTGGGAGGCATACATACTCTGCTGGCCGACCGGGGAGGGTTGCTGGGACATGTGCGGTGTAGACGTCGGATAGGTGACTGGGTTCGTGACTGGAGTGGCTGCTGGAGGAGGCTGCGGTGCTCCAAATGCCGAGTTCCACTGCTGGAAGATCTGGCTTGGATCCCACACGGGGGTGGGCTGTTGCTCATTGCTGATCGCTGGCTCGAGACCAAACCCAGCCTGTGAGGCGGAGGTGCAGGCGGCATTCTGGAAGCTTTGGGCGTATTGGTCTTGTGGGGATGTCTGGAAGCTTCTCGATGGATATCCCAGACCCGGTTGGCCGGTCACCGCGACGGGGTCGAAAGGCTGGACATACTCGTTGGCTGGACTGATGGTCTTCGAGGTGTCTCCGCCTTGCATACTGGCCCACGTAGCAGTGCTTTGCATGGACGAACTGGACGGCACCGCCCTGATGCCCGGCGGAGTGGGCTGATGCTCGACAGACGGGCTTCGTAAGCCCAGACTAGGCTTCAGTTCAAAAGGCTTACTCGTGTCGTTGCTGAACGCTTCTCGGAGTGCGTTGATTTGGACTTGCATCTCCGGACTTGCGTTGACGATGCACTGCTCGAGCACCCGCATATGCCGGGTGAAATACATCCTCGCATCAGCGTTCACTGCCGGATCGGGTGAAGTGATCGCTGCCTTTGGGACGTCAACCGATGTGCTGTATCAAACCATGCGTGAACACTTACCAGATGGAGCATCATGCAGGTCAGGACACAATAGATAGAGAAGTTGATCCCTCTCTGCATGAACTGTAACCCGTGTAGCCCAAAGTCTCGTACCAGAGCTTCTTGAAGTCTGCACATCGACGCGGCAGACTTCAGACAAACCTCCATGGGATCCTTGAAATTCGGATCGCGTTTCTCCAACATGGCCTGGAGCTGAGGACGGTAATGCATGATGACGACCAAGTGATGGTAAATGTGAATATACGTCACGAAATGGTCGCCACCAATGTAGGGTGCACCACCATCTTCGGGATATGTGATCTGAATGTCATGGGGCAGCCCGCGCACCCACACAAATAGATCTTCATTGTGCCTCACAAAGGCTGGATCCAATGCCCAGTCATCTTTTACCTTCTTCAACTCTTGCCACAGGTTGTTGGTGACTTTGACATTGCGGAAACATTGAGCCATGTAAGTAAATCGACGAGATGTCGACAACTCGAATGCATCGGCCTCGAGGCTCGGCGCTGGTTCCGCGAAGTCGAGAGTGTCGATGTCCACCGCGAAGTCGGTGCGAGCCTGAGGAGCGCCGACCAGGATCTCGAGGTTGAACAACGTCTGCCAGATCCTCGTCCGCACCAAGCAGTCCGACTTGCTCAACTTGCATCTGTTCAAGCCGCAATGGCTGTCGTAATGCTCATCAAGCCCCAAGTCGCATGCCATGGTCGTCATGTACTTCACCGCCATCCAGGAGCGGTAATAATAGCCTCGCTTCGGTACAAACTCCCGAGCTTTGGTCAGTAGGATCATGGCTTGGATCGTGCTCAGCCGGGGCACGTCCTTGAAGCTCTCCTCGTGTCGGGCGGCTAGTGCCAGCCATCTTCGGACCTCGATGGGCTTGTCCAAGTATCGCGCCACACACGCGAAGATGCCCTCGAGCAGCAACGGTGAGATGGAATGACGTGCGGATCTCCATTGCTCATAGAAATGGCTCCGGTTGATGACTGGCACGTATGGATAGATGAAGCTGAAGAAATAGCCAAAGTAATCAGCGGCACGATCTTCGTCCAGCATCATCTCCGGAGGGATCCTGACGGTGGTGTCAGTGCCGACCGAGGCCGGGAGAAGCAGCTCGACTTCTTCCACGGCTGGCGTCTCGGCGAGAGTCTTGCGCTCATTCGCGATGAAGGGCAGACTGCTGTTGATGTCGATCGATAACTCGCCCATCTGCGTGCTGAGCTCTTTGACGGTGGCGTCGACCTCCCTCGGATCGCCGCCCGAGCTCCCCGACGCCTCAGTGCCGCCCTGGGAGCCCTCGGTCTGAGAGCGAAGGAGGTCCTGCGCCATGCGCTGCGGGTACTGCCCGACGCCTGGAAGATAGTCGCCGTCTGCGTAGCTGGGTAGATGTTGTGGAGTGCAATACTGCGGCGCATACATCTGACCGTCTAAAGTCTGTGGCGTGCCCGGGGGCTGCGAGGGCAGATGAATCCCCGTCGGCCATTCTCGATGGTTCTGCGTCAGTGGCGGCGCCGTCTCAGGTTTGATCGGGGTGCTCGAGAACGAGGTGGCCTGGAAGTTGATCTGGCCGGGTCCCGTCGTATGTGAGGCTTGTTGCTCATCGTCGGGATCGAGTGTCGGTGGGACACATTTCAGCCTGAGCCGTTGGCATGCTCCGCAAGGCCACGGTCCATTCTGGAGCGCCCCATCGCAGCGGATCTTGCGTTTCCGGCAGCCATCGCAGGCGCGCATGACCTTCAAGCGCTTGTGTCGATTATACTCATCGACGAAGACATATTGCTTCATATGCCCGGTCGCGGCCGGCGCACCAGGCGTGGAGTCCATCGTGGGTTGATGCCGTCGATTCGATGGTCTGGAGCGCAACGCGGCTGCTTCTGGCCACCTCCACCAGGACCTGATGAGGTGAGGTATGGACGACCGTCACGGGAGCCGCCGTCGAGTGGGCCGGCCACCCCGATGCTTACTACGACCGACGGGATGGCGAGGGTCCAGGTGAGAGTAGGGAGACGGGAAGAATAATGATGGCGGCTGTGGTCCTCGTGGCAGAAGCATCCCGGGCTCTCATCTCGCCCTCATCATCTCACACAAGGAGAGTACAGTAGTAGCAGGTGTGTGATCGACCCCACACAGCTGTCGATCACCCGAGAAGTACCGTCTGAAGGGAATTGCGTGGCGGCACGGCCAGGTCGTCGATGCGGTCGGTCCCTGGTCGTTTCTCGGCCTGACCCTCCCTCCTCCTCCCACTCCGTCCTAGCCCCGAGCAGACACCGTCACATGCAAGCCGCAAGGATGTTGGACCTTGGACCGCCCCCTCGGCACCGCAGCCAATGAGCCTACCTTATTACCACTATGAGGTTGCCAGACTTTGCCGCACAACCACGTCAGATGGTCACAGAACCCTGCACGCCGTCGGATACATGTCCTATGATGTCCTATGTATGTATTATATATGTCCTATCAACGGCCTATCAATGTCCTATGGATGTCCTATCAATGTCCTATAAATGTCCTATGGATGTCCTATGGATGTCCTATGGATGTCCTATGGATGTCCTATGTATATGTACATATAATCATCATCGTCATCATCATCCAGCAGCACTCAGGAACCATCGCACAGCCAGCGGGAAGTGCCGAGATGTGTTGACGCCCGGCAATCCATGTCGTGGACTGGTGAATGATGATGAGAGAGTACATGTAGCGGGACAAGGCCGCGCAAAAAAGTCTTTCACTCTGGATCCACACAGTCCACACTGCTGCCATCATTGCCTCCACCCACGCCACATGACTCGCACAAGCTCCAGTGGTGACCCGAGGAAATCTGAAACCGTCAGCTGGTATTGATTAATTAACATCCTACTTTTCCCCACGCGGAACGCATTGCACAGCATATCATTCTTCTTGTCCCACGTGCACGGCCTCCGGTCCCCGGAACAGTCTTCGTCCACTCTTCACATACATGACTCCGCACCCGACGCCACTGACACCACCGCCCACCGCTGATTCCATGGACAATGGACGCCGACAAGGATAACGTCAACCCTCTGATCATCAACCCAGAGGACCTCCCGTCGCGTCGCAGGTCCACGCCGACCGCGAAGCGTCCGGGAATCTTCGACGCCCTCGTGCCTGCATACCCGACCATCATCGCGGACCCGCCGAGCGATGCCGAGGCTTCGTCCCCCGGGTCATCATCCGACGACGAGGAGCGCGAAGAGATCGACGAGCAGGAAGTCTACGACCTGATCTCCACCATCTCCGACCCCGAGCATCCCTTGTCGCTGGGCTCGCTCGGCGTCGTGAAGATCGACGACATCGCCATCCTCCCTCCCACCTCGCCCCGCTCCCGCATCAGCACCGTCACCGTCCTGATCACACCCACCACCTCGGCGTGCTCCCTGACCACCGTCATCGGCCTGGGCGTCAAGGTACGCCTGGTCAATGCCCTCCCGCCGCGCTTCCGCGTCGACGTCCGCATCAAGGAGGGCACGTCGCGGACCGCCGACGAGGTCAACAAGCAGCTGGGCGACAAGGAACGGGTGGCCGCGGCCATGGAGAACAGATCGCTGGTCAATGTCGTCCGCACCATGCTGGCGACTTGCGAGTGAGACACCATGAGCGAATCCTGCTATCCTGACGAACACACTCTTGTCAACGAGCCGATCACATGCGGCACTTCATTTAACAGCCAGGGCATTTCTGGCGTTCGGGTCTAGGTTCTCGCAGGAGAACAGCGGGCGACGGCCTGGACCTTGCACTCTCGTCCGTAAACACCACGGCACGTTATTGATCGCCGCTAATGTGGGCCGTGGGGGGTCCCTTGGAATCAGGTCTAGGAGTCTTTTAGCCGACGGACGGTAACCAGGCGATTGTCGCAAGACGCGGCCCGCGCCTTCCGAATGTGGCAGGAGCCCCGACCTCACGATTCACGCGTCTCGAGTGTTTTGACCGTCCGACTAGCGAGTGCTGGGCAGAGGAACGGTGCGTTCCGGTCATCAATGACAGCACCCTCATCACCACGTGTAGATTCTCAAGGCGGATTAATGCGAGAGGAAGCGTGTTTGACGGAGTCTGGTGGCTTGGCCGAGCCCAGACAATGACGTCGTGGTTTTCCGGGCTGCTAGATTGATGTATGATACATCCTGCGCCGTTGGTATCATACAGTGTCATTCCCAGGTCCGAACGCCTTCCCCCTTCCGAATATCAATATTCCGCTCATGCTGTCGCTATGTTTCTTGCTCAAAAATGCCCAACGCCCATCGCACTCGCGCACTGTCGTCACCGAACACCGGCTGTCGAGCCTGCGGCCGGAGGCGGCGGCGGCGGCAACGGTTGATTATTGGGCCCCTCCACTGGCCGCACATGCACATAACTCTGATCCGCCAGCACTTTGCTGCCACCCTCCGGCGGCTGATATACGGGCGGCGGTGCCTCCGCAGGGTTGTAGGCCGGCGGCGGCATAGGATAGCTCTCCATCTGATACGTCTGCCCAGGTTGCTGGTACGTCTGCCATCGGGTTTCGGAGTCGTAGGGCTGCTGCCAACGGTACATCCACCGGTGGTAGGGGAGAGGCGCGAGACCTTTGCGTGCGCGCCGGCGGGCGTGCCAGTAGCCGCCGATGAAGTACAAGAAGATGGCGGCGAAGATGATGGCGACGATCGTGTACCTGACGGCCATGCCGGCCTGGGGTCCTGTGCGTTAGCGACGTGTCGGTGGCACTTGGACGAGCGGGCGCGCCCACGCGTGGCTTACCGGTGTCAACCACCAGCTCACATCATCTGGGTAGTAGTATCCGTTGACGTCGCCATTGTAGCCGTAGTCAGCGAGGTCGGGTTCCTGTCCCAGACCGCCGCCTTGTCGCTTCCACAACCGATGTGCTGTCCCTCCAATCATCGCCCTGAATTCTTTGCTTCTGCCTATACTTCAGTACCCCACGACTTTTCCTCCCAATTCCGGATCTCTCTCTCTCTCTCTCTCTCTCTCCTTCTCTGGCCAGTCTGCTCACAATTCGTATCTGGGGCACAATTGACCTGGGCCAAACGAGTGTACGTGAACGAATCACAAAGAGCGTTTTGTCGAGCCTGACGAGGCCTTCCTATAGAGATCGTGCGCTGGGGCTGGTCACAGTGAAGTGTCTGGTCAGGAGGCAGGTCACAGGTGGTTGGACAGGCCCTAGCGCGAAACAAACGGATCACGCCGCCGATGGCGCCGGGTCACAGACCTTTTCTTTCGTCTCATCAACGTTCGCTTTCTTGGTCACCTTCTTGATCAGGTAAGCTTTGCAACATCTGCACGAGCGACCAAGGTTTTTGCTCTCATCTACGAGGGACTCGGTGGATTGGGTGTTGGCTTGGCTTGCAGCGTGAGTCGTGACGGACATGATAGCGCGCGCACCTACTAGTGTACGAGCGGCGATGTAACGTAAAAACGTGTACCTCGGGAGCTACAAGGAAGGACCTCGGAAGGCCACTAGAAGAAGTTCTTTTGAAAGTTTAATATCGGTACTTCGAGCAGGTCACTGGTGGTAGGTGGAGGACGTCGGCTCGTCCGATGTCATGACGGGAGCGGACGTGTGGTTCCGCGTCCGCGATGGCGACCTCTGCATGATGATCTGCGCGGCCGCCAAAAGTGGGCTGGTCTCGGGCTGGAAGCATCAGGATGCAGACGCCGCCTCCAACCTTGGCCCTGTGCTTATGCCGAGATATGCCGTCAAGGCAACTTGTGCGAAGGATAACGCGTGGCGAAGGACCGCAACCTCGCATTTTACACTGCGGCATTATGAGGGCCAGGCGGATTGCCTTGATCATCGCAAGTCCCATTCGTTCGGCGTATTGGAGCCTGAGGTGACTGTCGTTGCTAGTGTCATGTCTGGTCCATCACAAGTAGCTGCCGCCGGAGAACTTCGACGAGAAGCCTCCTGCCTTCTTCAGCATCTCACTCTTCTGGGCGCCGCTGATGCGTGATCCACTAGCCATATCCTTGTCTCGATCGAAGGCACGTTTGCTGGGATCGTCTTCCGCCTCAGCACCTTTACTCTGCTTGTGCCGTTCCATAAGTGATGGGCCGCGGCTTCTCTCCTGTGGCTCGTGTCAGTGTACACCATGTCTCCAAGCGAGTTGCGCAGACAACTTACTATCTGCTCCTTTTGCCTTGCCGCAGCCGCCTCATCCTTGGCCGATCTCACAGGACGAACTGGCTTCCCAGATGCTGCAGTGTCTGCTTTGCCGATACCCATCATCTCATCCTGTAATCTCTTCTGCTTCTGCTCAGGTGTCTCGTGCCATGACGATCCATCTTGTGGCCCTGCACTGGGTCCCTTGGCCCCTTTGCCGGTGTTGAAGCCTCTTGCTCTGGGCTTGGATGGATCTAGCCGCGCAGCCAGACCGTCTTGCTGAGGGGGCATCATCATCCAGTCGTCTCTCTTTGGCTTGTCAGCTGAGGCCGTAGGAGCTGGCCGTGCGCCAACGCTGTCTTGGTTGTCAACATCTTCTTCGATCGTACTGCCTGCACTTGCGGTTGGAAGTGCAGGTCCAAAGTCGTCGTCCTCTTCACTGTCTGATCCTTCGGCCTCTGGCGGCTCTATCGGTCGCTCAGCAAGGGGCGCTGGCGGCATGGCTGGTCCTATCACTCTCGGTCGCTTCTCGTGTGGACTCGGAGACCGCAATGCGCCGGAAGCAATGGCCGGCTCATTCTTGTCCTCCTCTTCCTCTCGCCTCTTCCTCTTCGCCAGTAGATGCGGCGGTAGATCTGGACCTAACGCCGACATCGATGTTGTAGGTATTTTGTCGTTGTCGCTGTCGAAAAGTGTTGATCGTGTCTTGGAGCTTAAAGGGTCCTCGGAGGAGGGAGCTAGCTAGTTCTAAGCCAAAGGATTGGGAAGTCGTCATCAGATGCGCGGCGCCCGCACTCAAGCAACGCGAATGTGAGTACCCATATGATCCATTCCTGCGATCGGAGTATTGGATGTCAATCAGCCTATCAATTGTGTGAAAGCGGCATCCACAAGTCGCACCGGGCCTCACGATCAGCAGCAAAGCCGTAGCACCATTCGAGTCGTGCGTCGCGTTTGTGACCTATACACTTACAGGACGACTGGTGCTCCCAGCCGCGACCGAAAAGACGTAATATTGTGCTGTTTTGGTGAAGGCGCCAGTGACGCTATGTGTTGGGCTCGAGAGTCCCGATGAGCTCCACCTCTGGAGGACAGAACGGCGGGGCCAATGAGGATGTTTTGGCCGACGAGTTACAGAGGACACAGAATGGGCGGATAGGAATGGAGGACGAAGATGCGACGGATGGGGAAGATGGGCTGGAAGAGGACGCTGGGGCAGAAGAGTCGTTGGCAACTGTCGAGGGAAGCGCAGACGGCGGTCCAGATGAAGCAAGCCAGGTGACTCTCGAGGAAGAGTTGGGAGGCGAGCTAGCGGACGACGATTATTTGCGACCACAGACTAAGCAGGATAACGGCTCCGAGAGTCTGGAAGTGGCCACGAGCCCTGACCTGGGACCTACCACGCCCATCCCACAAAGTCCACTTGCAAGCCTCGGAGGCTCCAGCTCGATACCTGATGATACGCTTTCCTTGAAGGGCTCATTACAATCGACCCCGATACGTGGCGCTTCACCCGCTTCTCGTCGTATGGTCTCGCGCACTCCCTCTGGAGCGCTGCAGCCATTCGAGAGGCGATTCGAGTCGCGCTTCTCGGCCTCTCCTTCGCCATCACCTAGAGCTGGCTCACCAGCCTTCTTGGGCCCGCACTCCAGGCAGGTGTCTCTGTCATCGCAGATATCCCAGATCTCCTGCCAAGATGGTGGCACAGTGGACGGAGAAACGCCTGAAGTTCCCTGGGAAGTGATCAGATGGACGAAGCTGCGCAAGATCACAGGACAGGCGTTCTCCGAAGCTGGAAAGCGCAATTTTGGCAGACCGACTTGTTTAGCAGTTTCTGCGCTCATTGCTGTGGGTACTACAAAAGGACTCGTGCTGGGCTTTGACTATCACCAGACATTGAAGATCATAATCGGGCAGGGCACCAAAGCCACAGAATGTGGTAGCGTAACCTCGCTTTCGATCTCTGCGGATTACTCCACTGTCGCAGCAGGTCACGCGAACGGCCACATCTTCACCTGGGAGATCAGCAGGCCAGCTCGCCCGTTTCTACAGATACAGGCGCTGGACCGGAGCGTACTGGATCAAGCGCAACACCCCGACGGTCACATTCTCGGACAGGCCATCATCCACCTAGGCTTCCTGGGCACGCGGCACACAGCATTGGTCTCTGCCGACGCTGGTGGCATGGCATTCTCGCATCTGGCAACTCGTGGCCTTGGACCGGTGACAAGAACCGTCAAGACGACCCGATTGCTCGGCAGGTATCCGTCAACAGACCCAACGGCTCAGGCGAACCGCAAACCGAGCTCCGTCCTGGCCTTTTCGCCATTACCGCTCGGTAACGTCGAGCAGGCTACCGACAGTATGGGTCTCACGGCGCTCTTGACGCCGTATCTACTAGTCGTCGTGTCAACTACTCCAGTGGCACAAACCCAGCATAAGTCCTCTCGACCAAAGGAAGTCCAGCCGCATGGTACGCTTAGTGGTTGCTTGGCATGGTTTCCTGCAGTCAAGCTGAAGCACCCGAGCGAAAGCGCCAAGTCGGGAAACTCAGAGACGAAGCTAGTGTACTGCTGGTCCAATATTCTCACGGTGCTCGACGTCAAAGTCCACGAGGCCGAAGATCCTGCAAAACCACCGACCCTGGATTTTCGACCACGCAGCAGATGGCGCGCGGACGAAGCAATAGTGGCCGTGCAATGGCTTGGCCGATCTGTTCTGGCTGTCTTGACAGTCAGCCAGCGGCTACTGATCGTCGAGGATGGCTCATTGCAGGTGACAGACTCCGTTGACTTGCTGCACCGACACATCTATCATCAAGACTTGTTCTCGCAGCAGTTACGCGCCATAGTTGAGCACACGGACTCTGAAGATCCCTCCCTGCATGGTGTTGTGGCAGACGCCTTCTACATGAGCTTCAAAGCCTACAAAGGTCGCACGTTCCTGCTAGGATTCAATGACCTCGCAGTGGGGACGCCATCAAACTGGGCAGATCGACTAATGGCGCTAGTGGAGAATGGTGATCACATTGCCGCCATCCGTTTAGCAACGGACTACTTTGCAGGCGGCGCTAACAATGTTACGATCGGCCTGCCAGACGATGATGATGCCAGACATGACATGGTTAGAGAGCGTGTCATTGCTATGATCTCTGCCTCGTTGACCTATACATTCGCACAGAGAGACCATGAGCAGCAGAGCAGACTGCAAGAACTGACGGACGTTTGCTTTGATGCGTGCATCAGTACGAAGCAGGCAGAATACCTGTTCACCACTGTGTTTCAGATTTTCGAAGACGCTGAGGAGGAGGATGTGTTCAACAGGACTCTTGAGTCGTACGTTTTGGACGGCGATATCAAGGAGCTGCCGCCTGCCGTTGTGAAGAGCGTCGTGGCATATTTCATTGGCGAAAATGAAGCAGTTAGATTGGAGGAGCTGCTCTGCAGACTTGAGCCACTGTCGTTTGACTTGGACGAGATTACGATGCTCTGCCGGCAACATCAGCTCTATGATGCTCTGATCTACGTCTGGACTCAAGGCATTGGGGACTTTGTGACGCCTCTCATTGACTTGCTTACCCTGATCAAGATGCTGCAAGAAGGCCCGGAGGACGAAGACTGGACAGACAACCCATTCTACGAGTCAGCGGTGAAGATCTTTCCATATCTTGCGTATGCTTTCACTGGACGACGGTATCCCAGTGGAGATATCATCGATGAATCTGATTCTGCCAGGATCAAAGCGGAACTCTACGAATACCTCTTCGCCGGCACACCTACCGCTTGGCCGCATGGCAGCAGGAACGTATTCAGGACCACGTCGAGTGTGCAAGAAGAGCCAGCATTCCCGTACCTTGTCATGCTGTTAGAGTTCGACGCTTCAAGTTTTATGAGCATGCTCAACGAAGCATTCGAAGACTCCTTCCTCAATGAGGTAGAAGAAGAGTCTGGCGTCAACGGCGTTCAGGTGAACGGAACCAGCAGCCGAACGGGACACAAAATGACGAGACAGCATATCATCAGCATTATGCTGGAGGTCATGCATCAGCACGGATTCGACTACGAACAAGTCGTATATCTCGACATGTTCATTGCCCGCAGCAGGCCGAAGTATCCTGGTCAGATTGTACTCTCTGGAGCATTGCTCCACAAGGTACTTCGGCAGCTGTGCCAACCGCCATCGGAAGTCCTTCGAGATGACTGCCAGCTAAGTGTGGAGTATTTGCTCTCTGCTTACCGACCGCCTGATGTATCAGGGCTCGTCCAGGCACTGAAACAGGCTCGCTTCTATCGCGTCTTGAAGTATGTCTACCGCACCGAACGACTGTATACAGAGCTTTTGGAGGTGTATTTTGAAGATCCCGAAGACAAGGATGGCATCTTTGATGCCATTGCATTCTGCCTTCGTTCAAGCACTCCTGCGACGCGAAAGCAAAAACAGGCCGTGAAACGAACCGTTATGAATCACATACAGGAGATCGCGAGCTTCAGCGTCACTGCTACCGCACGAACACTCGCAGTATATTCTCGCGACATCTTGCAGTCAGCTGTCGATGCTCTTCACGACTCATATCGACAGTTTCAGTTCCTGCGATGCCTTCTCGAGCCTTCTCTGGTATCGGAGGATACTGCAACTCCTAGCAGCTCTCCACTGCCCGCCGAAGACCAGGCACAGTTCATCGAACAGTACGTGCAGTTGATGTGCCAACATGACCCGACACACGTTGCCGACTATGTGAACGTCCTGCCATCAAGCAATTTGCGGCTGGACAGAGTGCTGCCAGCGATGGAGGATGCTGGCGTAATCGACGCAGCCGTCGTTCTGCTGGCACGAGATGGATTGGCGAGAGATGCCATGGACCGACTGGTCGAGCATCTGCAAAGTCTTCGGCAGGCGCTGGTTGGTCTCGTCCATGCGGCGTCGGACAGTCCAGACCCGTCAGCGTCACAAGAAGCGGCGGAAGATTTGGTCGAGGATATACAGAAGTATACCAAGGTCGGCATCTGGCTCTGTCAAGGCCAGAGCGGCACCGCGCAGCGTCAGCCTCGGCCCCGAACCAACTTTGCATGGGACGTCAAAGAGGATGATCTCGATATGGACGAATATCTGTGGCTCAATTTACTAGACACTGTCGTTCAAATCACCAAAGATGCTTCCTCGGCCGTGCAGCGCGCAGAGTCGCGGCCAGTGGAAGACGCACATGCACAGGCGAGTTTCGAGTCGGTCGTACTGAGCCTCAGAGGCATCGTGCAGACGGCCTTCACATCGGTCTTGTCCGCGACCGCTCCAGCACCTCAACACGCCTCCCAAACCACGACCAATCACAAGATCCCCAACCAGAATACCACATTCCTCCGCATCCTCCGCGCCTTCCTGACCCGCGCGACTGCCACATACGCGCCTTCGCTCTCCGACCTGCGCGCCGTGCTCGCCGAAATCTTCTCCGCCTACACGTTCGAACAAGGCGTCCTCACCCTCGCGAACGACCTCCTAGGGTCCGACGTCTTCGCCGAGATCGAACAGTGCCATCGGCTGAGGCAGAAGGGGTGGCGGCCTCGGAGTCAGGTGTGTGAAATCTGTAAGCGCAGGGCGTTTGGGCAGGGGGTGGGAGAGAGGGTGTGGGACGAGTTTGTGGTGAAGGAACAGGCGAGGGAGGCTGAGAAGGCGAGGAAGAGGGTCGAGCGGGGTGGTGGGGAGGGTGCGAGGAGGTTGAGTAGGGGGAAGGGGAGGGCGAGCGAGGGTGGGGGTGAGGGCCAGGGTGGGGAGGAGGCGGTCGAGGGGAGGAAGTTGACGCTGGTGGTGTTTGCTTGTCGGCATACGTTCCATCGGGCGTGTTTGGATGCGGGGTATGTGCATGGGAAGGACAAGGTGGCGGAGGGTGGGGGTGGGAGGGCGGGAGGCGGGAGGCAGTATTTGTGTCCGCTGTGTAAAGATGCATAGCGTGTAGAGACATGATGATGATGTGCTTCGAAGTAGGTAATTTAATCTGTGAATCTAGAATTCGACTGTAACTATGCTGGCCGGCAGATGGGACGTCGATGATATCTATCATATCTACCGTACCTTGTGTACATGTATGCCTGATAATATAAGATCAACGTCAGCACTCATCTCTCTCTCTTTCTCCTCGTCATCAAGAAGATCAGGCAGGGTGTCAAGAGGTGATTTAAAGGGTGGTGTGTCAGAATCCTAGAATTAAAGCATTGACGGGCAGTGTATGCCTTGTATTTGGCGATACGAGCAGACGCCTCCATCGCTCATACGGCTCTTCCTAAGCTGTAGAAGGATGTGTGGATCTCATCATGTTGGGTGCGTACATGTATGTAGGTGTTGTTAGGGGGGTTGATGGGGCCGGCGACGTACCTGTTCCGGAGACCTTTTCCGACGACCCCTTGGTGGTGAGGGAGGGGGGGGAGGTGTCATGAGGTCTTTGTCTATGGTGGTCGGTACGGTATCGTGGAGCTCGTGGTGGGGTTGATCATGATGAAGTTGTAGGATGCAAGAAGAATTTCGATGGTCATGGCGATGGCGGATCTAAGCGTGCACCGCCACATCGGGGTCTCTGGTGAAGCCACTTGTTTCCCATTCATCATCCATGCTACGGCTGTAATAATATCATCATTATCGTAAGGATCATTTTCACAGCATCAGTCAGCATGGTATCCGATCCGATTCCTTCCGTTTGAAGATGAGGTTGTGACCAGGATGGACTGACTCTTCTTCACTCGTCAAGGGATAGTATGCGCACAGCCACTCTCTGAGTCTTGGAGTCTTTGAGCCATCCATGTGAGACAGCCGCATCCGAGCCCGAATAAGGCGATCTGGCCTGTTGCGATCGACTCGTGCGAATGTGAGTACATATCTCCATGTCCATCCTGGTCCCCCCACATCTTACCATCATGTCGCGACATCGCTACAGCGCTGACGTCTGGCACGAGATCATAGTACCATGGCAGCAGCGATGAGGAGAACACCCGCGAAAGCCTTCTATCTGGCCTTCTTCGCCCTCTTCTCCGGCGCCTGCCAAGCCGCCTCGTCGACTCGCTCCCATCCAGACGTCTGCGCTGTAGGTATTTGTGCTACACCCGCGCCATCGCGCCCACCACCTCACACTGTCTCGCAGCTCGAGCCCAAGGCCCAAGTCTCCGACGCCTGCGCCTCCTACGCCGACCTCGACCGGTTGAATCACCGGCTGCAACCGTACGTCAAGAATCTGGCCAACAACACCGATTTCTTCTCCTACTACCGCCTCAACCTCTACAACAAAGACTGTCCGTTCTGGCACGACGACGACGGACTGTGTGGCAACATCGCATGTGCCGTGACGACGTTGGAGAACGAGGAGGACATACCGCAGATATGGAGGGCGGAAGAGTTGAGCAAGTTGGAAGGTCCCAAGGCAGAGCATCCAGGCCGGAAACAGCAGCGAGAGCGGCGACGCCCGTTGATGGATCAGCTGGGTCAGGACGTCGGCGAGAGCTGCGTCGTGGAATACGATGACGAATGCGACGATCGGGACTATTGTGTGCCAGAAGACGAGAGCGTAAGCGCCAAGGGAGATTATGTCAGTCTGGCGGAGAATCCCGAACGTTTCACTGGCTATGCCGGCGAGGCCTCGCACCGGATATGGGGTGCAATATACCGGGAGAATTGCTTCTCGAAGCCCAGTGGCAGCTCGCACAGTGCGGCGGTCCCGGGTCTGTCCGCCCCTCATCCCGGCTTCTCGCAGAACCAAGCACAGGCAGCGTTGGACTTTAAGCAGATTGTGAAGGCGCGCGACCGACAGGAAGCGATCAAGTCTGGTGTGCCTGTCGACGAGCTGGAGTTCGAGGATGAGTGTCTGGAGAAGCGAGTGTTTTACCGCGTCATCTCGGGCATGCACGCCTCCATCTCGACACACCTCTGCTATGAGTACCTGAACCAGACGACTGGGGAGTGGTCGCCGAATCTGCAATGTTACAAGGAGCGCCTGCATGAGCACCCGGAGAGGGTCAGCAACCTCTACTTCAACTATGCACTTATGCTCCGCGCCGTCGGCAAGCTGCGTGATTACGTGCAGGACTACACCTTCTGCACTGGCGACCCGATCCAGGACAAGAAGACCAAGGACATGATTCGCAAGCTGTCCTCGGCCATTCCAGACGGACCGCAGATCTTTGACGAGTCCGTGATGTTTCAGGATGGGTCCGTGACGGAGAATGGCATCTCTCTCAAAGAGGACTTCCGGAATCGCTTCAGAAATGTAAGCAGGATCATGGATTGCGTCGGCTGTGATAAGTGTCGTCTCTGGGGGAAGCTGCAGACCAACGGCTTCGGCACTGCATTGAAAGTGCTATTCGAATTCGGCAATGGCCCTGCTGGAGAGGAGAAGCCGCTGCTGAGACGAACCGAGCTGGTGGCTTTGATCAACACCCTGGACAAGATCAGCACCAGTCTGAAAGCTATTGAGCATTTCCGAGGGCTCATCGAGGACGAGACCCTCGACGCGTCTTCCTCTCCTCTTCATCCCGATTCGGCAGAAGCTGGCCCTCCTTTACCCGAACCCAGTGGCCAGACACCCTCGGACGCCGAAGTCGACGACTGGCCCAACGTCAACACCTCGGACCCAGCATCCTGTCAACCGCCCCCCGACGAGACGCTGACGGAGATCTTCTGGACCGAGTACAACAACATGTACCGGGCGATCTCGTTCGTGCTGAAACAATGGTACAACACGCCCAGGACGCTGGCGACGATTGCGTATGGGGAGTTTATGCGCCTGACCGAGTACTGGCTGGGCTTGCGGGTCAGGGAGCGGAATTGGGAGTTTAGGTTCCCCAGGCTCGATGAGCTGTGATTTTGCTGGGTTTGTGATGGGTGTATATGAGGGCATGAACTACATATGGGTGTCGGTGCATAGCGTGGCGTTTGGGTCGGTGAGTCCCGTTTGCGGTACCTGGGGTATGCATGGTTGTTACAGCCCACTACAGCCTTTCTTTGATTTCTTCGAACCAGAGACGCAACATCGGAGATGTTGTGGTAGTGTTGCGTTGACTACACCTACCTGATTGCGGCTTTGGGCGTCTTCAAACATCAGCACTGATGCCAAGATTTACCTCCCGTTAGCGCTGAGTCTTGCCGTCACGCTGCCGACCAATCAACGGTCTTGCTGGTGCTGCGAAGCAACAACAAGTCCACCGATTGAATGATTGACTGATGGGATCACTGACATTAACCTCTGTGGGCAAACCCGACAAGCACAGGAGGTGGCGGGCTACAATAGGATTTAGTTTTGTGTTCTGTAGGGCCGTGACCTGTTGGACCCAAAGTCTGCAACCAAGTCGAGTGACGATAGCCTGCAGGACGAACGTGTCGTCTTGACTGATCGTCACGATGTGGTTGGATAGAAGTAATGAGAGCACGCTCTGCGCGTTGATGAAGGGGATTCTAGCCCGGTCGAGACTGCAAGCAGACTCAGGGCTGCGGTTGTCATGGCTTGAGCGGTCCGCGTGCTGTCTGAGCAGTGGAAAGCGATGCTGCGTCCTCCTGTGTCTATAGTATGTCAATCGAGTCAGAATGGAGCTGGCGCAGGAGATGTATGGTGATAGTGGTCATGAGCCAGCTGTCACTGTCCTCTTCCTGGATCATGACATCCTGCCCGACACACAACAGCTAGCCAAAACAGTACTACAAGTCAGTAGCCTAGGCCGGAACCACCCTCCAGATCCAATCCATCCTATCCACCCTCACAAACCTGAATACAGACACAGCAAAACCCACCCATCACAGCCCACACATCCCAAATGCCACCCTCCCCACCCCCCTAGCAGTACCACCCCCACACCCCCTAAATCCTCACGCCCCTCCTCCCCGCCACAGCCAACGCAACCCACCCCGCAATCAAACTCACACCGCCCACCGGCGTGACGGGCCCCAACACCTTGAACCGCTGCGGATCCAGCACCAGACAGTAGATACTCCCCGAAAACATCGTGATGCCCGCCGCGAAGAAAGATTTCGCCCAGACGTTCTTGGGCGCGGCTTGCTCCGCGACGAGGAGCGCGAGGGAGTGGACGAGCTGGGGGGATGGCGTGGGATTAGCATGGTCAGAGGAGGGGGGTCACGTATCTGCCCTGCACTACCCACCACATCCCCATCTGGGAATTTGGGTCAGATGGTGTGGACGAGAGAGCGTACCTGGTACTGCGCCGCGGTGCCCCAATTCGCGATGCGCTGGGGATCCTGGATGCGGGTCTTGAGGCCGTGGGCGCCGAAAGCGCCGAGCATGACGCTCGAGGCGCCGAGGAGGCAGCCGGTTGTCCACCAGGCGGAGGACATTGTGGCGGATGGGGGAGGAGGTCGAGGACAGTAGTGTGGGACTTGTCGTGGTGTTGTTTTGTTGATGGAGGTGGAGGAGATGAGGTGGTGGGAGGAGGCTCAATGGAGAAGGTGCGAGGGTCGCGCTAAGGGCGAGCTAGTGGGGAGCTTTGCGATGTTACTGTTCAGAGTATGTCTGGTAAGGGATCATTCGTAGTCGTGAGGAAACCTTACGTACTATGATGTTGCATGACAGGCGCGGTGAAAGAGATGTGCAAAAGGCAATGCTCGCGCTTGTGGTATCTACGACTTCCTATTCAGAACAGCTCGCGCCCGCTGCAAATACTCACTTGTAATCCTCTAGACAAATGCAGATGGTTCGTACTAGTACAGTGCGTCCGCTGGTAGAACGACAAGGGCCTCAAAAAGATACTTTTCTGTTTGAGTCGGCGAGAGCTCACTCCAAGCTCTCGATGACCATGGCGCTGGCACCACCACCACCATTGCAAATACCCACACACCCAATCTTTCCCTTCTTCTCCCTCAATACGCCCAAGAGCGTCGTAATGATCCTCGCACCCGAAGCACCTAGAGGATGACCCAGTGCGACCGCACCACCGTGTAGGTTGACCTTGTCCTCCTTGAGACCCAGCAACTTCATGTTGGCCAACGCGACGACCGAGAATGCCTCGTTGATCTCGAACGCGTCAACCTGGTCTTGCGAGATCCCGGCATGTTTCAATGCCTTGGGGATGGCAAGGGCAGGTGCGGTAGTGAATTTGGAAGGGTTCTGGGCGGCGTCACCCCAGCCGAGGATCTTGGCGATGGGTTTCAGGTTGTGGGTCTTGACGTACTCCTGCGATGCCAGGACGACTGCCGCAGCCCCGTCGGACAGAGGTGAGGCGTTGGCTGGCGTGACGGTCCCCCCATTTGGCTTGAAGACGGGCTTGAGGGTCTTGGTCTTGGCTTCGTTGAAGTTCTTCGGCTCATCGTCCTTGTCGACAACTGTGTCCGGCTTCCCTCTGACGCCTGGGATGGTGACTGGTGCAATCTCCTCTCCGAACCATCCTGCCTCCTGTGCAGCCTGGGCCTTCTTGTAGGATCGTATGCAGTACTCGTCTTGCTCTTCCCTGCCAAAGCCGTGGTCGCTCGCACATTCCTCGCCTTGCAGACCCATGTGTTCGTTCTTGTAGGCATCCGTGAGACCATCCTTGAGCACACCATCCACTAGTTTCTGGTCGCCGAACTTGGCACCGGTGCGTAGGTTGGGCAGGTAATGGGGGGTGTTGGACATGCTCTCTGCACCGCCAGCCACGACAACCGAGGCGGTGTTGGTGAGGATCGTCTGAGCGCCAAGCGCGATCGCCTTGACGGAGGATGCGCAGACCTTGTTGACGGTGGTCGCGACGGTCGCCTCTGGGAGCCCGGCGTGGATGGTCGCTTGTCTGGCGGGGTTCTGGCCGAGATTGGCTTGGAGGACATTGCCAAAGTAGACTTCCTCAACCTCGTCAGGCTTGATGCCAGCTCGCTCGACAGCCGCCTTGATTGCGTGGGCGCCCAGCTGGACTGCTGAGAGGGAGCCTAAGCTGCCCTGGAACATGCCCACCGGCGTCCGGGCGGCGGAGAGGATGTACACGGGCTGCGGTGGTGCCATTTTGCTCAGATTGACGGGTGGGATGTTCAAATTGGGTCGTGACAAGCAGCCAGTAGTGCAACGAGATGGTGTTGAATCTCGTACGACTGATTGATAAATTATAAATTACCTGACTGCCCCACTAGGACCATCTCCGTAGCAGGACCCTTGTGGCTGAAACAATGCTAAGGCGATGCGACAAGTAGTGGCGCGCATCGGCAGAATTGATTGACTGACTCGCGACGGACCTTGAAACTTTGATGGAAACGCCATACAATACTGTACTTGTATGCGACAACGACCATCTCGACCCCATCAATACTTAATCCCCCCCACTGCTTGATTCGATTGATCGCCCGACATGGAGGATCTCTACGACGAGTTTGGCAACTACATCGGGGAAGACCAGAGCGAAGCATCCGACGAACAACAACAACCCGCCTACGATGGAGCGCAATATCTGGACGACGATGAAGAGGCCGCCGCCGTTGCGCAGGAAGACATGGACGTCGATGAAGGGCCGTCAAATGCGGTAGTCCTGCATGAAGATAAGCAATATTATCCCACGGCATCACAAGTCTACGGCCCGGATGTAGAGACTTTGATCCAGGAAGAGGATACACAGACGCTGCAACAGCCCATCGTTGCCCCCGTCGAGCATAAAAAGTTCACCGTCGAGGAGGACCATCTGCCGCCGGTGTACTTCGATCGGGGCTTCTTAAGCAGCTTGATGAGCTTTCCGGAGCAAGTCAGGAATATCGCCTTTTGCGGCCACCTACATCATGGAAAGACGAGTCTGATGGACATGCTTGTCGCGCAAACACACGACTTGAGCGCGCATTCAGAGGGCAAGACGGGGAAAGCGTTGGATGCGCAGTTGCGATATACCGACACGCACATCTTGGAGCGAGAACGAGGGTTGTCGGTGAAAGCCAGCCCCATGAGCTTGGTGCTGCAAGGGACAAATGGCAAGAGTCATCTATTGAATATCATTGACACGCCGGGTCACGTCAACTTTGCGGACGAGGTGGCCGCGTCGATGCGATTGGTGGACGGTGTGGTGCTGGTGGTGGATATCGTCGAGGGCGTGCAGACCCAGACGGAACTTGCCATCAAGCATGCTGTCCTTGCCGGCTCACCCCTGGTCCTGCTCATCAACAAGATGGACAGATTAATATTGGAGCTGAAGCTGCCGCCTACTGACGCGTACTTCAAGCTCAAGCATGTGGTCGAGGAAGTCAACACTTACATCGAGAACACAATTCCTGGGCGAGGCGAGGCATTTCGTGTCTCACCGGAGAAGGGCAACGTTGCATTTGCTTGCAGCAGCATGAGCTGGTGCTTCACCCTTCCAAGCTTCGCCAAGATGTATGCCGAGTCATATCCCAAAGCACAGTTCGAGACGACCGAGTTCAGCAGACGATTATGGGGCGATATCTTCTTCAACCCGCGATCACGGAAATTCACGCGGAAAGCTGTGGAGGAGAAAGCGAAGAGGAGCTTTGTTCATTTCGTATTGGAACCTATCTACAAACTATACTCGCACACCATCAGCGAAAGTCCCGATGATCTGAAGAAGACGCTGGCAGAGCTGGGCATTTCGCTTAAACCGTCACAGCTCAAGGCGAACGCGAAAGACTTGCTAAGGATGGTTTGCGAGCAATTCTTTGGCCCCGCCACTGGTTTGGTGGATATGGTTGTGCAACACATTCCCTCGCCCAAGGAAGGTGCGAAACGGATGCTGGACAACTTTTACACTGGACCTCAGGATACCAAGACTGCGCAAGCGATGCTTGAGTGCGACGCGGATGGACCGCTTGTGGTGCACATCACCAAGCTGTTCAATACAGCCGATGCACAAGGCTTCCATGCATATGGGCGGGTGCTCTCTGGTACTGCAAAGGTTGGTGATAAAGTGAGGGTGCTGGGTGAGAACTACAGTATCGATGACGAAGAGGATATGGTGAATGCGACAGTCGAGAATGTCTGGATCGCTGAAAGCAGATATAATGTTCCAACTTCTGGGGCGCCAGCAGGCAATCTAGTGCTACTTGGTGGCGTGGACAACAGTATAGTCAAATCTGCCACAATTGTCGCACCGAAGCTCCCAGATGACGAAGATGCATACATTTTCAAGCCAGTCAGCCACTTCTTCGAAAGCGTCTTCAAAGTGGCCGTGGAACCCATCAACCCCTCCGAGCTGCCGAAAATGCTCGACGGTCTACGGAAGATCAACAAGTCCTACCCACTCATCACAACCAAAGTCGAAGAGTCCGGCGAGCACGTCGTCCTAGGCACCGGAGAACTCTACATGGACTGCGTCCTCCACGATCTCCGACGTCTCTACGCTCAAATGGAAATCAAAGTCTCCGACCCCGTGACGCGCTTCGCAGAAACCTGCATCGACCAATCCGCCATCAAATGCTACGCACTGACCCCGAACAAGAAAAACAAACTCACCTTCGTCGCCGAGCCCCTCGACGACGGCATAGCCGAGGACATCGAATCCGGCGCCGTCTCCATCCGCGACCCCATCCGCAAAGTCGGCAAATTCTTCGAAGACAAACACGGCTACGACCTCCTCGCCTCCCGCAACATCTGGGCGTTCGGCCCGGACGACATGGGCCCCAACATCCTCCAGAACGACACCCTCCCCTCGGACGTCGACCAGAAAATCCTCCGTTCCGTCCGCGACACCATCAAACAAGGTTTCGCCTGGGCCACGCGCGAAGGACCCCTCTGCGAAGAACCGATCCGCAACACCAAATTCAAACTCACCGACGTCTCCCTCGCCCCCGACGCCATCGCGCGCGGCGGCGGCCAAATCATCCCGACGGCGCGCCGCGCCTGCTACAGCTCCTTCCTGATGGCCTCCCCGCGCCTCATGGAGCCGACCTACCGCTGCGACATGCTCGGCCCCGCCAACGCCGTCTCCGCCCTCTACACGGTCCTCGCCCGGCGACGCGGGCACGTGCTCTCCGACGCCCCCGTGCCCGGCACCCCGCTCTACAGCGTCCGGGGCCTGATCCCCGTCATCGACTCCTTCGGCTTCGAGACGGACTTGCGCATCCACACGCAGGGCCAGGCGACCGTGAGTCTGGTGTTTGAGCGCTGGAGCGTCGTGCCGGGCGATCCGTTGGACAAGGGGGTGAAGGTGCGGGCGTTGGAGCCCGCGAGCGCGCAGGCGACGGCGAGGGACTTTGTGTTGAAGACGCGGCGGCGCAAGGGGTTGAGTGAGGATGTTGGGGTGGGGAAGTTTTTGGAGGGTGAGTTGTTGAGGCAGTTGAGGGAGAGTGGGATGTTGGACGCTTGATTCTCATCTCAATGAAGGGGCTGGTTTGTACGATATGCATGAGGTTGGTGATCGCGGTACGCAGCGTAGTAGAAGTGAGACCAAGCGCTGTGTGAATGTGGGTACAGCATAGAATACACTGCTTGCTCATCTCCATCCCGGGCCGGAAAAATGCCGCGCTTTGCACCCCTCATGAACGCCATATATACACGATGCCACTGTGTTATGAGTCTTAAACCTCCCCTACCGATCCACCTCGCCAAACACCAAATCCATGGTTCCAATGATCGCCACCGCGTCCGCCAACAAGTGACCTCTCGAGATCTGATCGAAGCAGCTCAAGTGCGCGAACCCAGGCGCCCGGATCTTACATCTGTACGGCCGCTCTGAACCGTCCGAGACGACGAAAACACCCATCTCGCCCTTTGGCGCCTCGATCGCCGTGTACGTTTCTCCCGGAGGAACAGTGTAGCCTTTGCTGAACAGCAAGAAATGGTGGATCAACGCCTCCATGTTCTCTTTCATCGCTGCGCGTGGCGGTGGCGCAATCTTGTAGTCTTCCACCTTGACTGGTCCTGGCGTGATCTTGTTGAGACATTGGTGGATGATGCGGAGGGACTGTCGGAATTCCTCCATCCGGCAGAGGTAGCGATCATAGCAGTCTCCGTTTACGCCGACTGGCACGTCGAATTCCACCTGGTCGTAGGCGTCGTAGGGTTGCGATTTGCGCACGTCCCAGGGCACGCCGGAGCCGCGCAGCATGACGCCGGAGAAGGAATAATTGAGGGCATCGGCGGCGGAGACGACGCCGATGCCTTTGGTGCGGCCAATCCAGATCCGGTTGTCGGTGAGCAGTTCTTCGGTCTCGTCAATGCGGTCGCCGAATTGCGTGGCCCATTGATAGATATCGTCGAGGAGGCCAAGTGGAAGATCTTGGGAGACGCCGCCGGGTCGGATGTAGGCGGCGTGCAGGCGGGCGCCGGAGACGCGCTCGTAGAATTCCTTGTGTATTGTTAGTATGATGTGGCTATGTTTCTAGTGGATGGGTACCGACCATCAGCTTCTCACGCTCCTCGAAACCCCACAGGAAAGGTGTGAGGGCTCCCACATCCATAGCGTGCGAAAGCACAGACATGAGATGGTTCAGAATGCGAGTGATCTCTCCAAACATGGTCCGGATCCACTTCGCTCGCTCCGGCACCTCAATGTTCAACAGCTTCTCCACCGCCAGACTGAAGACCTGCTCGTTGGTCATCATGCTCACGTAGTCCAAGCGATCGAAATACGGCAGAGCCTGCAGATACGTCTTGTACTCGATCAACTTCTCCGTGCCGCGATGCAGCAGTCCGACATGCGGATCGGCGCGCACAATCTCCTCTCCGTTCAGCTCGAGAATCAACCTCAACACCCCGTGGGCGGCGGGATGCTGAGGCCCAAAGTTGACGGTGTAGTGTCGGATCTTGCGCTGTTCGGGGTTGTTGGCGTGGTCGTCGACGGTGTTGATGTTCTGGTTGGTGTTGAGCGGGGCGCCGAAGTTGGGGTCGACGGGCACGAGGCGGGTGGCGTTGGGATTCGAGACGGGCTCGGCCATGCGTCGTGACGGAGTGGTGGACAGACATCGGAGGGCGGAGGTGGAGGGCGTGGCGAGGGCGCGGTGGTGGCGGAGGGCTTGTCGGGCGCCGTGCGAGACCAGACGGGTAAGGGGGGCTGCCATCGTCGCTGGGCCGGTGGGAGGGCAGCGCGGCGGCGGCGGTGGTGGTGGTGGTGGGTAGGAGAGAGGAGAGAAGATGGTCGAACTCCTACTTTCGCCTCTCAATGCTGGACTTGTGAGGTCGACGATGTAATTGAGCTTCCTGAGTAAAGGGAGCTGCCGATTGGCCAATTCCGCACACATGGCGTCGGAGCTTCGGGACGCGCTGCCGAGGGCTCAAATCAAATGTTGATCGACCTCGTGAAACTTTTCTATTCAATGCGACATGAAATGACCACTCAATAACTCACCCCCCCCCACCATGC
>WBMN01000078.1:0-15624 GCA_010367425.1 Teratosphaeria destructans | reverse complement strand
CCTTAGTCTTATATATACTAGCTCTAGCGTCCTTATAAATACTATAGATACTATACGATATTAACTTAGTATACTTAGTAAGTAGTATTATAGTAGTAGCCTTAAGTATAATAACTACCTTTTAGTAGTAGAGCTATACTATATAATACTACTAATATAGCTAGAGCTAGTAGTAGTATAGCTATATAGAGCTATAGTAGTCTCTACTATTCTATAAGCTACTAGCTATTATAAAGATAATAGTAGTATAGTTATTACTAGATATATTATTAATAGTAAAGGCGAAGGTTTAATAGTCTTAATATATAGCGACTATAATTCTACTCTCTAGTAAGATTAAGCAAACGTCTATAAATAACGCTAACTATACTAGTTTAAAGTAATTAAGCGACGACTATAATTAAGACTAAATTACGCTACTATAATTATACTAGCTACTAAATAATATTTATAATCGCGCTAGTAGCTTAATCGTACTACTATAATTATAACTATAATTATATAACTAAAAAGGCTCTTAGTAAGCGTATAGGCTCTCTCTAGTAATATAGCCTTAACTACTTAATATACTTACTAAAGTAATTAACCTTATAATAGATAGTACTTTATCTAGTCTATCTTCTATAAACCTCTTAAGCTAGTACTTTTAGCTAGTAGTTATTAGCTACTCTTACTTATAAAAGAAGCTAAGCTATTCCTTATTATTAGTTAGAGTAGTAATCTATTATAACTATATAATTATAAATATAGCTATAGTAATATTAGGAAAGCCTTATTAGGTTAAATATATCTATAGCGTAGGTCTCTATCTTCCTATAATTGTTATTATAAGATACTATACTACTATAGCTATAATATTAAGTACTTTGAAGCTATTTATCTAGATTATATTATAGAAGACAGATAAGTAGGTAGAAGTATATATTATCTTATAGGTAATAGCGCTACTTAATAGAAAGCTAAAAGTTATATTAAAGCTTATATAATATAGTAGCGCTAGTACGTAGCTTATAATTAGAGATAAGAGTACGTAGCTTATATATATACGTAGCGTATCTAGTAAGTAGCTTACTTAGCGCGTAGCTTACTTAACTTAGCGCGTAGCTTACTTAGCGCGTAGCTTACCTAGCGCGTAGCTTATCTAGTATATAGCTTATCTAGCGTATAGCTTACCTAGTACGTAGCTTACCTAGCGCGTAGCTTACTTAGTATATAGCTTACTTAGCGCGTAGCTTACCTAGCGCGTAGCTTACTTAGTATATAGCTTACCTAGCGTATAGCTTACTTAGCGCGTAGCTTACCTAGTATATAGCTTATCTAGTACGTAGCTTATCTAGTATATAGCTTACCTAGCGCGTAGCTTACTTAGCGCGTAGCTTACCTAGCGCGTAGCTTACCTAGCTTATAGAGAGCTCTATAGAATCTAATATATATAACTTTGCTTTTATAGAAGCCTTTAATATAGGTATCTTTCTAGACTACCTTATCTACTAGGCTTAGTATTACCTACCTAGCTAGCTAGCCTTATATACGCTATTAAGATTCGCGCCTCTCTAAATAAGCGATATAACTATCTAGCTAGCTAGCGGAAAAAACGCGGAGTAGAGTAGTAATTAAGGTAGAGAGTTATAAGTAGAGTAGTAAAGCTAGTAATCTAAGTAATAGGCTAGTAGTTATATATAAGGTAGGAGTAAGGAAGCTACTAGTAGCTATCTAGAGATCTACTACTATAGTAAAGATAATTATAGTAGGTAGATAACTAGCTATAGCGAAGAAGAAGAATAACGCTAGGTAGTAGAACCTTATAGAAGCGAGCTTAATATTATATTATTACTTAAACGTCTTTAGTATAAATAGTAAGTAGTAGCTTTGTTAGATATAGATATATATATATAGCTATAGCAGTTCGTTACTTTATAGCGTATATATATCTTTTAGCGCCTTTAAATTATCTTCTACCTTCTCTAGGTTAAAGCTATCGAGCCTATAGTATTAATAAGAGCTAGTCTTAATACTTAGGTATATAGCGCTAGTATACTATAATTAGCCTTTAACTAGGATTGTCTACTACCTAAGTCTCGACCTAGATAGTAAAGGTAGAGGCATCTAGAGCCTAGGTCGAGACAATCTTATTAAAGCCCTCCCTAATAATTAAGCCTCTATTAAGCTCTAGCTAAGATAGCCTATAGTCCTTAATATACTTATAGGGAAGTTAATAGTACTTATAGGCTATTTATAAATATAGAAAGTACCTAGCGTTAGCTAGCTACTATTCTATTAGATATTAAGTAGGCGATCCTAATAAGACCTTTACTATCTAGCTACTATATATATATAAGCCTTATCTTACTCTCCTACTAGGCTTTTAACTACGATATCTAAATAGACCTACTCTATCGACCTCGTTCCTTATATATATAGACTATACTATAAATACGCCTTGCCTAGAGGATTAAGATTATATAGCTATACTAATATATAAGTAATCTAGGTACGTACGTTCTATACGAACTTCTGCTCCCTCTAATCCTATAGCGCTATAATAAATTAGGATAGTATAGTAGATAGGATGTTATCCTACGTATAATAATTTGTAGCTTCTTCTACTTATTATAATGTCGACTCTATAGCTAGGATATTAGTACCTCGACGCTAAATCTCTATCTTAGTTATACGATATCTATACTAACGTATTCGATTAGCTTACTCTTACCTAAGATAAGCTAGCTTAGGACAGCCTTATTATTAGGCTATATAGTAAGAAAATAGCTACTAATATTAGCGTTTAGGTATTCTTCCGCACGCTCGACCTTCTTAATTAAGTTTATTTGCGTAGCTTTATCCTCTTGTCGCTACTCTTCCTAAACGCGAGTCGAACCTACGCTACTAGTAAGAATAGTCCTAAGAGAGGTAGGAAGCTATCTTAGTTAGTATTACTATAGAAGGAGTCTATAAGTATAGTAGAGCTACTCGAAGATTACGCTAATAAGTTCGTTAAATTAGAGGAGGTAAGAGAAGCGCTATAGGCTTCGACGTTAGTAAGCGAAGTAGAAGTTATATAAGACTTTAGATAGGGTTGTCTACTAGACTTCGCTCTTATATTTAATGCTATCCTACCGTAGTTTTAGACGTACTACTATACGTCTAATTAATACGAGCCTTAGGAAAGTCTAGGCCCTATATATCTCTATTCCCTATCTATACTAGACTTAGCTCGAGCTTCCTATCTAGCTACTTAATATACTAGTTAACTAGGCCTAGGGTATCCTATATCTCTTTCAAACTATTCTTAATCTCTCGTATTACCTTCTACGGCCCCTCCTTATCTATCTACGACTTTATATTCTAAATCTAGGCTACTATCTCTTCGATATAGGGATCTAGAGTATTAATACTATAGTTATATTCTATAACTTGTTAGTTAAGGCTACGGAGCGTAGCTTCTAGGCGGAATATAGTAGACTATAGGCTACTTAGATAGTAGAGAGTAAAGGCTATACTACTAAGTAAGGTAATAAGAGTAGTAAGAATAATTATAAGGTAGACTATTACGTCGTCTATAGCTATATCTATATAAGGGTATGTTAGTCTTAGATTATAATATGAAAATCTATAAAGAATTAAAATGCCTATTAATATAGCTACTAGGTAAGTATATTATAAGTAATATTATTATTTATACGTAAAGTAATACTTTTAATACGTAAGATAGGAGGCTATCTCTTAACAATAAGTCCTACTTATCTTAATAATCCTTTTAGCTTTACTATAGTAGTACGCTATGTCTATTATCCTACCTCTATCGCTACCTATCGATAAAGACCTAGACTATATTATATCTCTACTAAGCCTATCCGCTCGCTCTTATATAATCTCTAGGATATATAATTATAACTACGCCTATAGTACGTCTACTCCTATCCTGCGTTTAGTACTCTCTAAAGTAGGTGTCGATAAGTAGATAGGACTCGCTATCGAGTAGGTCTATTAGTATTAGGGTAATCCTTCGCTAGTTAGGCTTATAATCGGGATTGTCGGACTCGAAGTAGCAAATAAGCTCGTCTATAGAAGCTTCGATATAATAGAAGATCTTAGCTATCTACGTTTCTTAAGAAAAAATAGTAAGAATAGTACTATATATATATAGAAATCTAATAGATCTTTACCTCTTCGATCTCGCACTTAATCTACTAGAGATCGTATATACTAAGCCCTACCTATAGCCTCTACCCTATAGCGCTACTACTATTCCTCCTATTTATAATAATACTAAGGTCGATTAATAGTAGTTAGCAATTAAATTCCTTCTCTTCTTAATTATAAGTAAAAGATTTATATTATTATCTCTACGTACTTTTAGTAATATATCCCCTACTTAAATATTATAAAAGGAGGCATACCTAGCTAGCTAGCCGCCTATAACATTAACGCCTTACTATATAGTAACGTATATATAGAAATTTGTATTATCTATTATTATATACGCGATAGCTATAGTAGCCTCCTAATCTAGGTAGATAAAGCTACTAGATCCTATTTTTAGCGGAGCGCTATAAGCTTCTAGACGTTACTAGACTCCTACTTAGTAGTATTAGTATTTGTAACTTACTTAACGTAACTAATATTATAGCGACTTACTTAGAGCCTAGGAATACTATAATATAAAGGCGTACCTAGCTAACTAACTACCTACGATATTAACGCCTTATAGTATAGTAATACGTATATATATTATCTATTAATTGCGCGATAGCTATAGTAGTCTCCTTATTTAGCTAGATAAGGCTACTACATTATATTTTTAGTAGAGGGCAGTATATTTCTAGATCTTATTAAACTCCCGCCTAGTAGTATTATTATTTACGACCCGCTTAACGTAATTATATATTATAGCAACCTATCTATAGCCTACGGACGCTATACTACGTATTATAGAGCTACCCTATAGGCTCTAGGGCATAGTATATAATACGCTTATAACTACGCGCTCGCTTAAATTATAAGCTAACTACTATAGGAATTCTTTAGCCTTAGTATTAAGGACCTCTTAGTAAAGAAAGTGCTAATATAGACTAAAGAAGAAGATAACGTCCTCTAAACTTTTATCTATAGCAAGTATAATAGGCTGTTAGTAGAGCGATTTTACTATTACGTAATACCTCGCGGCTAACTACTCCTCTTATATACCTATAGATTCGACAGATTTAGTAACCTCTATATCCCTAAAGCTCGGGAGTTAGTAGAGTATATACTATTATATATCTTACGTTAAGTAGCTATCTAGATATAAGAGAAAGCTCGTTTAAGTAAGCGGCCTAAGTAGTTTACTAATAAGTACCTTAAAGCTCGAATTTTAGGGGAGGTAATAGACAAGGCATTAAAGGAAATAGGCGAGGACTCCGAAGGCGAGGATTTTCTAAGCTTAGACTATAATTAAGGTCCGTAGTATATTTATAAGCGAAGACGACTATATAATTAGAGTATAGTAGCTCTAGCCTATTACTATATCTACCTAGTAGTAGCGGAGGCTAAAAGTAATAATAACTAAGGAATATAAACATCTTTAAAAGATAGGAGTAGTAGGCTATAGGTTTAATAGTTCGAAGTGTAGGCTAAGCTAAGCTCTAATCCGCTAGAGATAGTAGTATTAGAAGTAATTATCTTACAAGCTATTATAACGAAGACTACGAATATTCTATATATAAAGGATTAATAAGCTAGGAATAGAAGAGGGTATAGTAAAGAAGGCTTTCGATTTACTTATAGGAGCTAGTATATCTCGAGCGCTATTAGCCTCCGCTAAGAAATTCTAAGCTATTTATAAGTAGACTTTCCGCTAAGATACGACACGCAATTTAACTAGCCTTATTAATAATTTATCGGATACTATTAACTAGATCTCTATAAAGATAGCCTCTAGCGCTATAAGATTAGTACGAGTTAGATTAGCTATATAGTCCTTTAGGGCGTAGGCTATATTAACCTAGACGCGAGTTATCTAATTATACCTTCGAGAGCGAACTAGAACGCCTACGAAGCGAGCTAGCCCCTACCTAGTTACTACTACCTAAATAGGACAACTCTTCCTCCTAACCTTCGAATACTAATATAGAGAATTGTAACTACTAAGAATTTTTATTCTAGCTACTATCCGCTAGCTAGTCTAATATAAGTAAAGCTATATAACAAAACAATTTATATAAGCCTAGAGTCGCGAGAATACTATTATTAAAGAGGATAGAGGCGATAGAGGATCTAAGGAAGAATAAGAAGATCCGCGAGAACTATATATAAGAGTGTTATAATAAGATTAAGAAATTAAAAGTTAGTTATTACGTCCTAACTACTAGTAACGAAAACTTAAGTCTCGAGGTCGAGCGTTTAACTATAAGAAAGTAGGAATCGGAGAAAGGTATTAGTATTCTCGAAGGTTACGTAAAGAGTTATTATAATAAGATTACGAAATTAAAAGCTAAATAGAAGGATCTAACTACTAGTAATAAAGCTTAACTCTCGAAGTAAAGAGGTTAAATATAGAAAAGTAGATATTAGTTAGATAGAACGATAAGCTTATTAAGTATAATTATCGACTAAAGCGCGAGGCCTTAAGGTCTTATATCGAGAGCGCAGTCTAGAGTATAGATATAAGTTAGCGCTATTATAACTTAGTCGATAAGCGTATCTAAGGCGGCCTATTTATAGAGGGTATAAGTAGTACTCTAATTATAATCTTCTCCTTCTACTCCTAAATACTCGCTATTACTCTATTAATCTTAGATATACTACCTATATCTCTACTTACGCTTCTTCTACTTAGGGCTATCTAGAGTTAGTATTTTATTAGCCCGTTATATAGCTACTACTAGATAGCTATATTTCGATAAAGTATAAGACTAGGTCTAATCGAGCAAATTATAGAGTACGACGCTACGTAATAGATTCGCCTAGTAACTAGCCTAGCCTTAGAATAGTAGGCGTCCCTACTCGATAGGACAAGCTAAGCTTCTAGATTAATTATATAACTAAGGATAGAGTTAATAGCGTATAGTATCTTAGAGGTATATTAGATAGCTAGAGCTACACCTCCTACTATAGCTAGATAGTTAGAGCTCTAATAGCGATTAAGTAATAACTAGACTTCTTTATTATTACTACGCTATCTAGCTCTAAGTCTTAAGCTCGACCTTATAATCTAGGAGCGAGGAAGGATATTCCGCTATTATAAGGCTATTCGCGTAGCATATAATATTCTTATAGGATATATACTAAGTCTAGCTAACTAAGATATAGCTAGGAGTATAAGATCGATATTAGAAGGGACTATAAACTTAGTCCTATTATTTAGCGTAAGAGATAGGTATTTGCTATAACTTATATCGCTCCTCTCGCCTACTATATATACTAAGTAGTATAGATAGGAGTAGTAGCTTATATAGTAGCGCCCTTAAGCTTCGCTAATACTCGTATAATCGAGAGTAGGGTCGACTATACTAGCTTATAGCTATCTCGGACTTATGCCTAAAAGTATACTACTAGCCGCTAGGGCTTGTTTATAGAATCTAGTCTAGCGGAGCTAATATATTACTATATAGAGTAATTAAGGTTTACTATCTACTACGCCGCATATTTAAAGGTCCAAATTATACTATTAACGCTAACGCTAGTATCCTTAACTCTATTAACGAACAAATATAGTTAGCTATATTAATAGCTAATAACATTATATAAATACTTACTTGCGCTCTACTTTAGTTAGGACTTCTTTCTTACTCTTATCCTTATAGTCTTAATCTACGCTCGCCTTCCTCCTTTTCTTTTCTATAAAGTCTTCGCCCTAGTAAGGTAGGGTATAGAATCGACAAGGAAGTATAGGATAACCCTAGCTAATAAAATAGCTAGGATCCTACAGAGAAGATATTTAAACTCTAAACTCTACCTACGCTATATCTTCTATTACTATAAGCACCTCTCCTTACTCTAATCGCTCTAAAAATTGACTAGATATTAGTCTGTACCTTTATAATATACTTACGTAAGTTTTATAAAGTTTAATAGGCTTTTACTACTTAGCGTATATATAGGGCTTTAATATAGGCAAAAGTTAGGGGATCCTATATAAGTTAAGCTACCCTACGTTATACTCTAGGGTCTAGCGCCCTTACTAAGCTTACTTCTTATAGAGGCGTAGTAGGGATACTAATATAAGTCCCGTCCTTTAATAATACTCTTTAGCTACTATACCCTAAGCTAGATTAGATATAGCGCGATAGTAGAGATCCTTACTATAGACTATATTAAGTACGATTCGTCGATCTCGCTACCTCTATAACTAAGCTACACGACTCTATAAGTAGCTTAGGTAGACCCTAGTCTAATAACGCACCTATATACTTAATTAAGCTAACGCTACAAGTATCGATATAATCTCTATAATAGCTATCTATAGGACTTTAACCTCGCTACTATAACTTATATTAATATTAATAAAATCTGCTCCTTCTATACTATTAACGCCTCTAGCTCGGCCTTTCCCTCTACTAACGCTAGCCTAAAACTTATTTCTTAGCTACTAAGGAGAAAGCCTAATTATTTATATAGCTACTATACTCCTATTATTTCTCTTACTAGTACGGATCTAGCTTACTACCTAAAGGCCTCGACTATAGCCGACCTAAAGTCTATCGATAGCGAGAAGAAGCGTAAGTTTACTTCGCTATCCTAGGTATAGTTACGCCTTATATAACGTATACTACTTAAATAATACCTAAACTCCTTCTAGTATTTATAAATGCTATAGTTCTACTATTACTAGGCGGGCGCTCTTCTACCTACGCCTACTACCCTTCGAAGGATCGTCCTTATTATACGACTCGTAGTATACTAATATACGATACTAAGGTATTCTACGCGCCTTAGCCTTTACCTAGAGTCGATTATAGCCGCTCTATAAGATCTAGCTTCCGCTCGATATTAGTAGTCGCCTTTTAGTTTTATAGGCATTCTACTATAGGTCTAATAGATACTTCGAGTAAGTATAAGTTACTATTCTTATAAGAGACTAAGATTAGGAGCGATCGTAATAGTATCCTAGTAGCAAATATTAATATAGCAGATAGCTATACTAAAATCGACTAGATACTAGAGATACTAGGGTAGTAAGATAGTAATTAATACTTATAGCTAAGCTATAGGTAATTGTGTAGTAGTATTTATAAATTGCTATAGTCTTATTAAAACTAGAAAGAGAGGGATAATTATAGAGCGAGGCGTCTCTAGGGACTAAGTATACGTAAGTATAGCGTACTAGATATATTACTTAGGAACTACTATCTTATAGTACTATTAATTATATAGGATATAATATTACGTTTAGTAATATATACCTATACTATAGACTATACTTCGCTAAGATATACTACTTTAAGTCTTTACTAGGTTAGGTAGATATAAAGATACTTAAGATACTATTATACTTATTAGATTAGCACTTAATAGAACTCTTCTAGCCTCGCTAGGAGTAACTACTAAGTACTTATACTTTTAGGATAGTAACGCTATATTATTATAATTAGATAACTAATAAAGTCGGCGGTAAGGTAAGTCTATAGCTCGGCCTAGTTATAGCGAGTATCCTAGCGTTCCTAGTATTGGCAAAGTAAAGTTATAGGTAGAAGTCTACTTAGCGAGCTTATTAATCTAGTTAAGTAGGCGAGACCTCGGGCAATTAACTACTTAATATATAAGCATCCTATAGCTATTAAAAATTGCTATTAAGGTACCTCTACTAGGCGCCTAGCAGACTAATAACTAGCCTAATAGAATCGAAAAGACCTCGTAGCCTAAGTCCTCCTCTTCGAATATCTAATAAGGAGCCTATTACTTATAGACGATTACTAAAGTCCTTACCTCGATAGAATACTATAAGAAGAAGACTATACTAGATGTCTAAGACTATAAGCCTTAATATAAGAAGTTCTAGAGTCGACCTAGGTGTCCTTACATAGGTAATTATAATTAAAGACTTAACAAGGGTCCTACTCTTATAAGACGCTATTTAGTATATATATCTAGACTAAAGATATATCGTTATAGGTATAGAATTAGTCCCGCTCCTTTCTTCCCTAGCTAGCATAGCTAGTATCGAAAGAAGTTAATAATTTAATTAATTATATATAGATATTATATATCCGACGTTTAGTACCTAGTTATTTATACTATATTACCTATACGCTCTACTACTACCTAACGACGTTCGAGAAGATACGATAAGACGTAGAGAATAAGGATAAGTATATAGACACGACGTAAGATATAAGTATATAAGTATTTACGTAGCTCTAGCCGCCTAACTAGTTATAGCGTAAGGAGTTAGAGGTATTAAAAGGAAGCTACGAAATAGTATGTATTAAGACTACCTAACTAGCTAGCTAATCGTATATAAAGTTATAATAGAATCTAATTAGATTGTACGTAAATCCTTCCTTAGGTCTAGTTAAAAGAAGGAAGTAATAAGTAATAGTAATATTACTATAAAGTAAGAAGTACTAGGCTAGTATAATACCTATTCGACCTTCGCTACTTATCCTTCTTTATTCTAAGTCGATCTAGGTTAGAATATATATATACGTCTTAAGATACGCTTTATATACTTATATAGAGCTTTTACGCTATTAATACGCCTATAGAAATATAAGAATATACGTAGAATATATAGCTTTATAAGCGTATTCGATAACTATTATCTTCGCGTATAGCGTATATAATACTATCCGAAGCTTATATTTATTATAATAAGGAAAGCGCGTATTATATATATTAAGGGCCTACAAGCTAGGTAAAGATAGCGTTGCGAAACTACTTATACGTATGTCTATACGCTATACCCTAAAGGTCTTACGCTACTAAAGTTAACTCGCCTATATAGATAAGGAATAGCTTACCTTAATACGTACGTATTCTAGGAATTATAATATATACTATCTAAGCTAATCGAGATAATTAGTAATTTACCTATCTTCGATCTCCTACTACCTTACTAGACTTGTAGCTATTATAAGTTCTCTTCTATAGATCTATAATAGACTATTAATATACTTAATACTATTTAGATCTATACTTCTTCGTAGTATACGACTACGCCTATAGGAGGCATAGTAGTAATTAACTCTTACGTACTACCTATTAGCTAAGGTTGTTAATAACCTCGTTAGTAACGAAGCTTATTTTACCTACTTAGGGTAGCTACTTACTAGTATCCTTACTATACTAGGAATAAGACTGCCTAACTAGTAGCCTAGCCTTAATAAGATCTACTATACGTTAGTTAAGCTATAGACACCTATAGCAAAATTAGTAGCTAGATACTAGTAATAATCTAAGTAGTTAATTACGACGTCTATAAGGTAGGATTATCGACCTTAGCTAGTAAGATCTAAAACGCCTATTATAGTTGTCCGTTAGTAGGTAGTAGTAGCTCCTCTTACTATACTTTATGTTTAAATAGCGCGAGAGTATACTAAAGCTCGCTATTACTCTACCTATCTTATTACTTATACTAGAAGAACTTAGAACAGAGGCTAGTTATTAAGCTTATACAAATTAATTGCTAGTATAGACTATCGAGATTACTATATTATACCTTAATCTAGACTAGCTAGCTAGCTTTAGAAACGGTTAGCCTTCTATAGTTCGAAATACTAGTAAAAGATTCTTTAACGCTACTATAAGTACTATAGAATTACTCGGACTATAGGATATAGTAGTACGCTAGTATATCCGAATTCGAAAACCTATAAGTCGCCTATAGTAGTATTCTCGCTAAGAAGCGACAAGGTTTGCTAGCTTACCTAGACGCGAGACTAGGCTTATAGAAGCTCCTATAGTAGGCTGCGGTATTAGTAACCTATAGGTAAAGGATAGCCTTTCTATCTTAGATTATCGAAAGGTTAGACCTTATTACTCTAACGTAGTCTTATATAGCTACTAGCAATTTAGAGTGCTCGGATATTACTACTACGAATAGTAGTCGTACTATTACTAGCCTAGATCCTTTTATTAGATCTCTATTACTAAGAATAACTATTAGAAGGCTAGTAGTAGGCGTGCGTTTAAGGGAAGAGTTAACTAACTAATCTAAGTTACGCCGCGCTAGAAGTATATATATTATAAGGCTTATTAATAATCGGATAGAAAAGATTACGAATATAGTAAGAGAAGTATACTACTAGCTACTCTCGTACTAGGCTACGTTACTTATTAATAATCCGCTAGTAGTCTGTTATTAATCTAGCTTACTCTTACTCGACCTTAACGCGTTCTTAAGTAGCTAAACGCCTTAATTAGCTATTCCTAGGGTAAGTATTAATCTACGAGAGCTTTAAGAACGAAGTAGGATCTGTTACTAAGCTTAGAAGTAATTATAGAAGGACTAAGCCTATCTTCGAATCCTTTTATATTATAATCTAAGAATAGAGGTAGAGATATTTAGGCGAACTTTTAATATATATCTGCTAAAACTTACTAAGTATCTTTTAAGGTACGCTTACTAGCTTTATTAGTAGTTATACTATCCGTAGCTACCTAATATATTACTATAGCTCGCTTTAAATAGCAGCTATACTATTGACTCGCTAATATAGTGTTCTCTTTATTACCTATTCTATCTTCTAGATCGCTCTCCTTATTTCTAGCCTCAAATTATGCTAGCTCGTCCTTCTCCCTTAAGTATACCTAGATCTTCTCGACCTCGAATATGCCCTACTAATACTACTACCTTTTAAGGTTACTAGTAGTTATTAAGTTTAGAGTACGATAGAGGATTTCTTTAACTAACTTTTATCGAGAAAGGTAAGAAAGACGCTTTTATATCTATAATAGTACTAGTAATATAGCTATCTAGGCGCCTTCGGCGTCAATAAGTTCTAAATCTTATCTCTATTTCTAGGTAATAGTAAAGACCCTATATTATATACTAGTTTACGCTATATAGTAGAGTAGCTAGTCTGTCCGCTATATTAGCGAAATCCGTAGTATAAATTAATAGGTTGTGCTTCGGATATAACTACTTACTAGCGTACCTAGTATAGGCCTCTTTAAACTCGGTTAGAGGCGCTATAGCTAGTCTTAGCCGTTAAATAATGTCGCCTTAACTACTACGCTATATATAAGTTCTTCTTCGCTAGGGAGGCCTAGGGGCTTAGTCTATCGGCGTTTAGCGATATACTCTAGCTTAATATATTATCTTAGGTAGGGCTTTACAAATTGCTTCGAGCTTCGGATCCTTCTTAGTCGAAGTCCGAGAGTTTAATAGTCTGCCTCTATTTTAACACCTATATTCTATTAGCGTTAAAGGTATTTAAGTAGGATCTTTTAGGCTATTAGGACATAGAGCTAAGAAAGGAACAAAGTATTATAATAGGTAGGTATAATATATTTATATAGGCGCTCCGAGACTCGATTATCTAGTATAACTAAGGTATTGTCTCCTATATAGCAACCTACTATTAAGGCTTTATATATATATAACAAACAATTTATATAGACACTTATATTACTATAAGGATTATATTCTAGCTCGAGTATTCAATCTATAACTATAGTATTTATATAAACGTTAAAGTAAGTACTAGGGTATTAATACTAATATAGATAATAGATTTATATAGAGTACTATATACCTCGAAGTCTTTTATATCCTCGATAAGGTATTATTCTAAGAGACACCTTATAATATATAAGTAGGAGGAACTTGCCTCGCTACTTTCTACTCTCTAGATTTTATATACTAATCTATTATTCTACTTTACATAATATAATAACATCTATAACTAAGATACAAATATATAAGATATTAATAACATATATTATATAGTCTGTTAATAGAACCAACTAAGCTATATTATAATACTAAATAGTACGTCGAAAGGTAAGTATATTCCTAGCTAGGGTCGTTATATCCTACTAGATATCGTAACGTAGCCTAGTATATCCTCGAACACATATATATCTAGCTAGAGTCGGCATATACTACTAGATAAGGGTATTAGCTCTAGCCTTCCTAGCGATCTCTACTATAGCTTTAATATAGTATAGGTATAGGTATAGTACTACGAGGAATAGCGGTAGTTCGTAGAGTAAGTATAGCGTAAGGTAGAGGAGCGTAGGCGTAAGGAAGTATAGTAGACTAAGAGTCTAAAGTAGAGGATAGTAGAGCGTAAATATAAGTAGGCCTACTAAAAGGAGGAGTAGACCTATAAAGAGAAACGCCGCTACGTAGATATATAGGCGTAGTAGGCGTAGCGGATAAAGGAGGAGTATACGAGAGAGGATAGTAGAAGGTAGTAGGGCGAGAAGTAATAGCTAGCTAAGGACGTAGAATCTTAAGTTACTAATATAAGCGCTTATATAGAGTAGTAGGAATATAGGCTAGTAATAATTAGAACTTCTATTAACGCTTATAGTAGTAATAACCCTACTAACGATAACTCTACTAATCCTAGTACTACTATTTAACTTCTCTCGCGGACCTCTTTAGTAGTCTCTCGCTTCCTCTATAACCTCCTTCTTACGCTTCTTAGCCTCTTCGCGCTTGTATTTAGGATTCGGTATTTTTCCTACTTAGACCTTACTATCCGCTAGGAGGTTATAAATCTTAAGCAAGTAATAGATAAGGTAGGAGGGTAGGTAATAGGGATGTAGATTTAGATATAGATAATAGTTAGAGGTCTTAGAGGATTATAAAGGAGGGAATAGCTAGTAGTAGTAATTAAGAAAGGCTTAGAGCTCCTACTTCTAGGAGAGCTATTATAGTAGATCGAGGCGTTTTAGGTAGTATTAGGGTTCGCTTAATTAGTTTTAAGAGAGGTACTTTAGCGGGATATAGATAAGTAAGTACTTTTTTTATAAGGCGTTCGAGTATATATTAATCTCTTATAAATAGGAGCGACTAGCGAGGACCTATACTTAACGAGGTAGCTAGGATCTCTTAAGTTTCTAATAGAAAGAAGCGACTAGTAAGGACCTAATATTCGTTAAGGTAGCTAAGAGGCTTCTAGTAGGAATACTTAAATTATATACGATTATTTCGATACGTAGTTCTATAGTATTATTTCTAGCGTCTTTAATTAGTATTTAATAGAGGAAGAATAATATTATAACTAAGACTAAATCTTGTAATCTCTTTCCTACCTTACTTCGATCGAAGCTATATTATTATTACTCCCTCTTAACCTTACGTTAATATACTCGACCTTCGCTATTTGTAGATAGCTTAGATTAATATTTAGACTACGCGTATATAGGTAATTAAACTCCTAGGACTATAGGTAACTCTTATAAAGTCTACTTTATTATATAGAACAAACGTAATTAATTATTAGTTATACGCGTATAGATAGTAGATAGCGAGTCGAGGTAGCGCTCTAAGCTCTACTAAGGTAGATACTTGCGACTTTTAGTAGGTAGTATTAACAAGTAGTATTATCGCTAGCTATAGTATATTAGTACAACTTATAGACTAACTCTAAAGAGGTATAGGTGCTTAGGGTTATTTTTTACTATAGGCTCGTTTGGAGTTGGGGCTGGCCTCGATTGTACTATAGAAAGGCGCAGAGTTGATTAGTCCGC
>WBMN01000077.1:0-17689 GCA_010367425.1 Teratosphaeria destructans | reverse complement strand
CGCGGTTCTACAGCAAGAGTTAATCAACAATTTATAACCAGGAGTATGAAGGTATCAACGGACCGAACGCGCGCGGGTCTCCCCAGTAGAGTTTTGTAGTCATACTGACTTAAATCTACCGCCTTAGACCACTCGGCCACCGCAGCGCATCTAAAATGAGCATTTAAGTGAGCGGGAGTACCCGTTGAATATATAACCAGTCAGATATCTTCCAAGCATAGCACCTTCGGCGTAAGTAGTATCGATATCCGACTCTTGCGCCGCTATCGCTAACGACGTAAAGGACGTTTAGGCGGACACTATTAGCCAATGTATCTTGAAGGCTTTTCAAGTTATCTATCGAGCTCGAGACAGATGTCCCATTACAACGCTGATCGTCCGCGTTATATGTACAAACTAGTTGGGCGTTGTCTGCACCGATAACAGGCTGCTCCTTTACCCTGTCGCCTTTGCATCTTTAGTACATTGTCTTGGTATAGTAGGTCGACTGTTAGATATGCAGCATATGCATATCTCAGGAGGTGAATTGCGAGCGAGGTCACCTAATGAAGAACATTTTCATCATCTGGCGTCATAACACAATTTCCATAGTAGTGTTCCCCTCCACACAGTTTGGCGAAATCGTGGAAGCAGAACTGCAAAGGTCCTGCACTAGAACCTGCCTTATCCCAGCACTACCGTTCTAATTAGCAGTGACACTCATTTAGGAAGTTATCGGACGTACGAGGTCCAGCCTTTCGTCAAGTTCGAAGGCTGGCTCTCCAGATAGATGGGGATAGGCAGCGCAGGCCTTCAGAGTGGCGTCTCTCGAGTAAAGGCCCGTCCCATCTTTTTTTGGGAGATAGACGCATTGGCAGTAGTTGGCACGGTCTGGGTACGAGCAGCCATCTATCGTCGAAGCCAGAAGCAAAATGATTGCCGTCGGGAAGTGCGGAAATTGCATAGTCGCCAGTATTGCCTTGAAGAACTTCTGAGCCTCGGACCCTGCTTTAAAGCTCATATATGGTACCAGCAGAATGTCGTCTGTGTCAGTGCTGAGCAAGCTCAGGATTTTGGACTTTCGGGCATTTCACTCGGGATGGCGGGAGCTGAGGGATTATATATATTTCGCGTCTATACAGGGTCAGCAGAACGGCTAATTGGTGCGGGAATCTTGCAGACAGCAGCTCCTTGTCGAATCTGATGCTCACAGCAATCGCGTACGAACGGCGGGACGTCCGGTAGCTAAGGTCGCTAGGGATTCGACGGGGACCAGGATTGGCGGGGCACGATAGACGACATGGATGGCCTGAGGACGTCCCGTCTCCTATAATCGCTTCTGTATGGCGCGAGCAACCGTCAGCCGATGTACCTAGAAGCAGTTCAACGTTGTACATCGCGTGGCAGAGTTGGAGTAAGACTTGTCTGCTGTCAACCCTCGCTACAACGATACCGTCCGGACCTGCTCTGAAGATCCGTGAGAAGAGAGTAATGTCCCGACCTTGCGACATCCTTGTTCGAGAACATTGCTCTAGCAAGGTACAGTATGATTGTTGTACAGTGCGGCTCAGTGCGGCTCATTCCAAGAAATCTCACGTAAGCGTGTCTCTAGAGTCCAGACCCTTTCTACACGAGAGGTAAAGAGCCGCTGCGAGCAAAAAGCTTTATTGACTACAGCCTAGTCGGAACCTCATTTAGAATATCCCTGAGGTTGAGCTAGTTGCGTGCAATTGTGGTGGATTGGGCGCCGTGTGCGAATAGCGTTATGTCGGAATGTGTTCGTGTGGATGTCATTTTGTATGTTAGATTAGATCGACAGGCAGGCTGGAGCTTGGTCGCAGCAGGACTACTACTAGAGAAAGGCATGCTTCCACCGAGGGATCAAGTCCTAGATTGCCTGACGAATTAATATGCCTCATCAGATACAGAACCTCGCGCCGATAGCATGGTCTTAGCATCAGCCGGCAGCTACTTTGTTGTGGCTCAAGATAGGTATGACATATGTACACTCTTCTTCGCTTTTCTTACGCTTGCGGTTCTCGGTCGCATCGTCTTGCGCTTGGCCACCTCTCCTCTGCGCCAAGTGAATGCATTTCAGCCTCTATCCGGTGAAGTCGCAGGTACGGTCTAAAGTCGGTGATCGTTGTCGAAGGATTGCGCTCAAGGTCTCAGGACGCGCAGACCATCTCTGGAAGGCGCAGTCGCTCGCTTGAAGCTCTGTGTCCCCTCTGTCAGCTCATTGCCTCATACCCGGACGCCTCATGCCGCTCGTTCCGTATACGTACGCTGTCACACTCTTCCCAAGCCCGTCCCGCACCAAAGCCCAAACCAGTCCAGACGGGGAATGCTCTCCTCTTGAACAGGAGGACTGAGAAGATGATGCCGAAGGACGCGCCGAGAGTTGATCGTATGAGGAGAGTGCTAAGGCAGTGGTCCCACTGGTCATACCGTTAGCATTGCGTCTTTCGTGCATGTCTGTTGACCGTCTTCTTGGGCCATTGGGACACTCGGCGCATACCTTCTCATTCAATAGCGACTCGCTCAATGGCCGGTTGGAGCGAATAGGCGCCGGCAGCGGTGTGCTGTTCGTAGACGTGGAGTCGGCCATGGTTACTTGTGCCCCTCACGCTAGATGTGGAGGTCCTGAGGACAATGTAGGCTGTTCAATTCGTGATATGCGATCACCAACGGGAAGGAGAGCTTCAACAAGCTGCCTCGGAAACAGCCGCCTGGATGGGCGCACGGACCAATTCGTCCACCACTGGATGGCACTTCGTCATTGCAATCCAACCTGGAAGTTCAATGTGCCTCTTCTGCATCGCGACGTCCATCACTTGTCAAGTCAGCTGGAGTGCACAAGCATTCCCCAGTCGTGACGTGAATGGCACACCAATCGTGGCACATTACGTCGCCGATCAAGCGCGGATATGCTCACCGTCGAAGACCGGGTGCAGATGCCGGAGCGGAGAAGTGCTGTCGCGTCTCGTGAGGTGAGAGTTTATGTTCCATCTTCTTCTGCTCTCCCGCTCTGCTCGGGAAGATGTACATACAACATGAAAGACCTCACAGTCGTGGTAGTAGGCGCTGGAATCGGCGGCCTCTCAGCCGCCCTCGCCCTCGCCTCCGCTGGTCACAAAGTCACAGTGTTAGAGTCAGCCAAAGCATTTGAAGAGGTCGGAGCGGGCATTCGCGTCTCTCCAAACACCTCCAAATTATCGCAATCATGGGGCGTCGATTTCAGCAAGATGAAGAAGGTAGTCTCGCTGGGCAATCGGTTCGTGGACTGGAAAGGCAAGCACTTGTTAGATTGCGATTTTGGCGATGTGGAGGAGAGGTATGGAGCTCCGTACTATTTCGTCCACCGTGCAGATCTGGTCAGACTATTCGTCGAGACAGCGGAGCGTAACAAAAGAATCACGATCAGAACGAAGTCTCGAGTCAGCTCCTACGACTTCGAAGCACCATCCGTGACTCTGATCAGTGGCGAGGTTCTCTCCGCAGACCTCATAGTGTGTGCAGACGGCATCAAATCCTCGGTCCGCGACACCATCAACCGCCGCCCCCTTCCACCTCAAGACACAGGCGACGTGGCCTACCGCATTCTCGTCCCTGCCGCTCCACTCCTAGAAGACCCAGAAATGGCGCCCCTGGTCCGCAACCCATGGTCAGTCCACTGGATGGGCCCAGAAGGCCACGTAGTAGGCTACCCACTCCGAGAGGGCGAGATGTATAATATCATCATCGATCTCACACACTCCTCAGATCTTGGCGACCCCTTGCCAGAGGTAGGACAAGTCTGGAAGAGCGCGAGAAGCAACGTGGACATAGTCAAGCGTTTCAGAGACTGGTGTCCGCAGGTTCGCAAGCTCTGTGCCATGACGGGCGAATATCTAAAGTGGAAACTTGCGGACTTTGATCAGCTCGAGCATTGGGTGCACGCTTCTGGACGGGTGTGCTTGCTGGGCGATTCATGCCATCCAATGATGCCGTATATGGCCCAAGGAGCCGCTCAAGCGACTGAAGACGCTGCAACGCTCGCGGCAGCTATCAACCACCACAACGATTTGGAACATGCATTGCAAGCATACGAAAAACAGCGGAAGCCGAGGAGCACATATGTCGCACGCAATACGAGGGTGTTGCAGGAATGGATGCATCTCTACGACGGTCCAGCCCGGGAGAAGAGGGACGAGATGATGAAGGTCGATGGGGTCGAAAACCCGATATTCTGGGGCTATACGGAAAGAAAGGGGTGGTTGTTTGGGCATGACGCGCGGGTCCTGAAGGATGAAGCGAGGATACCCGCATGCCCACCCATGCCTCCAGACGAGGCGAGGGTTTACAGGCCCAGACTTTAGATTGAAAGATTGCCGCTCTTGACGTGGTCGACTGTCCATTGTCCTCAGTGATGTCGGCAGTGGCTTGTGGCTTCCCCATGACCGACCAGGAAAGCATACGAAGGCAAATCTCGAGAACATCTGCTGCCTGTGCATTGCGTCACTCTCAGCATGTCATGTCGTAGAGCACATACCAAAATTTGATAGCACTGATAGGTTCCGCCCTCCCTGATGCCAGCACGGTCCAGACCACTTGGGCAGGACCTCACAAGTCGGACAAACTCGCTCTGGAGAGAGACTTGGCTTTCATCGTGCTACACCTCCTGTACTTGAACCTAAGGTGAGCCCTCGACTTCAATTCCAGGTTGGCCCCACATAATCTTGCGTAGACTGGATGATGTCTGTGGCCCATGGCTTTAAATACTGGAGTACATAACGGATCGCAAGTTCAACATGATGGTCGGATCAAGGCAACCTGGCTCTTGCGACACTCATCCGAAGCAGTGAGAAGGCACAACGAACGCTCAAGTAATAGGGGTAAGGCGAGACAACGGCGTAGCAGCACGCGATGCCATTTCTAGGAGACGTGCTGAGGCAGTCTGAGCACAGGCTCACTTCGATCAAGTACGGCCCAGGAGAATTTCCGGATTGTACGTTTAGACGTCAGCGGAGGTTGTCGTAGAGAAAGTCCTGAGCATGCTCGCAGGTCTGGAACTGTAGCCAGCTCGTGCGATCCTTGTGCGACAAGGAACCAGGAGTTGGACTCCGGCGTGCTTGAGCGCTAATGCTGCTGTCCTGCGAACTGCTGTACACGCCATTGTCAGAAGCCAACGATGTTGGTATCAGCGCCATGTTTATTGAAGACGCATGTGCTGATCTGGAGCCGGGAATGCATGAGTGCAGCCTTCGCGGCGCCTCGGATGGAGTACACGAAGACCGACCAGACAGGCTGGTACCGTCTGCGGCCCAAGAGGGTTATCTAGCATTCCAAGATGACTCGGGAATGGCGATCAATCGCGCGGACGATACTATGATCTAGTATTGACTCTCTCAAGCAGTTAAGCAGATCGCAGCTCGGTCCCCTTGATTCGATCAGCCATACTGGGAAGTCGTTAGCCAGTCCGTCCCCCGCGTTGACCAGGCAAGATTGGAACGTCTGCCAGCGCTCACATACAAGAAGATTAACCCTATATGCTCTTTCATCCTTACACAAGCCCTTAGTACTTCTCACACCTATCCGTCCACTTTTTACCATCCTCGCCAAGACCCTGGATCACATTACAAGCCTGACGCCATCGGCAATTGTTGAACACCCAACCACGGGGGGGATAGCACAACCCATTCCAAAGCACATAGCCCCATTGCGCTTTCAGTAAATCATCACATACTTTCTTCGTGACAGCGTCGTCGTTTTCACTGGATTTAGATGGGTACGGAAGTTAGTCACTAGTCATTTCTAGGCAGTCAACAATCCTGCTTGACTTACTCCGTGGCTGTCTTATGGCAGCGACATGCCCAGTACTTGGTCCTGCACGCGGTCGCAGAGGTGGCGAGGAGGGTGAGGACGAGGATGGTAGAGAGTTGCATCCTGGTCAGCTGGCCGTTGGATGTTGGTATGTGGTGTTGGCTCTTGAGGGGCCTGGGAATCATGCGTGCAGGCGAATAGCATGGTAGATAAGTTGCTGGGGCTCCACGAGTACGGCCGAGCCTGGTCATATCAGCAGCGCAAAGGCGAATTCACGGTCTGACTTTCGGTCGTTATCCTCAGGCATTTCCGATGCAAGTGGTCGCCTCTAGTGTTCTCGAAACTCAACCTTGTCTTAGGGGCGCATGTTGGGAGAGGTGCGGATCGATGATTGCGAGTCCGCCGGTATCAATCGGCAAGTGAAGGGAACGAAAGGATTCAAAGCCCGCCTGGTCTGATGATCATCGAAGATATAGAATAATGGGGGATCATTTGGATACGTGCTAACAACCGGCATCACCTCAACCTAACTCCCATAACCCCGTGTCGAGTCTCGCGTTCTTCGGACAACCCCTCTAGGTGTTGAAAGCCGGGTACGGCACGGTCCCGGTAGGCGGCACGCAGGGCTCGTTTTTGTTCAGAAGAGGAGGTGCGTGCAAGCTGACGCCCTAGTTTTACAGAACACCAAAATCAGCGGCTGCAATCGCGTGATCTGCGTCCTCTTCACCGTGAAGAATGTGCAAGAATTCGATACTAATGAGCGCAAGACTTACAATCGTCGAGTATGGGCAGCAAGCCCAGGCTCCAAAGTAGCAACTCGGGGTAGGGTCGGAGCCAGCTATTGTCCCCCATTATTGTCAGCTTCTGCTCCTTCGCACACCAAAATCTAAAATCTTCGCCTTAAGATCTTCTTACAGATTGCCTCGCACTGGTCGGTGTTCTTCTGCTGCTCGAAGATCGAGTCGCAGCACGAGAGCGCATATGTTTTCTCATACGTGTCCGGGCAGTAGTCTGGCTCGATCAAGTCCTTGAAGGGATTGTCTCCGACCGCTAGGCTGGCGCAGAAGGCGACAGCGAGGAGGGAAAGGAGCTGCATAATTGCAGATTGCTTGTGTGCTTTTGTGGGAGTTTCGGTTGTTGGGAAAGGGCAGAGTTATGTAGTAGTGCAGGACGACTCGGGGACCTGATGACTGCATTCGTCTGCTGAGGCATGCTTTATAGGCTTGGACGATGCTAACCCGAGGAACACAGGCTTAATTTTGTCCCGGTTCGGGAGTGGAAGCAACAAGAGCTTGGCTCAATTTGCATCCTTGAGGATTGACATGGGCAGGCGAAGCTAAGGTACTATATGAGGCCTTATTAGCAATTCGGACTTTCTCCACGGGTTCTTCACGTCACATAGTGTTTTGCACACTTTTATACATAGATTAGATGTATACCCCATGCCCCCGCGAGTCGCCCAATCTGCGCTGCAATTCTATGCACACGTTCCACCTCTCCCAAGCAAGCGTGACGTCCAAGTACTTGGCACACACGGTCCAAACCGTTCTGCATAGATAGTTCAAGCACCGCCACCAACACGTGAGCCCCTCACGTCCGAGAAGGGCAATAATCGCTTAGCCTCCTCGACCAATGTTCTACGCCCTGTTGTTAGCGGCTCGATCAAATTCTTGGATTCGACTATCAAGACACAAGCGTCCGTCCGCAGCTCGTGACGCGTGGTTGCAGTCAGTACAGATGCAGTTGTCGTGTTCTTCCGATCAACCACCGGCGGTGACGAAGAGACATGCCTGAATCCTGAGACATGTTCAAGACATGTGCTCGCAAAGCTTTCAGAGCCATCCGATCGAAGCCACCCGACGAGGAAGGACTTTTCAGACGCTGGCGTGAAATGCATAGTGGTTCCAGCTGTCAAGCATCTCCCTCTCAATTGTGACAGAGACTCGGCATCCCCTACCAACCTAATATGAGCCTGTTTTCGATAATCAATTGCGTACCTTATGCCTTGTCGGAAGGATAAGAGGGGCGACCCGGCCTGTGCAATCCTCGAGAGCGCAAACAGATGCGTTCTGTCCGTCGTCGGCATTCCCGTGACAGTGTGTCACAAAAAAGAAAAGAAAAAGCACTGCTCGAAATCAGAAAAAATGCTCTTTATACTGTATCCACCCACTCCACCGGTGAACTCATACCCTCACACAAAAAAAACCCATCACATCTTCCTTTTTCACATGCATGTGCTATGTGACACATATCCCGTTCTTCGAGTCGCCACAAAACGCCCGCGCAAGCTATGCTCCGCAAAATTAATACAAAGATGACATTTGCAAACCCTACAAATTTCATTACTCGTTGTAGTGGTACACGAAATAATTAGGCAAACCCGTAGCTTTCCATCCCAGCCTCGCAGCCATTTTGGCAAAGCCTTCGGTCTCGATGAGGTGGTAGAAGGGGAAAGGAGGGAACATCGCACCGTCGCGATGGACGTCTGCTTTGACGAGGAGGGCGGTGCCACCAACGCCGTCCAGGTTCATTTCGCGCTTTGAATCGCCGTTGTTATCTGTGAATACTGTCGTCAGTACGGTGCAGGAGAATATATATGCTCAGAAGCAGATGGTAGAGACTAACCAGACATGTAAGCCATCAGGCTCCTGTACGTAGCCATCTCGGCATATCCCTCTAACAGGATCTCGTCCGGTCCCATTTTCTCCGCCAGCTGCTGGGCAGTAGACGAATCCTGCCAGCTGTTAAAGTCATAGGGCCTGACATCCATAGCCTGCTTCTCATTGTTGTAGTATCGCTGGTAGCAGTTTGGCACAATGATCGGCTTGTTGTGGCTTGCCAAATCTTGTATCAGCGTTGGTGGGGTCTCCACAATATCACTGTCCAGCCATAGCACCCAGGATGTCGTTGGGCCGAGTGTGGTGAACAGCAGGCTATTCCGCGCCTTACTCATGGCTGCTCTTCGCTCCTTTTGCGCCTTCATCGCATGCCTCTCACTCTCAGACTGCCCAATTATTGTCTCGCTATCTTGCCTCAAGATCGTGATGCTGGCAAATCGATTCTTGTTCGTCGGCGCCTGCGTCTTGCTGATCCGTTCCTGTAGTCGCTGCGTCGCGAGGTTGCCTTCCCTGCCTTTCGGAATAATGAAGCCCAAGCTGATGAGATCGTGCGGGTACGACAGCTTCACCAGGTTGTCCCAATACTCATCGTAAAACCTCGCCAGCGGCGTCAAGATCAACACGCTCTCCCGGTTGCCCACGGGATCACTCGTCGTCGTCACATTGTTCATGTGATAGTGTACCACGGGCGGTGGAGGCGGCGACTCCCCTTCCGCCAGCTTTGCGGGTTTCCGGAACGGCAGTGACGGTGGTGATAGAGCGTTGGAGGCGGCATCTTTGCTTTTGAGCAGCTGGCGGGAACCCTGCGGCAGCGAGGGCAGGGAGGGTATCTGTGATGAGTCGCCAAAGAAGAAATACAAGAAGAAGATGCAGAGGCCGCCGGCAAGGATATAGGTGATGGTGTTGTTGCGGCGGAGGGAGCGGGTGGCCGCCATGATAGGCGGGTCGGTGGTGGTGCTGTTGCGTGAGATGCAGATATCAGTCCTGTGAAGTCTTGCAGGTGCATGGCCCGAGCTGCCCTGCTTCCGTACAGACGGGAGCTACTCGGTCCAGTCCGTCTCAATGCGGAAGGAGCGCGATGACATGTCCATACCTCTGCTATGCCTCAATCAAGATACTCGTCTCGTGAACCCGGGCATTTGAGATCCCTCCCGCCTTTCCCCTTCACCAACATTAACGTCTCCGACTTGACCAAATCCACCTGGTGGCCCTGGATTCGACCTTCCCGACGCCTAGCCTAACAATCGTTTGCAAGACTACCCAAAGAGAGTTTGACAGAGAGCGATTCTACATCCTCGTACACTGCGACTCTGAATCTTGACACGAAGCTAGTCCACAGACCCCTTGGTGTTTCAGAATTTAGCCGGACAATAGCCATAAACAGCCTCTACGACATAACGACGATCGTGTACGCCACAAAGCTTGGTATCCGTCCTACGACGTGCCGACAACTAAGAGTAACGGCATATCTTATCTTCGACCTTCCACCCTTCGACGCTTGCAAAGACACACGCCGTCCAAAGCACAAGACTGTCCTTCCAGACCACAGGTCCCACGCCCGGAGTCGCTCTTTGAAGCCATCATGCAAGGTACCTCAGATTAGGCAGAAGTGCTATGTCTGATTGCTTTGCGGCGGAGCCCAATGCAAAGGATCATTGTAACGCGATGACTGCGTAGATGCGCTGCTACCTTAAAGATTCCTTGCTCTATGCGAGCGGAGACAGCACCGATACCTCTCATGGAGGACCTGTACATATAGGAGCGCTAGCCAAAGTTGCCATTACGAAAGCGGACGACGGTGGTAGTACACAAAACGCCCTTTCCCATTACCACCATCTTGTCAGCTGACGAGACCGCGCGGGTGACTTGAGCTCGTGATCAGGCTTAGCGTTAGAAGGAGGGTGAGGCAGACATACTCTAGCCGCACATTGTCGCTGATACTGCCCTTCCTTCTTTCACTGCTAACTATTCTATGGTTTAATGGTGCATTCGGGGTGCCACAAACGCTAAGGCGTGAGCGTAAATTCTTCTGCTCTGCTAGGCACTGGGGTTCGCTGACCTCCACTCCTCTTTCTCCAGCAGTCAAACGGGTAATGCGATTGTTACGGGGATGTGTAGGGAGGAAGATATCAGGGCAACAGCGAGAGCCTAAGAAGAAGCATTGCTTGTTGACAACAGCTGCTGTGGTTCACAACTGTGTTCGCCATTTTAGCGACAGCGATGGTGTCGCCAGGCATCAGGTCTATAAGCCTTACATGTTCCTGGTCTATCTGATGGCAGGTCTACATATAACCGCATCCGCTGCCTGCAGTATCAATGACCACATAGTTTGCACCAAAGATCTTGCCCGAGATTGCATCGCTCCACTACAGGCCTCAAATGCGCACAGCGACTGATCATGCCCTTTGATGACAGCCAAATTGCCCGATAACATCCGGGGCACTGCACCTCAACATCGCGGTACCCTTTGTCCATTGCCCCGTGTCATCGCTAATGACGTAGTCGTCGTCCTTCGTGTTGCCGTGTGCGCACTTACACACCGCGTGATAGCCTATTGGATTGAGCTTCATATCGTACGTGAGACCGGCGAATGCAACGGAATCGGCGCCGATGCCCTTGCAAGCCTAGAAAGCGGATTGATCAGTTGGTCCTTCGTGATTCATGAAGGAAGCTTTGCGACTGTCGGGCATGCTAACCTGATTAACCCAGTCTGTCATCTTCTGCTCGTCGCATTTTTTCGCCAGTTGTACTTGAGGATCGCACACGAATTCTATGTTGCATGGCTTGTTCTTGCCATGCTTGGCCGTCGCCGACAGGAAGAAGAGTCCGAGGATGATCGGAAGGATTGAGAGCCCTGTCAATGAGATGTTAGATAGATGGACAGCGGCTGAGCACAGGTGTGCGTACTCATTGGTGGTGATTGTGATGAAAGGCTACTGCTGTGGTCACTAAGGAGTGTGTAAGTCCAGACGATTGATGCAAGATACTCGACCAGGTGGCAAGCTGCCGGCATAAGTATAAAGCCCATCGATCACCGAATGACAAGAATCTTGCTGTCGTGGCGGTAGAACAGCCCCGAGATCATGATCGTAACGGATACGATCGCGACACTAGGCAATGTCGGGCCATCGATGACATAGCATGGCTGCGATCAAGAGGGAGCTTCGATGCAACAATACTAGAAGGTGATGCTTTAGGCTCCACAGCCGGCGCTACCTTCGATAGTCGCAGACTGCATCAGCTCTTTTGCCATCCGCCAAGCACGATATCGGACCGCATCGCCGCAAAAACTGAAACATTGTTGTCGCATTGCCTGGGGGCAATCGAGTTTCCAAAGAAGCTGACACCTGTCTCGCGAATTGAGTGGAATGGTCTGGAAGCTCCGGACGCAGTGGGAGGGCTCCGCTGATTCTTTCTCAATGTTAGCAGAAGATACAGCACCTTGGGACTTTCGGGTCAGTCGATCAACTCAGATATCCGAGCAGAACTCAGCTCACCAGGTTTACCTCATGAGCAGTTTGAAGCCAGACACTATCGGCGGACCCGCGGTCGTTCCAATTCAAGGCGACGCTTGGCGGATTGGTCAAGAAAAAGGGTCTTATTAGCATGTACGGGACGCCCTTGCAACCTCTCGAAAGGTGCATTTCTTACATGCATTTTACGAATTCTGGGCCCTCACTACCTGCTCGACGTGCAAGTGTTAACATCGCGCCAACCAAAAGCAAGAGAATTTGTCACATACTTGAGCCTTCTATGACAGCCAATCAGTCCAGCACTGAATACTTTCCGACGCCTTACGCTTCCTTCACCATGATGCATCATCCCCCAAACCCCAAAACCAATCTTCCAACGCCATCAAAGCCCTAACGCAATTCCATGCCGAACATCAACCCATCACTCTCGGCTGCGAAGCCACCCCGATCCCATCATTCTTATAAAGAAACCTCACGTCCCCAATCTTATCCGCCGCAAGACAAAAGTACCACACAAACTCCTCCGTCAGACTCGTGTTCCTCACCGCACGCTCCGCACCTCCAGGGATGAAGACCACCGAGCCAGCAGAAACAGGATACTCCAGCATATCCACATTTATGATCGCCTCGCCGGAAACTACGATATAGACTTCGGCTTGCCGATGGCGGTGCGGAGCCATGTTGCCGCCGGCAGAGGTAGGTTGATTCTCCTTCCTGGGCGGGAGGGTCGCGATGCCGGCTGTCAGGTCTTTGGAGGGCGTTTTATCAGAGGATATTAGTGTTTTCCAGCGCACCTTGCCGTGCTCGCGGTCTGAGTAGCCGATGCATTGGAGTTCCTTAATGTCTCCTGCGGACAGGCAGACGGCTTGCAACCCGGCTCCTTGCTTGGTCTTCGCTTTTCGCTCTTTCGAAGACGATAGAAGGTTCCCCATTTTCGCGATGACGAGTCTCCAGGATTACTTAGAGCGTGGATATTGCGGTAAGTGCTCAAGGTCTGATTTCCCCCAGAGGCCACGAGTGTCTGACCGAGCTCGCTGTCCTCTTTATATCTTTTGTGTCGCAGCCAATACTGGCCGGTCTTTCCTGATCGACAAGTCTGCTGCATGAGGGAGTGAGGTTGAAACAGAAAACAGGGCTTCAAAGAGACTTGGTGTAACATGAACTTTACCTCTATCTGACGTTGGTCGTTGGTTCGGTTGGTTGAAGCAAAACTGGGCTGCCCACGGAGTCCCGCGCATCCGGCATGCTCCGCCCTTAGGTCCCCTGCGGATGTCATGCACACACACACACACACACACACACACACACACACACACACACACACACACACACACACACACACACACACACACGGATCGAAGTCAAACGCTCGACTCCTGCGTCTAATAGTGATGAGGCGACTACTGTGATGCGTTGTCCATGAGGCCGCGAGTGCACGGTGGGCCGAACAGTGGGATGTCGCGCTGGAAGTTGATCTCAGGCGTGGGAAGAACTTTGGAGCGCGCCTGCAGCCGAGGCTCTGAAGGGGTTTAGTTACTTCCTTTTTTGGTTGACCCTGCACGCTGGAATACCTATTCCATTCACTCTGGACTCGAATCTAGTTTCTACCGGCATTGAGTGGGTAGGGGTCTGCAAATCACCAATGCTGGCAGATTATCACAAACCTGCTTGATGCTGATTTGAGAGAGGTATCAAGTGCATAGGATCAGTTCTCGAGGTATCTGTCAATTCTACTCTTGCTAGGCATTAGAGCCGCTGGGAAGTGGGCTGACGCTCTGCCCAAGAAGGTACGCGGTGATATAGGCCGACGCCAAAAGCAGGATTCTTGTGGAGAATAGTAGATGGACGTCGTTCCCGAGTTGTGTCTGATGACAAACCTTGACACCATGATTGATCACAATGGGCGTTAGACTGTATCCATTCTCGGCTTGAACTACTACCTTATGAACACACGGAGTGCAGTCATTCGGCTTCATTGTCTTCTTTGCTTCGATGACTGTGAGAAGTCCCTTTGAGCGCTCATTGCCGTGCAGAGGTAGAGGTACAGACACAGTGTCTTCAATGTTCGAACATGATGGAGCCGCTTATGTTTGCTTTTGCCACAGGCCCTTTCTCATAGTGCCTGCTATCAGTCTTACATCGTCTTGACGGCACCTAATGCTTCCCCATGAATCTCGACGTGCTCCGATTGCCATTGCCTATTGAACTCCAACGTTCTCGACGCCAAATACTCCGTGCTCATGCTGATGCCACTCCCAAGCACAATCCAACTCTCCTAGAAGAAACGACCACTCGGCTTTACGGGCCCATTCGCGTACTCTGGTCTCAGATCGTTGCGCTCAGGTACAATGAGCGGATGCCATTGCGCCAGAAAAGTTATCGCTGTATGCCTCCAAGTCAGCACGCGATCCCTAGTCTTCCACATCCTGCCTCCCACATGGCCCTCCAGGTCATCTTGCGCTCCAGCTGCTTCCATCCACTTACCCCACATGAGCCAGCAACTCCAGGCGCTGAGTATGAGTGTGCTGCGCCAGACTGTCTGGTTCTCGCCCTTGGGTGATGCGAACCAGGAGACGGCGGAGAAGGCGGCGATGAAGATGATGCTGATCAGGATGCTCCACCTATGTCGCACGAAGTTAGCACGGTCGCTGGGTGGAACCTGAAGAACAGAGGTACCCGTTGGCCATGATGGTCGTTCGTGAGGAGTCTGGAGATGTTCGCTGTTCTCTGAACCTGTAGTGGTTGCTGTCGTCGCTGATGAGGTCAAGGAGCTCAAGCTAGATGGTCCGTGCGTCTGACCCTCAGCAACTCTTCGACATTTTCGACCTCAAGCATGTTCACCATCAAACAATACGCTGGACATCACCTGTCAGCCGGTAATCTCAGCCGTCAACTCGAGATCACATGCTCGCTGTAACAATATTCAACCATGGCCAAAATAGGCATACTTACGCATCGAGCATAGCCATTTTGTTCCTCACTGAGGATTGACCGATGATCACTACTGGGAACATTTCTGCTTATGAAAGCGTCGAGCGACGACAAATAGGGCCACGAATTGGTTCCTCGCTTCTGCAGCGGTCTTATCAACGCGACGTGCACAAGATGCCAGGTTGCATGGGTCCCAGCACATCGAGACGTGTATTCGACGATGTCGCAAGATTCAAGAAAAGACATCAAATGGAAGTTGTCGATGCAAACCTAACCATGTACATTCTGATACTATCCTACAACCCGCCGCGAGCAGTCATCGTACTTTTCTGGCATTGCAATCAGTAGTGGTCGCTCAGCGTCAGAGTACCAGTCTTGGTAATCATGTATTCAGCAATGGCAACATCCTTGCCAGACTCCTTGCCATACCCAGATTCCTTGATACCACCAAACGGCGACTCCGCAGCTGACTGGTTACCAGTGTTCATGCCAATCATGCCTGCCTCCAGATTCTCCAGCAACCGCCATGTCCGGTCGATATTCTTCGTGAAGAAGTACGACGCCAGACCCATGGACGTATCATTTGCCCGCGCAACAACCTCATCTTCGGTATCAAACTCGAACAGAGCCATGATGGGCGCAAAAGTCTCCTCACGAGAGATCAACATCTCGCCATGCGCACCAGTAATCAGAGTTGGCTGGAAGAAGTATCCATCATAGCCCTCGGTACCGTGCAGCTTCTTACCGCCAGTAATGATCTTGCCGCCGTGCTTTTGCGCGTCTGCAACCTGCTGCTCAGCCTTGTCCAGGGATCGCTCAGTCGTGACGGGACCCAATGTTACACCCTCCTTGGCTCCATGGCCAATTTTCAGTGCTTCGGTCTTCTCTTTCAGGATCTGGGCAAACCTGTCGTATACCCCTTTCTGAACAAAAACACGGTTTGCGGTGATACAGGCCTGGCCGGCATGGCGCCACTTGAGTGCCAACAGCTGTGTGGCGGCCTGGTCCAGGTCGGCGTCGTCGAAGACGATGAAAGGGCAGTTGCCACCTAGCTCCAGGGTGACCTTCTTGAGACCGTCGGAGCAGATCTTGGCAACGAGCTTGCCCACGCGGGTAGACCCAGTGAAGGTCACCTTCTTCACCAAGGGATGTCTGCAGAGCGACTCAGAAAGTGCAGGCGTATTGTCGAGCGAGGTTGGTAGAACGGAAAAGGCCCCTTTGGGAAAGCCGGCCTTCTCAGCCAAGTGTGCCAAGGTCAGGACAGAGAATGGTGTCTCGGGCGATGGCTTCACAATCATGGTGCAGCCTGCCGCCAGTGCCGCACCAGCCTTCCGCAAAATCATAGCAATTGGGAAGTTCCACGGCACCAAAGCCACCGCCACGCCAATGGGCTGCTTCACAGTGAAGACCCGCCTGTTAGGAGCCGCAGGCACTTGAATCGTCCCCTGCACTCGCTCCGCCTCACCAGCAAACCACCACGTGAAACCAAGAGCATAGTCGAGCTCTCCTTGCGACTCAAACAGCGGCTTGCCAGTCTCATGCGTCACGATCTGCGCAATATCGTCCCGGTTCTCCCTGATCAGGCGGTCCCACTCCAGCATCCACTGGGCGCGCTGGCGCGGGTTAGTCTTCCTGAATGTCTGGAAAGTCTCATGAGCGGCCTTGACAGCAGCGTCGGTGTCGTCGGGCGTGCAGTCTGGTGCGGTTGCCCAGACCTTGCCATTGCCCGGGTCCACGACATCGAAGCGCTTGCCGGACTTTGACTCTACCCAGCTGCCGCCGATGAGGGCCTTGTCCTTAAAGATGTCTGCATTCTTGGTCTGAGAGATCGTCAGAGTCCAGTTGAGATGACATATCAATTCGGTCGACTGACCTTGAAGGGTAAATTCTGAGCCATCTTGGTTGCTGTGTCGTTGTTCGCTGTCTCTTACTTGGTCGAGCCACTTTAGTAGCAATGCTGCTCCAATTGATGCCAGTGCAAGGATTCCTCCTAGAGAATAAGGCCAAGAGCGACATAAGACTGTGGACAAGGTGATTACTACTCACGCCATCTGAAGACGTCAGCACACATTGCACTTGGGCCGAGCTACAAGTAGAGCGGGGTTGGTCCAGTCCATCATAGTGGGGCCATGAAGAGACGGAAATAAGTTTGGCAACCTCACAGAATGACCTCAGGTATATCATCTACGCGAGGCCATGTTCTCGCCTGGGTTATGCTCGTAAAAGCGTATCCGTAATAGTCCGCTCGTCCGTACGCGTTGCTTATTAGACTAACAGAGGCAGCATTTACCGAAACTCTTCTGCTATTTAGCGCTAGCTTTACATAATTTAAAGTTAATAGTATTTATAATCGTATATTAGATTGTCCAAAATGCTCTATAGATTTCCGAGAAGTATTAGTAATTGTAGTAAAGACTGAGCTAAACTTAAAGAATGTAGATAAATAAGTAGGTTATAATATTAAGCTATATAGTAATAACTAAATATACTATAAGCGCCTACGTAAGTAGTATTATCTCTTATTTAGTAGCTGCATATTTAATAAATAGCCTAATAACTACTCTTAGTATTAGACTTAGGTAGTATAGCCTAAACTCGACTCGACTAGCTACGAATATAGTTATATAAAAGCCTTTACAACTAGTAAGAATAGCGAGGCGCGTACTATCTATAGTATCGAAGTAGTAAGACTAGATAAGACCCTTAACTATCTAGCTTATAATAATGTATAATTATAGATTACTTTATAATACCTTAGTAGCCTTTTATATTTATAACGACATCTAATTACTATTAATATTAATAAAGGGAGCCGCGAAAGTATAGCGTTTAACGCTAGCTCTATAGTCTTTCCTAGGGACCCTCTCTATCTTACTATTAGTAGAA
>WBMN01000076.1:0-18013 GCA_010367425.1 Teratosphaeria destructans | reverse complement strand
TCTATTACCTATAAGAGTATTAGATCTCTATTAAGTATTAGATCTCAATTTAATAATATATTAAATTAAGATTCTCTCTCTATTAGGTAATAGATTTACGTATATAGAAGTAGCTATAAAAGGAATATATTATTAGGTATATATTAGAAGGAAATAAATATAGTCTATTAGAAATACTCTTACTAAGGCTAAGCTTATAGAGAGGGCTTAGTTAGAGTACTTCTAAGTTATAACCTAGTACGACTCTCTCTACTCTAACTTAACCTTCCTAGTATATAACTACCTATTACTTTTAATACTATAAGAAGTAGATTAATATTCTTAGATCTATCTTCTATACTATATACTATAAAGAGAAATAATAGTATATATTTCTTATTAGAATAGGAGTAAATAGATCTTTAAACCTACTTAGAGATTCGGAGCTTTTTTCTAAAGTATAATATCTAAATTCGAAGATATATAGTAGAGCCTAAATCTTAGCGGAGCTACGTTTAGAAAGTCCCTATACCTACATTCCTTCTGCCGACACGAGTTGGCCTATCTTCGTCGTATGCCCGCGAGCAGCCTGCTTCCTTGGCCGCATATCGAGCCAGATCAATATCACACGGGTGCAACGATTTATAGCGAAGAGGATCGCTAGGAAAAGTTTATACCGTAGTCCGAAAGCGGAAGGTAGCATCGATAACCCCTCTTCTGGCGCGATAGCTTCATCGCAGTGTGATATACTGTTCGGAAAGGTAGGAGGGTGTTATCCGACGCTTTTGCAATCTACGTACTCTAGGTACATAAGCTATCCGTGTTAATAACAGAACGAGCTGGTAGGTACAGGCCCCGGCAACTCCCCGTTATATTCTTTTCTCGCCCTTCAGCCTATTGCATCGAATGGCAGTCTGCTTTCATCTAAACCAGTTCGTTCAAGATGGAAGGCTGGAAGGAAACAGGCAAAGCTAAGGCAGACGAGGTTCTCGGCTTGATCCCGAAAGAATGGCGACTAGCGAAGATCCCTTCGGTAGAAGAGCAAAGAGATGTGACTGGCACGTATATCCAGCAATATCTGGACAAGAAGGAGATAGAGATCACGGAAACAGATGCAATTGGCATCGTTGAACACACTACCTCTGGCCGTTGGACTGCCGTCGAGGTGGCCAGAGCTTTCTGCCACCGTGCAGCTCTGGCCCATCAATTGGTGAACTGCTTGCATGAGATCTTTTTCGACGCAGCGATTAAGAACGCAGAGGAGACCGATGCATACTTCAAGAAATATGGCAAACCTATTGGCCCTCTGCATGGCCTACCGATTAGTCTGAAAGACCAATTTCACGTCAGGAATGTCGAAACACACATGGGCTATGTTGGCTGGATCGGCACTTTCCAAGGCAAGAAAGGCACTGGCAAGGAACGCACCTTCGAGTCAGAAATGGTCAGAGAACTCAGGAGCCTAGGAGCGACACTCTACTGCAAGACTAGCGTCCCACACACTCTGATGTCAGGGGAGACTGTCAATAATATCATCGGCTACACATTTAATCCTACTAACCGCAACTTAGCCACCGGCGGCAGTTCCGGCGGCGAGGGCGCCTTAATCGCTTTACGAGGCAGCCCAGTGGGACTCGGGACAGACATAGGCGGCTCTATTAGGATCCCGGCAGCGTTTAATGGTCTTTACGGCATTCGTCCTTCCGCCGGCCGCTTGCCATATGAAGGCATGGCTAATAGTATGGACGGGCAGAATAGTGTCTTGTCTGTCGTCGGTCCTTTAGCACCCTCAGCTGAGGTTCTGAGTTTTGTAACACAGGCTCTACTCACTACCCAGCCTTGGTTCCACGATCCGCTCGTGCACGAAATACCGTGGCGCGACGAGGCATACGACAGCATCGTCGACCCGCTGAAACGCATCAAGCAACAGCTCTGCTTCGGCGTCCTTAAGCACGACGGCGCATGCGCGCCTCACCCACCCGTCGCCCGTGCAATCGACATCGTCGTCCAAACCGCCACGCGCCTGGGCCACAACGTCATTGAGTGGAGACCTACGCCGACTCACCCGCGCCTCGCAGAAATCTGCGGCAAGATCTGGTCTTTCGACGGGGGGGCAGACTGCAGGAAGGATTTCGCCCTTTCCGGCGAGCAGGCGTCGCCACAATGCATTGTCCAGAACCTACCGCAGGCGAATGCGTCAGATATCATGGCGACGAACATTGCGCACCGCGAGGCAAAGAAGGAGTACACGGAGTACTGGAACAGCACAGCTAAGGTCAGTGGAACGGGGAGGCCTGTCGATGCACTAATCACGCCTATCGCTCCGTTCGCAGCAGCAAGGCCAGGTCATTATACTTACTACGGATACTCATGCTGGGTGAATGCAGTAGATTACACTGCTGTGGCTATACCAGTGACCAGGGTGGATAAGAACGTTGACAAGAAGATCGAGGGATTCAAGGCCTTGGACGAGCTGGATCAGAAGACGCAAGATTCATGTAAGCTTTACGGTGTGTATCAAGGGTGATGAAGCTGATGAACTTCACAGATGACCCCGACATCTATGACGGCGCGCATGTCGCTGTACAATTGGTGGGCCGAAGGCTACAAGAGGAGAAGATGCTCGCGCTGGCTAAGTACGTTGGTGATGCCATTCATGGGACCAATTAGGCAAAATTTTAGTGCGCATCAATACCATTCACCTCATTTTTCTTAGCCCTCGCAGCCGCTCTTGGGAACAAATTCCATCCATTCCTCCCGACCAAGTCTTCCTCCAAGCCCAATTCCTCCAGCACCTTCTTCACAGACTTCCTGTTCCTCTCCATCGTCTCGCTTCTAGAACAAGGAACGCCGCAATCAGCTCCATAGACCACCTGGGCACTTCCCACCATCTTGATCGCGGGTTGCAAACCCGTCTCAGCCGTCGCCGCACAATCCACCCATATCCGACTCAATTCCTCCTTGATATCCTTGCTCGTCAGTTTCTCCGGATTAGGCACCCAGCTTTCTCCGCCGAGCAACTCCAAACGCCCGGCAAGCATCGGTAGCACCCCACCGCAGTGCGAGAACACGAATTTGACGTTGGGGTATTTGGTGAAGGTCCGACGATAAAGCAGATCGACTATCACTCGAGCAGTCTCGAATGCGACCTCGATCAATGGTGTCGGTCGACCATCCTTCGGCGGAGCATAGGCGTTGGGATGGCTGAAGACCACCGCTCCTTCCGACAAAGCATTCAGACGACTCCAGACCGGGTCGAGTGCTGGCGACGACAACATGACATCCTTATACACCGCGCTGACGGCAAACCCATCCGCATCCAACTCACTCCTCCCTCTTTCAATCTCCGCAAGACACGCCTTCGGATCATCAGTCGGCAGAGCGCAAAGCATCCCAAACCGACTGGGATGTCTCTTCACGACGTCAGCGGCAAAGTCATTAGCAGCTCGCAGTTTCTCGATGGTTTGAGGAAGATACGAAAGCAACTGCATTTGGACTCCGGCTTGGTCTTGGTAGGCGAGGGAATCATCGACGCTCCAGGACCAGGAGTCGGCGACCATGAAGCAGGCGTCGCGCATGCCCTGAATGGCGATTTGGCGTTCGGGTTCGGAGGACCAGGTGTAGAAGTGAGTGTGGACGTCTAGCCAGCCTTTGGGTGCCATTGTGTGAGTGGACGATCTTGCTGGAAGTAGGTGGCGACCTTTGGGTTGGGGTTGAAGAGTTGTATGATCAAGTGTAGCCAATGATCTTGATGGGTCTCGCTCGTCTGCCAGCCGCGTAGTATATCGTTCCTCGTGAAATCAAAGTTTCAATGTGATACTTCAACCTGCATCGATAGTGGATGAAGTCTGAGAGTTCATCAACGTCACTCGACCCGGCTGGCGGACTTAAGCGCGCGATCCTCCGAATGACCTGTACGAGACGCCGAACTCCGTGGCTTGCACGTGCATGGCACGAGGGTAGGCGAGGTCTGTCTGCTCGAAGTCATCTTCTTGTCATCACTGCTCCCGTGGGCAAACTTCGGAGTCAGGGCAGAGGCGTGAGTCAAGCAGGACTCAACGTGCTCGGCAGTCATGTCCGGAGCTGCAGCGATACTGAGACACGCATGCCAATTCGTGAAGGACTTGCTACAGCGTGCAGTAAGCAGCATGTATATTGTCTACCGATGCATAGTACATGTGGCAGCCTCTCGACATTGCCGCGATTTTTTTAGCGGACGAGTCCAAAACCCATACTGCCCACGCCTGGCTACCGGTAAAAGTCACCTGGATCTCCACCACTCTGCCCACTACCTACCCTCTGCTGCTGTTGTTGTTGCAAGCCAGGTTGATAGGCCTGATATGTCTGATGGCCCGTGGGGATGCTCGGCGGTGGCCCGCTCGGTTGCGGTGGTGGTGGGACCGAAGCTGCAGAGTATGGTGGGCCACCCAAGCCTTCGGCAGTCTGCTGACTGTAGAGTGAGGTCGGTGATTCGAACGAATGTGTTCGCTGTCGCGAGGCGGAAGGAAGACCGTCGCGGTCGGAGGTTGGCTGTGGTTGTAAGGAAGCGGGTGCAGAAGCTTGAGGCTGAGGTGGATACAAGTCGTAACCGCTTGGGCCGGCGTAGGAGCATCGATTGTCGATAGGACTTTCGTAGCCGCCGGTGGCTAGTTCTTGCGGCTGGCCGGAGTTTAGAGTGTGAATGCTATTGGGACGTATCTGGCCTTGGAAGCCCTGATGTGCAGAGTACAAATCACTGGGGCCATTGCCGGCTGAGTGTGGCAGCTGGCCTGGACTAGGCTTTCGTCGAGCGTGATCTTGCTGCGGTGGCGGTCCTTGAAGTGGCTGTTGCTGTTGGGGGGGCGGTGCTTGTAAGCCACCGGGGATGAAATGGAAAGGTGCTGCACCGCCATTCGGAGGCTGCATTGACGGTGGTGCGTCTTGCGCTGGATAAGGTGAGGCATAGCTTGGGCCTGCTTGGCCCGGTGGGTCAGAGGCCGACGACGAGTAAAAGCGCTGGGTGTCTTGTTGTGCGGGCGAGAGGTGCTGCTGGCTTTGTGCGGCATACGGTTGCTGGGTGGGATAGCCTTGTGGAGGATAGGCAGCTGGCGGCTGCTGTGGACCACCATAGGGTGGCTGCTGCGGATATGAAGGGTGTCGTTGGCGGATGGGATGCTGTTGCTGGTATTGTGGGGCGGACATGGAGGACTCGAGGAGTGCTTCGTAGTCTCGTCGTGCCTTGATGAATTTTTCGTTCAGCTGTGTGAAGTCGTCTGGAAGTCTGTCAGCGGCTGTCACCATAGCGACATAATTAGACGCTCACCCTTCTTTTGGGAGTATTTTCCGATCAACTCAATCAGCTTCGGACGGATGCTGAGGGTCCGCTGATAGAGCTCGCCAATCTCCTCCTCCTCCCGCTCACCCCGCCGTCCACCGCCCTCGCCGCCCACGCTCAGCAACGCCAGCAGCTTCTCCACATTCTTGATCTCGCCAAACACCTCGGCCTCCATCTGCGCATCCCGCTCCAGCTCTTCGCGCGTCGGATCCTGCAGCTTTTCAACGTAGTTGAGCGGGAAGATGCCCGTCTGGCCCCGCAAGCTACCCTTCCACCAGTCCTTGTACACCGACTCCAACACCGCAATGATATCGTCTTTCCGAAACGCCAGCTCGCCCGGCTCGGACGGCGTGAAGTCGTACAGCGCCCGCACTCTGCTCACGGTGGCCGCCGTCGTGCCCTGTGCGGCTGCTGCACCTGCACCTGCCCCTGTCTGCTCCCGTCGCAGCTCGCTGGTGTCATCATCACTCATCGTCGCTCCTGCCCCCGCCACTCCCGCGCTCCCATTGACGAGGGGACTCTTGCCGCCTTTGTCCTGCACCGACAAGGCAAGCGCCATCTGCAGCTCCTCCTCCTCCTTCCGGCGATCCTCGTGGCTGATCTCGCGCTTGCCCGGCTTGCTGGGGGGCTGCAGACCGGGCTGCTGCATTCGCAGTTTGTGGTAGGACTGCTCCATGATGCCCAGGTCCGGATTGCGGGCAAATTCCTCGGTCCACGTGCCCATGCGCTCGAGCACCTTCTGCTTGACCTGGGCGTGGGTGTTGCGGTCGGCGGCCAGACGCAGCAGGGCGTCGGTGAAGGCTTTGCTGGCGAGCTCGCGGTGCAGGTCGGCGCCGCAGTTCTGGCTCAGGGCGTGGGCGAGTTCGAGGGTGTAGAGCTGGACGTTGGCGTTGCGGTGCGCCAGACGCTTGATGAGCGACGACACAGCCTGGGCGGGCCCGCTGGGCGACGCCGACACGCCATCGCACACGTCGAGGATCAGCGACCAGTCCTCGCTCGTCAGGTTCTCGTCGGTCGCCTTGACTGTGCACGACCATTTGATTAGTTATGCAACTTTGATTAAATACTTGGATGTGCCTGTGCCGGGCAAACACATACCGACGGCGTCATCCATCGGGTTGGCCTGAGTCCTGAACATGACTGTGATGGAGTAATTACTTATTATGCTGCATCTCGCTACTACTACTCTCGAGCACGACTTCCTCCTTCCTGCCGTGATGATGAATGTGACTGCCTTGTCGGGTGAGCATGTGCTGCCGCTCGGACCACACCCCGACGTCATCGCCACGCGCCGAGCCTCAACTCCTCGTGGACCTGCATTGAGTATTATTCAGCCACCTTGCTCCACACATGTGTTGTATCTACCTGCTACCGTTTTGTTAATGTTGATACTCTATCTTTGGCAATATGACTGCATGTACATGTACAGCGCAGCCTTACCCCTGCAGCCACTCCAGCTTCATTCCACCGCATCACCCGTTCTCACCGCTGCATCGTCTAGTCCCTCTGCCGACTCGACGTGCTCCGCCTTGTCGACCCCATCATGTGGTTGCGATTCCTCCTCGGTCGGCGTGAGCCAGGAAGTCATCCACTCCATCACTGGCGTCACCAGCGCCTGCCTCTGCGCTGAAGTGTCTGGATTGATCGAGAGTAAGATTCCCAGTAGCACTATCAGTGTCAGAGCTCGGAAGAGCAACGTGAGAATCTGGACAGCGGCAAACAGTAGCGAGACAGTTCTCGTGGTCTGGAGCATATCAGAGGCTTCAGCGACCAGAGGCGTGATTTGATTGAGAGCGGCATCGATCTCGCGCGAGTACGGCACGCCCATGATGCGTGTGCCCTAGTAGTGCAGTGGATCTCTGGTGCTTGGCCGGAACATGCGCGCTCTCGTCCTCGCAATTTCTAGAAGCCGCAGGCCCTGTGGAGTACCAGCGCCAGGACTGAGTCGAAAGGCGGATGTCGGACAAGTTGTGCGGTGATGTGCCTCGATGGTTATCGCATGTGTATGTTGTATCGTCAGGAAGAAGTATCTAGACTCAAGGCGTACGTAACCGAGTGATACCTCAGGCAGTCCGCCATTCACAACTTTGAATACACGTAGGCCTACAAAAGGTGGTTGTAGGCTTGAGGTCATCGACAACAGGGCAGATACATGTAAACAATGACGCAATAACAAACAGGGTTGGGTTCTGTGCTGTCCTGCAGATGATTGACCCCAAATCAGTGTATGTATCGGCTCACTAATTAGTCGCTACACGTATCTGAGATGGACATGACGACAAAGTCAAGCGATCACTAGACATCTGATAAATAAAGAGCTACTCCGCACTTGGGGGATGTGAAGGTGCGAGTACGGGTTGATATCTCACAAGACGACCATTGATGGAGACACGAACATGCCTGTGGTACGATGACCCGAGGCCTTCTCGATGACTCGATCGAATCCACAGCTGTAACAACGATGATGATCTAGCTGCTCACGGTGATTGAGGAGCTCCCACTGCTCTCGTATCCTTCCGTTGCAAGTATCTGATAGTTGTACGTACCCAAGTCCTAAGCCAAAGTCGGTCAGTCAGGCTACCATCGGTGAAAGCGATAACCATGGGAAAGTAATTTGAAGACAAACTTACCATACCCAAGTCCTCCCAAGCATCGAAATGGTTCTTTGTGGTGATCGTCCCGCCGACTCTGTTTGATGTCCTGACGCTCCAGTATTGACTAAACGTCGCGGTCCCCTCGATGCTGTCCGCGTCGGTCCTGGTCGCGAGGTAAATGTCATAAGTGCCATCGTCCGAATCGACTGAGCCCTTGTATGTCCCAGCCGACCCAGGATTGTAATCGCCGTACGAGTCTGTGATGTAGTATTCCACGAGTGGGTCAGTCGTCCAGCCGTACACGGATAGGTAGGCATTGCCGTCCGTCTCCCAGGAGCCAGAGTACGTAATGTCCCTGAGCATGATCCATAAGCACAAGATCAGCACGAGAAATCTTCTAGCTGCTTACCGAGCACTGCCTGTCTCCCAGCCAATCCCAGCTACAACATCTTCAACACTGGAGTCCCACGTGAGACTATAACTGCCGTCCTCGATGTCGAAAGTAGCGCCAGAGGAGTCTTGGATGTAGAGAGAGTAGAAGTAGCCATCAACTGTGCCCTCTCCGGAGGAAGTGATTGTCTCGCGCTTGGTTGCATTGTATGGCGCCCGCTCCTGCATTCGTGATGGGAGCGCCGTGACACTCCTCAAGGCGGACGCAGCCAGGAGAAGGGAGGTGAGCCTCGCAGACATGACTTCGAAGTGTGTTGGCGTAAGGAGTCCAGCGAAATCACGAAAAATGCGGATGGGAGGCGTGCTGAAGAGCTCACCTACTGAATCCTGCAGCTTTTGAAGTACATGTATTGCCAGCCATAGAGCACATGCCCACGTGGTACCGATTGCCGAAATAGGTATACATCCCGTGCCTGAGTGTTTCGTCGCGATGGAAGCGACCGTAGCCGAAGGCCATCTCCTGTTGGCTTCATTGCGTAGTATCTCGTCGAGACGAGCTGTGATATCAAATGATTCCTCGAGTTTCCTAGTAAGTCCAGAGTGTCGAGGTGTTGAGAACCAAGAGAAAGAGGTTGATGGATGTTTGGCGTACGCTCGTGGAGCCGAGCCGTGATGTCTTGTCGCTATGCCACAAGGTCAACCATGCGTCTTTTACACGAGTGCAATAACGCCTCATCTGTAACGCTGGCCCTTTCCCAGGCCTTTTCACTGCTGTGAGAAAACAGAGTGCTTATTACGACGAAGTCGTCATCGGAAAAGATGCCTGTCAGCATGCGCAGATCTGCATTTCGTCGACGCAATATGCTCTTTGATGCAATTGTGGAGCCTCTGCAACACTTGAGGTATTGGTGGAATTGCCGCACGGCCAACATGCCTTCTTCGGCTCGGCGTTCGTTGCAGTAGGCGCTCTACGGCTCCACCTTGGTTTTGTTTATACAATTCAGCTTTCGATTCCGATCCGTTATGAGCACTCCGTTGCGTGCTGGTTGCTCGACATCTTGATTTTCTGCCTGCTTGGCCACCAGGTCCCTCGACGGTACATATCTTACCCGCTACCACACTGGAGATTTCCACAGCACAGTGCTTCTCGCCAACTACAGTCCCGGGCTCGGACCGTCCCAATGACTTCGGCCCTGCGAGACGAGAGAAATGGCACTTCCTGATCCGTCGAATGGGCCGGATGCTCAGCTCGAGCTTGAATCCATGGTCAAAAAGTTCTTGTAGCCTGCTCTGCAGGTCACAAAGGTGTTTGAAATGGCTGTTCGAGATGTCTTGCTCTGCGTAGATACACTGACACTCACGTACCTCGCCTGCCAGACATGTGGAAAATGTTGGTTCTGAGTCTCGCACACCACGATGATTTCCGACGTCCAACACGTCCTCGCGTACTTGCGAAATCTCCAAAGATTCATGTTCTCTTAGTCGAAAGGTCTTGATGGTAGATACTGGGATGAGTCCTCTGCAGGATCTTGGGTGGCGAGGCCATCTCCTTCGGATCTGAGGCACTACCTGACCCAGTCAACGTTCCTTGATCCGACTCGACAACCTGCAACTCCAACTCTACACTTTACCAGCTGTTGCCCAGGATATGTTCGTCAAACCCATAGCGTGAGCTGGATGAAGCTTTCTTGTTCCGACCCTAACCTCCTTCAACAGCAAGGTCCATCTCCTCAACGTCCCGAAAAGGACCCTTAGGCGAGTAAAGGCAAATGTCCAACGATGTAATCATCCACTGAGACTTGCTATCCATGTGCGGCACGTTTATACTGCCGCCAGAAACAGTCGACGCCGGGGGCACCATACGAAAGGCTCCAAAGTTTCCACGCCCGCAGTAGCGTCAGCTATATTCATACCTTGCTGGATTTCGCGCTGCATATCACTATTGTAAATAGTCGTCACTGCGAAGATAGCGTGCGCCGATGCGACAGCTTTGGCAATCCTCTCCGGAGGGTCAAGGTCTGCTGCAACGACTTCGATGCCACGTGCTCTGAGGCGGTCTGCCTCGGGCGTATCTGCACTGCCTGTGACCCCTCGTATGCTGTATTGGCCCGTGTCACGAAAGAACTTTACTAATGAGCCGCCTTGCCCACGAGTTGCACCGAGAAACGCAGCGAGCCGCTTGTGTGCCATGTACAATAAGTGAAGGACATCTGCACAAGATACCAGAAGTCTCGGGAGACGGCTCTCAAGGCAGGCTGGTATGAGTAGCACGCGATAAGCCCGCACTGCGTTGAGGCTATGTGCGGAAGCTGCATGACATGCACACTATAGCGCTAACGAGTATGGTCTGAAGTATGACGATATAATCCGTAGTTTGCAAGTCTGCCGAAGAGCCTGGAGCCTCTTTGTGTTGATCATCTCATCGCCGTCGCCGCCTGAGGGTCTTTCAAAAGCTTGGTCACGATCTCACCAATTGCCCAGACCTTCTCTTCTTCGTACTTCTTGCAAACAATCTGCAACCCCACAGGGGCGCCATGATAAGCCTCCGCATCGTACCATGTCCAGTTCCTTGCGTCAAGTTCGTTATGAGGTGAATAATCTGTATCTGCCTTGTCGCTAAATTGATCTGCTCGTGTGACTGGTACAACGCAAGTACAATAATCAAGCAGGTTGACCACCTCAGTGTAGCCAGTATACAAGTATCGTCCGGGCAAGACTGCTGCATGCGGAGCGACCGGCATGATAACAGCATCGACTGCCTGTCCATCATCCGCTGTCTTACTGTTCCAGTACTCGAGATAAGATTCGCAGGCAACCCGGCCTTCGACACTCAATTCCTGTGTTTCGATGGCTGTGAGAGGCGGCACAAGTTTGAAAATATCACGAAGCGGTGGAATCAGGGGCTCGCCAGACAGCTCAAGCTGTTTATGGATGTCGTATGCACCATCTGACTGCAGGAAGCGCAGATGTATTTCAGCTAAATCCCGATGCGGAGGCGGATTCCAATCGATGACCTTGTGGCCAGCACTTCTCAGTAAGTTGTCAACGATCCGTAAACCTCTCTCGATTGGCGGATGTGGTCGCATGAAACCATCGTCATACAAAATGCCGACTTTCAAGGGCAAGTCGTCTGTAGCCTTACCACGGTCGTCAGCTCGAGCTGTGGTTGCTCGCTCGAGACTCTGTCGCCACGGAAGTGGCACTACCGCAGGGTCTCGATGCCAGGGCTCGCATGCCAGCAATGCAGTCATGATCAACTTCAAAGAATCTGATGATCTGCCCATGATTCCAACAGACGAGGGATAGTTGAGCTGTCCTGGATTTGTGTTGGCGACATTTCTATACGACAGGCGATCGTGAGTCGGCTTCAGTGAATAGGTACCACAGAAGGCCGCCGGAATTCTAACAGAGCCTCCAATGTCTGTCCCAAGTCCTACAATACTGCCTTTCAGAGCTTGCAATGCAGCTTCGCCCCCAGAAGAGCCGCCACATGAGAGTCGCTGGCTGATAGGATTGCATGTCTGACCAATAAGGTTGTTGATAGTCTCTCCATACATTAATGTCTGTGGTAGGCTAGTTTTGCAGTATAGCACCGCGCCCTGCGCCAAAAGTTCATCTACAACCTGGCTCTGGATCCGATGAACGAGGTTCGGATCTGTAGAACCCTCGAAGGAATCGATCCACCCGACATAGCCCATTGTGGTGTCGTGGCCCATGACATGGAACTGATCCTTCAGACTAACTGGAAGTCCATGTAATGGACCGGACAGTCTTTGGTAGTCCTCGTATTCTCGATCCAGCTCGGCAGCTCGCCGGAGAGCTTCATCGAAGAATATTTCGTGAAGGCAATTATTGATCTGATGAGCGATAGCCGCGGTTTTGCAATACGCCGTGGTGACCTCGACGCAAGTCAAGGATCGAGCGACCAGGCCGGTGAGCAGCCTCTGCGCATCGAGGTGTATTATTGCGATTTCTTGTGGAGTCAGAAACGCCTCGATGAATGGACCGGTCAAGTCGTTGGTGGCCTTTGCCCTCTCGAGGTCGCTCTGACCCAGACGCCAGGCGGAGGGTATTTTCGAATAGGTGCTGGCTACTTTAGCAGCAGCTCGCTCCTGCCACGTGTCGTCGTTCCTGGAAACCATCTCAATTGACCGCAGTATCTTCACGTCGGTTCATAAGAACTCTGATTCAAGTCGATGTGTGAGGACGAATAGTAGCAATAATAATAGTAATAATGATAATAATAATAATAATAATAATAATAATAATAATAATAATAATAATAATAATAATAATAATAATAATAATAATAATAATAATAATAATAATAATAATAATAATAATAATAATAAAAATGGGTCCAAAGATGCGGGGCTCATGCCTTGTACGCTAGAACTAATAATATGTAGTAGCCTGCGCTAATGTGCCCGCTCCGTGGTTCTACCTCCTATCTGAAAGTTGCAGTAGTAGTGTTGAGGTGTTATTACACAAAACCACTTCAGGCGCGAATTGACTGGATGTCCAATTCCCTTATGGCTTAGGCCCCTTGCACGGTAGACGCCCCGTAGTGGCGCTTGCAGTTGACAGCCGAATGGGTGACTTGATCGTTGTATTCTGGGCAGCGTCTGAGGAGCCCGAGCCTCGCGCATGTTTGTATTGTCGACAAGGATCGCTTCCCTGGTCAAGCCCGGTCGATATAGCGCGTAGAGGCACGTCCAAGTACGCGGCGGAGGCACCTGGCGCAACATGATACAGTACTTCGCGCAGCAGCGGCCACCTATCGCAGCGGATTATGGCTCTTAGTAGGAAGACTGGAAGGGGCGGTCTTTGCTGCGCCGCACAGCATGCGCTCTCTTGATCCTGTCGGCAACATCTCGAGGCGCCGCCGAGTTCTTGGTCAAATATGTAATTCGCTCAACAATACCTGGGCCCCCGACAGCGTCGGGACGATCAGCATGATCTGTTAAGAGGTTGCTGTCACGGACGCCGCCTAGGGCAGCCACCAAAATAGCGTAGGGCTGGACGGTAAGCACACCTTAGCTTGTTACTACTACTACTGTCCCTGTGCTTCCTAGAAACGCCATCAGCACATCGCTTGACTTGTTCTCACACAATTGAGCTGGCTTGCTCGACGTTGCAAAGTCGACATGAGGCCGGAGAGGGTTTTCACCTGGCGGGAGCAGCTCCCACGCCCATTCAACCAGTCGCGACCAGTGCTAAAGCGAAGAGAATCAGCGGCAGACAATACCGTCCGTATACAGCATGGATATGCCTCTGGACCAAGACGAAGCGCTTCTGCATCACCTGCTCCGGATCAATCAGACAGAAAGGTATACTGGACCCGTTTCATTCAACGCGGAGAGCTGCAGCATCGCCATGATAGGAGCGAGGCGGCACTGGCAAAGCTGAGAGGGTAATAACGCTGACGTAGAGCGCCGTTGTCGTCTCGAGACTAACACTAGCACAAGAGAGCCTGACTTGCGAAGAGAGCCTTCCCTCGCAACGTTGCGTAGCTCCGATAAAACCTCAGACCTGGAATTGGCGAGGCACCGTTCTCGACGCTCGAGGACACAAGCAGAACAACCCACCTATGACGAGATCTGGGCTTTGGCACGTACATGCTTTCCTCCAATCCAGGACTCGCGGGTCGTGATCACAGAGTATACTTCGGAAGCTGTCCATGTTTCCGAATACAGCCTCGAGGAGGTCCTAGCGTCCGATTGTATTTTGCAGCCTGGCAATTTGATACCTCGCGTCCGCTGGATCTACGTGGAGTTTTATAAAATGGGAACATTTTGGGGCTCGGACTACCGCTTTGCGCAGTGGGGCACAGATCCAGCCTTGTTCGAAAAGTCTCCGATATCTCTCCTTCAAGATCGTCTTGCGGAGCTTGATGCACGGGCTGGTCGACCCGGCTTGTGGGAAGAGGACATTGCAGGCAAGTATCTGTGCAACATGTTGCCGTCAAGGCGATGGTGTGATTAACAATGCCTGCAGGCTATAAGCGCATTGGCAAGTACTATCGTGGCGCACCGGGATGCCCAGAGTTCCTCGGATTGCGCGTCAATCCTTCAACGTGGCTGACGTCGGAGCCATACCGCCTGCTTCTAGGCTACCTAGAAGCCAATGTTGACGTTGCTCGACGTCTCAAGCGTCAAGAGATGTGTAATCTCGAGTATGGGCTTGCATTTATTCGCGCTATCAAATGTATCCGCGAGGCAGCTTACGAAGTCAAGCCTGGTCTACGTAAGGTACACGAGATCGCCAATGAGGAAGGCGTCTACATATATGGAAGCTGGGATGATAGTGTTGAGAGAATGGAGTTCTACAGAGAACACACCTTACTGAGCTGCGGATCGCCTCGCCTTGATCGTGAAGTTGCGCATCGTCTTCTTCACAAGGAGGACAAATTGCGGCAGAATCCAGATTGCGCTCTGCTCTACTATACACTGGCCCGCACATCCATTGAGAACGACCAGATGATGCAAGACGATCCAGAAAGGGCTCTGAACACAGTCTTTGCCAGGCTGAAAAGCAAGCGGGATACAGGTCGGAGTCACGTCGAACTTGTCTTCAGTCTTCAGCAAGCTGTGCTCGATGGTTTGGAATATCTGGAGGAGAACAAAAGAGAGCTTCCGATATGGGGAATACCACCCTTTGAGACACACCAAATCCATTTTCATCCCGAACACACACCCACTCACGAGATCCGTCAGCTGATCCAGCAAGAAATGGATCTGGTAGCTAAAGACTTCGATCAGATCATTGCACATTGGAAATTGTTGCGGGACAAGGTTGATCGCTACCTTGACGTACTGCTGCAATTCCGCGTCTTGGAGCAGCAAGAGCTTACTGTGTCGCAAACAAACTTGGCGGCACAGCAGCAAAGGCTCGGGGTCGAAGAAGCCAGAGAAGCACGGGTACAATCGAGATCAGTGGTCATCTTCACGGCAATAACCATAATATTCCTGCCGCTGTCGTTCTTCACGTCATATTTTGGAATGAACGTCAAAGATGTTGTCAACACGACGCATAGCTCAGGTTACTTCTGGATCGTGGCAGGCCCTGTGTCTGGCGGCATTGTGCTTGGCATATTCGCAATTGTCAAGTACACTGAAAGAACGGCGATTTTGGACGCAGAAAAAGCTCTCGCCACTGGCAGAAGCCTCGAGATCGAAAAGTCGTGGCAATGTCGGTTAGGTCTCAGAAGAGCTAAGATGAAGAAATTTTGAACGCGCGCAACACGACCTTGACTTTGTTGCCTACGGGGTGTGCACTGCGGTAGCAGTTGGAGGGGAGCCAACATAATCGTAGTTGATGGCGTCGATGTTTTTGAAATGAGGTCGAGGGCGCGAGCCGGTCAGATCCTCGATCGCTGATGCACAGCGTATCAGCGAATGCTCGTTCCAAGCGCTGTGCATGATGCCAATGCCGAAGGGCATGCCCTCATCATTCACGCCCACAGGAACGGTGATCATGGGATAGCCAGCCTTTGCAGCAACAGAGCACGCCACGCCACCGTCCGCTTGTAATGGCACGAGTAGACCATCGAGTGGGCCGCTCTCCTGCTCTAGTGCAGCGTCGATACCCTCGTCTCTGGATTTCCGTAAAATGTACTGCAATGCTTCCTCATACGACTCCCTGCCGGAATCTCTTGACTCAACACAGCGTTCGAAATTGTCTTGCCCCGTAGGCCACGGAGGCAAAGTGCCCGGTATGCCTCCTTCGGTGAGATTGTGTCTGATGTTGTAGGCCACGATGTCTTCCAAAGATGCCATTCCTTCAGGCAGATTCCTCAAACCTTGCAGGTAGCTCCGCACAGACTGATAAAATTCAGCCCTCACGACTTCGAACTCAGAGAATCTAGAGCCTGAACGTCCTTCAGCGTACTCCCAATCCCAGCCGGACGGCGATGCAATCTCCTCCGCGCTGGGAAACTCCACATCAACGACCTCAGCGCCGGCTTTGCGTATAGTATCAATGAGCTGACATAATGCATGGTACTCGATCGCATGCTTTGCATTAAGGCCCGCGGACTCCCATATTCGTTTGTTGGGTAATCCGAACCTTGCGTGGCGCAAAGCTTCTTTGCCGACTACGTCGTCCACATACAGCCGACGATCTCCAGCGCGTTCGTTTTCAGTTCCTTTGGCGTTTGTCAGATGCGTTTGTTGCCCTCTTCGCACAGAATCCGCAATGATGTCGAGGACGATCGCGACATCTTTGACAGACCTACCGAAACATCCCACGGTATCCATGCTCGGACACTCCGGTATGACACCAGAGCATGATGTCAATCCCACAGTTGGTTTGATTCCAACTACAGCGTTACGATCTGCTGGGAACATGATGCTCCCATCAGTCTCTGTCCCAATGCTGAAAGCACACATGTTCGTGGCTACAGAGCTCGCACTCCCCGAGCTCGAACCGCCTGGGTGCCTTGAGAGATCGTATGGGCTTCGGTTGAGACCACCTCGTGACGAATAACCCTCGGCATAATAGCTGGCACGCATTGAGGCCCATTCAGACATGTTCGCTTTGCCAAGGAGAATGCCTCCCGCAGCTCGGAGCAAGGCTACTACCGGAGCGTCGTTTGGTACAATAGATCCCACAAGCGCGGCAGAGCCCGCTGTAGTCTGCATCTTGTCATTCGTGGCTATGTTGTCCTTGACAAGGAATGGAATACCATGTATCTGGCTTCTCACGATGCCATTAGCTCGTTCCACATCCAAGGTGCGCGCGATTTGGAGAGCGTCTGGATTCGTCTCAATGACTGCTTTGATTTTGGGATTGATGAGGTTGATCCTTTCCAGATAGCAAGCCGTCAGATCTGCACTGGTGAACGCATGCTTAGCGAGGTGGCACTGTAACTGGGAGATGGAAAGTTCCTCAATGTCTGTGCCACGGCACCGCGGCATGCGGAGATTATTTGACCATGAGGGGCCCATGACGACGATACGGTCTCATGCAGCAGGCAATTCACAAGTCGAAGAAGGCTTTTTGTGTGCCTACCTAGGTACCAAGGTAAGGTTCAAAGGTATATGCGAGATGAGCTAGTCTGAGGTACGGACTAAGTTTGTAGAAAGCAAGCTAAAGAGGCAAGCTCTCTAGCGGAGATCGAAACTACTAATTATTATTACTCTTAGCGTTACGCGTATATTATATAGAACTGTACTCTATTCCTATACTATAAGCTGATCTACTTATTCTATTTTACTATATGCTTATTCTACCTTTTTATCTATTTTCTTCAATCTACTTAGCTTAATCTAAATAGATTATTCTTTATAGAAGTAGCTTAACTTAGGCCTAATATATATCTATGTTCTATATCTCTAGCTTAAAAGTAATCTTTGCTACTAGAGTCTAGGAGCTCTCTTCTAAGTAGAATTTTTGCTTTTATTTTTTAAAAATAAAGTATAAGTAAATTATAAGGCAATAAATAGATATAGAGTATATTAGTCTACTTAAGTATTTTAGTATACCGACTATAGTACTAATTCTATACTAACTCTAATATTTAGTATAGTATTATAGACAATCTAGATTCCTATTATTATCTCGATAAGTAGAATTAGTTAAGAAAGTACTATATACTCCTCTAGTACCTAGCTATATTAAATTAAGATCTAACACTTAATTAAGATCTAATACTCTTATAGATAATAGATTTATATATAAGGAAGCGGCTATAGGAGGAATATATTATATTAGGAAAGGGTTATATATAAGTATA